>VXAL01006010.1:366448-415410 GCA_013399475.1 Chauna torquata | reverse complement strand
GTAGTGGCATTAATGCACTAATGAAACCTGTTTTCTTACCAGTTTGGAGCGGGGGGGGGTAGGGGGGTGGAGCTTATTCTCCTAGCCTCCTCTCCTTTCCCTCACCTCATATCCTCTACAATGAAAAGCTGCAATGCCTTCAGTCCCCCCCTTACATCCCACAGCTAAATGTATGGTGCCAGAGATGTGCCACTGGAAACCAGGAACCCATACTGGAACGAGACATGCTCACACCACAAGCTTTTTCTCTGTGTGGCTGTTGAATCTCTTTCCTCTACCCACCTGCCAATTTCACGTACATTTTAGGAGCTTAGGATTATCAGGATATTACAAGAGAGGTATAAACCCATCTTCAGATCTCACTGAAATGGGCCAAAAGATCCCAGAGTTATTAAGTGGAGAACATAGATGGACAAATGATAGCATTATCGCAGAAGTCTTTGTTCTCTTCAGAAACTCAGCTAAAGAAAGAAGTAACCCTTTAAAAAAAATTAAATCATAACTTTTTTTTTTAATCAGGGACTTGCTATCATTTTCCCCTTTGCTGCCATGAAAATTGAGAAACTGGGAATCCAATTACAAAGGCTAGATAAAGGAAATGATAGTAAAGAATTTTAATTGGATGGAAAAGACATTGAATGCATGTTCGCTAGATACATGCTTCAAAAGCCCTAGCACTGCAAGTGTAGAGGCAGAGGTCACTGTAGAAAGGGATATAAGGTGGCTTAAACACAGAAACAGGAAGTCACGGCTCTGGTTTTCAATCAATATGGCCAGTGAGAGCTGCTGGACCTCTGGTGCAATTGATTACTTTGAGAGGCAGTAAATAGTGATACTGACATTCAGAATGTGGCCAAAACAAAATTATTCATCTCTTTTGTCAGCTTTATTTAGTGTGAAAACCCTCAGCAGCAGGTACCAGGGGTTTGGTAACCTTTTATTTTCAGGGCTTTCTATGGGGAAAAGGACATGTTTTTTGGAGCTCTAGTCTGAATAGCTCCAACAGTATTTATTATTATTATTACTCTTATTATAATTATTGTGTAAACAGCTGCAGTAGAGAAAAAGGAGATAGTCTGCTCTTTCATGTAAGCAAGGTGACACAAAGTCCTGTTGATACTTCAAATTAGAAAAGTCCAAGTTTGGTTTGAAATATAATTTGAACTTTGCTGTGGACAAGGTTCCTGCTAAGCGTGTCAAGCAGCAGTCATTTAAGCGCTGCTAAGGTAAGCTAACTTATTTTACATGCAGAAAGACTCAAAAATTAAATACAGCTGAGCCTGAACATTCCTCAGAACAGTTCAGTAAATTTTATCTTGTGGTATCTCCTGACCTATGGGATGCTGGCATTCAAATTACAGTGCAAACCCAAATGGCAAAACTTCCACTGATTTCAAAGATGTCAGGATTTCACTCGTAGGTCATCTATCAAATCTCCTTGTTCATCCCCTGTGAATACAGGAGCATGCCACCTGGTATATCCTTTTACAATTCAGGCTGAGATGTGTGGTTTAATCTCTTTGAGAGAGCAGCCCAGCATCTGAAAAGTCTTGTGAGCTAGGATATAGACGCTGAATTAAATTCCTTCACTGCTGGGCTCTGTTGGTGGTGAAATTATTTACCTTTTAAATGATGCACTTTCTCAGACCTGTNCTGGGCTCTGTTGGTGGTGAAACTATTTACCTTTTAAATGATGCACTTTCTCAGACCTGTCACTGTAAAGCAGACCCACACCTGACTCTATAGGTTCTGTTAATAGACCTGAAGAGGTTTTATTGGAAGGACTGCAGGAAAACAGAAACAGCCATGCCAGATTTGATGGCACATCCAGTGAAGCAGTTGAGGCTAGATCTCTGAAGGAAAGGATATAAACATGCCGATAATGGATACTATGAAGATCTTGCCCACAGCAGAAATGTCCTCCTAATCCATACGTCTGCAATGGAGACTCTAGAGTCTCCTTCTTTTACACTGGACACATGGAGCCTCCTCCTGCCCTTCCTTCTCAGAACATCTCTTCAGGAAGGATATGCAACCCTGCTTGCATGGACTGATAAAAAGCCAGAATTTTAGAAAGAGGAAGAGGTTGGAAACACCTGAGACTCTGAAAAGAGAGTATTTCAGATATCCATAATCAGTAAGAAGTTGCTTTCTGTAAATCCAAGGCTTTGGGGTTTACCTAAATTAACCTGCAGTTGTAGTTGTTGATCCCACAAAACTGTTGCTGTATTATATTTAGCTACTGCCTCATTCTTTGGAGTAGGTGACAGTTAAAAGCATGCAGTTATTTTGCTCTGCAAAAGTGAATTCTGATCCTTGTCTTGTATTTATATAGATATGTATGTACACAAACACAGAGCTAATTCTAATATGCCTAGTGTTAATGGGACAGAAGGCACAACCTGGACCTAAGAAAAATACAGATAACATAAATTAAACTGCTGTATGATTGGTGGAATGGGGTGAGAAGGGAAGGGAAGGGAAGGGAAAAAAAAAGTCTGGGAGAGGACACCTCCATTTATACGTTTTGTGTTAAAATTCAAAGCCTGTTGCTCACNTCCCACAAAACTGTTGCTGTATTATATTTAGCTACTGCCTCATTCTTTGGAGTAGGTGACAGTTAAAAGCATGCAGTTATTTTGCTCTGCAAAAGTGAATTCTGATCCTTGTCTTGTATTTATATAGATATGTATGTACACAAACACAGAGCTAATTCTAATATGCCTAGTGTTAATGGGACAGAAGGCACAACCTGGACCTAAGAAAAATACAGATAACATAAATTAAACTGCTGTATGATTGGTGGAATGGGGTGAGAAGGGAAGGGAAGGGAAGGGAAGGGAAGGGAANGCAGCCAAAAGCAGAGTACCCATCATTGTATATCCCAGTGATGTAGCAATGGGCTGTGCTGAACATTAAGTGGCACACACCATCTCTACACTCATAGCATGACCAATTCATAATCTGCATGACTTATTTTGGCAGCTGACTGCCTTGCTTTTTGGGAATAGTTTTATTCTCCTCAACTGGCTGAAAGGTCAAACTTCCTTGACCTCCTCAAATAATTGATAATACTAAGATGTTCCATTTTTTTTCCTATGCAGTTTAAAATGCTATTAGGAAAAGGAGAGCAAATAATTGAAATATTGAAATGGTCACTTTTGACACTTTTATTTTTACTTGCCTCTTTTTACCTTTAGGTCTGATAAAAACTGTGATATAACTATACAAAACTTCAGACAATCTTCTGAAATCCATGCTTGTAGAGGAACTTCCAAAATTATACCAGAGGGTCTGAAGATGAAAAAAAATAATTAATTCTCTACTTCTATCTCTGATTTATATCTGTGTTTATATCTGTATCTTCTCTATGTCAAAGTCTCCAAATCTCTCCTTTGCCACTGTAAGCTTATTTATAATATCTTGGACATAAACTTTTATATAGACCTTAGTATTTTCAAGTAAAATTTTGTCATCTCATAATTATTTTAAACTACCTTTACAGTCCATTAGCAGACCTGTAGGGAGACTTACTGACATCTGTACCTCTTTCAGCAGTACTCCTCCTTCTCCACCCTAAAGGTCATTCCAATTCACAAGCTCTTTCCCTTTCCTGTAGCTAACTACAGACACTATTGTGCCACCACCCCTAAAGACTAGCAAACCCTCTTTCTGGAAGCCAGCTATAAGTGTTACACAAATACATATAACTGTGTTCATTTCTTTTCTTGCCCTGCCCATGCTACAGATCTATCTACTAGTAAATTCTGTTAAAATACACACCCTGCTTATCTTGAAGGAATCAGGCACAGTCTGTCTGAAAACAGCCCTGATTATAAGGCAGCAATAACAGATGGCAGCAAGTCAGAGAACATTATAGATGTCATTTGCCAAAAGAATTTTCTTACAGCTTGTGGACACCGAACTATTAACATAGAGTTTGGGTTTTTTGGTTGTTTTTTTTTTTTTCCCCCCCCCAATACTGTTTTCATTATAGTATCATACTGGTGAAGTTTTCTACAAGCTGTCATTATAGGCTGCTCTGTAGCTCTTCCTAGAGGTTCCTTTTGGGACCTGAATATGACAGGCATAAAAGTGAGAATTAATCTCAAAAATCTTTAGATATTGACTATGGACTGATCTGAGTTACTCACTATGAAGTCCCTGTGGATACAATTGAGAGGAAAACACCACCAAACGGTTATTCAGCTGACCTAGCTAACTCTGGCACTTTATCCTTGAAGAAGTGCCCAGTTTCTTTAATTGATTATAGAAGAAATCTAGACAACTAGTTCAGAGAAAGAACTACTAAAGTCAACTATCATTTTGTGAGAGTAAACCTGCCCAAAAGACAGTCAAGGGTCCTGAAGAAATCATTCAAAAAATGCTACAAACATGAGAGGTTATACGTGCTAACAGTGAGTTGGTTCTGAGATGTGTGATTAGCCACAGACACAGTAAAAGTCACCTATTAGTAAGCACAGAAATTTTTTTGCAGACATCATAGTACGGGATAATTTTAAGGAAAGAACAATGAAGGTGAACAGAGAAGTTTCTGAGGAAGTTCTCAAGGAATGCCTTCCATGCACTGTGACAATGTGAGGAAAAAATTATCTTGCTTGAGAAATTTAATAAAAAAGTCTTAACTCTGGCATTGCAAGTAAGAGGGAGTAAGGAATCCCATACTGGCTATATACAAGGATACTTTATACGTGGTGCCAATATAACATAGCATTCTTCTGTCTAAGATAGAAAGAAGTTTGTGTAGAAGCAATGGAAAAGGAAGGACCCTTGGAAAGGTACACAAAAGGAAGCAGTGTTTTCAAAACAATGGGCCAATAAAATGTTCTCTGCTGATGTCTAGAAGTAAATACTTGATTTTCCCTTGCTGTCGAATTCCTGCATTACTACAAAGTACTTATCTGTCTTGCTTTCCTAACCACTACCATTTTGCATGTGTTTTAGATGCATATCTCAGCTTACACTAATAGCTGGTGATGGACTCTGAAGTATATTGAAAGGCCACAGATTATTCAGCAAAGACAGTGGAGCCTTCCCCGCCAGTACCCTGATGGTCCCTCTCCCATTTTGAGGAAGCACTGGTGGGATAGGAGACTGTCTGGATCTTTGCAGCTCAGTCAGTCATTCACCCACTTGCTGAAATCATCAAGCTGGGCACCAAAAGCTAAAGGAGACGACTGCCTCACCTAGTGTCTAGCTGAAATTTCTCTTGTTGCATTTTTAGCCCACCGTTACTTGCTCTGTGCTCAGGGGGAATGAAGAACACGTAATTATTATTATTGCTATTTTGTTGTCCTCAGTCTTTTATGTATCTTGGGATTGTTATGCCTTAGTTTTCTTTTCCCTAAATCAAGCAACCCCAGTTTTTAAATTCTCCTTTGTAGATCATGCTTTCAAGACCTCTAATCATTCTTCCTGATCTGCTCTGAACTGTCTTCAATTAGGCCACATCTCTCTTGATGTTTGCTGAACAAAGTCATCTGGATCTGCTGAATTTGAAGTAAACACTAACAAATAGTGGTGCAAAGCTGTGCTGGAACACAAGAGGCAAAGATTGTGGTTGAGAACAAGACAATTATGTTAACAACTTCTTATCCTCAATCTATGTATGTTCTTGGGAGTTGTCAGCTGAGCCCTAAGGAATGCTGAGCCACTGGTATTCACCATCTTTATTCAAATTAAACCACATAAATAAAAAGTGCCAACAGACAGCAACCTTTGAAGATACCAAATCTGTAATGCATATTGCTTTTCAGTGCTGTGATTTATTTTCACTCAAATAAGAATGAGATTTCGGAGAGGAGATAAGGTTGGGGGCACACTTGAATTTGCACCTGGGAAGTGCTCCTGGTTCTAGGCATTGGAGTCTGCAGGCCTCAGTTACCCCTCTGTAAAAAAGTGTAGTTTTACCTTGCTGTTCTACTTGCCGTGAGCAATCTGACTTCTGCAATTATGAGGGACCAATATGTATCACAGCTAAAAGGTCTCACAGCAAGTCAGTCACATATTGGGAAAAGTATCTAGGTTTTCTAAATAATCTCCACCTTCTGGATTTTCCAACTGTCCAGCATATCTCCACCTTTTTAACTTGCCTGCTTCCTTTCAAAACCAGCCGGTGGCTTTATTCTCCCTTTTCACTCCTTTCCACAGTAGTAAGGTTGACAACTGCTCTGCCAGTGCTGCCCATGCATGGTGTTGTACATCCATCCCCTCTGCAAGTTTTCTGGCTTAGTCTGTCATACAACACAAACTTCCCACCCCGCAGTTTACATTTTCTATTTTTCTATTCTCTGCTGCTTCACCAAATGTCCTCTCCAAAGAAAAATTGAGCCCAAACATCTGGGAAAGCCAGTCCTGACTCAATTTAATCTAAGCCCCATTCTATAAAAGTTGCACCCAGCTTTCAGTGCCTGGCATGCTTTTGTGCCTCTCCCTTGCCCAGGTGACTTCCTGAACCCTTAACAGGAAGGCCTTCCAGGGACCCTGCACTGCAATGTCTTGGCCATCAGTCTTCTCTTTGATCTCAGAACCCAGAGCCTCCTCCCTCATCCTGCAGTTCCCCTCCACCACGCCTTAGCTTCACAACAGTTTGAGAGAGGCAGTAAAATGAGAAAGAGAGAAAAAAGTGAAGTGGAATTTTCCTGGATTTCCCCAGTTCCCTCAGGATATACTCTATGCCTCTTCCCCTCTCCCTAAGTTATGTCCTCCAGCCTCAGAACCCGTCTCCTGACATTACATGATTTACATACACAAAGGTAAGTAAAAGAATGGAAAAGCCTTGGGCACCATAAGAAAAAGCTTCCTCCTGAAGAAAAATCCCAAGCAAGAGCAGAGCCGCGATGTTTTACAGTATAAGGATTAACAGAATGTATTATTAAAGATAAGTTATTATTTCTATTATTATCCTAATAGCTCGATGGAGATGGTAAGTATTTAAAGCAATCCAATAAGCTGAGATGTTCAGTATTATTAGAAATGAAAACGGCCTCTATTTTAGTTTTGAGAAGAATATGAGTGCAGTCATACTTTAGCTAACTTCTGCTTTCCTATTGAGAAATGACCTAGGCATTCGGACCTTTCCTGGATTGTAGCTCAACACAGCTTTTTCTTTCTCTGCTCTCTGACTCTGGTTGGGTGTGGCACTAGGAGCAGCTCCGGAGATTGGTGCCAACTCCTTGCACTGAATACGACCCCTAAATCAAAGTCATGACCTGCATGGAGCTCCAAGCCAGCTGCATTCACTCCATCCCAGGCTCAAGCAACAGCACACAGACAAAGCTGGAAACATGCTGATAGACCTCTTGTAAGAAGTGGTGGTTGAGCAGTTCGGCAACAAAGTTTCACTTCTTCTCCTTAAGACACTAGCCAATTTGGGGGCCCATCAGTCCTTCTGTTCAGTCTCACAGGGCCAGGCAGAGAGGCACCAAGGTCACCACAAACTCCCTTGTGGAAGAGTCGTGCAGCAGCTATTGCTACGTGATGTGAGACAGCAGAGGAAACTCAGCCTGGTGAGATAACGCTAATCAGCTAACAGCCCTGAATAGAGCAGGGAACAAAACATGTCTGCTGTCACTTGTGATAGCATACGCTGTCCAATTTCATTCAATTGGGCTACTTTAATACTTGTCTCCTATCCTATTTAAGTATAGGTGATGCATAATTACCTTTTTCTAAGATGTCACTCTCAATTGTACTCACTGTATGCATTATCCAGTCCAGTTATTTTTGGGAAAGGACATGTTAGGACAAATATCTTTCCAGTTATGCAGAAACGGGGCCATCAGGAACACATGCATCATACAAAGTTTAGTCACTTGAGTATATGCCTCTGGGAAATGTTGACTTTATTTTATTTTTTAATATTTTCTTTTGCATAAATAGAAGAGTAAGACCTCAAATTCTACAGACCAAAGAGCACCTGAGTTCATGAATTTTATTTTTTTCTCAACTCTTTCATTCTAGAAAGGTCGTGGAAGAAGGATCTATATCTTATACCAGTCACATTTTGGTATATATTATTCTTTCGACAACAAAAAAAACAGCAACAAAGATCTCCTACTTCCTCCATTTTAGTCCCAATTTTCTCAATTGCTACAGTCTCCATTAACTTCAGGTTTTTGATATGATAATTGTGTGAGTGGTTGCATTCAACAGTCAGCAGAGAAAATAGCATATCAAAGCTTGATCTTCTTTGAATGATATCACAGATATTAAATCAGGTTCTGTCTTGTCCAAGAACATCACCTCACCCTTTCTAATTTGGCTCAAGTTCTTATGGTGCCTATCCATGCCAGCAGCATTCTTTAGTTTTCCTCTGTATGGTTTCAGTTCTGCAAGTATTCAGACAATATGCAACATAAAACAATCTACATACAATTAGAGATCAGCCTGAATCATCAGCATCAAGTCTGGCTCCCAAGAATGTTCATGTTTAGGAAACACAAATCTGGAGAAGAAAGGTTTTTATATCTAATAAAACTTTCAGTAACTGGTGCAAGCTCCCATCTTTTGCTGTACTGATTCTGCTAAATTGGCACCAGAAAAGCTCTTCCTTTTGCTAAATCACAACTATTAGGACTTCTCATTGAGACTACAGCACCACTTGAGCTACAGCCAGCTTAAATAAGAATAACAAGGCAAATAAGGCAAATAAATTTGTGCAAAAAAATATGAAGAGTGTGGAATCAGGTCACTCCTGCAACAGGAAGATGAAGAAAAAAGGGAGATTGGAGTAGGGTGGAAAAGTCCTGCAGAGCTGAGCTTCCCATTTCTGCTGTGATGGAAAAGGAATAACAGAGAGGGAGGCAGGTGCTGCCCCAAATTGCCCAACACCAACCCACTCCTCTTCCTCCATGGAGGAAGCAGCAGTACCTGAAATAGACAGTTGGGCCACAGCTGGTTTGCTCCTCTTCCCCCTTTCTTAGTAATCTCACCTCCAGGGTGGCTACCTGCCTTGTTCATGCCCTGACATGGGCACTGTGTCCAGCAGGCAATTACTGCTTGTGCGAGTCAGCGTCAGAAGACCCTTAATGCAACGGAAACAAAACACAGCCCTGAGATCCCACCTCTGCCAAAAAGCCATCAGACTGAGTTCCTGGAGGGTTTTTAATTGACTACAGGTAGGTTAAAATCTGAGAAAAAATAAAAACTGTTTTCTGGTGCTCTTAGCTGTAGTTTTCTTTGAGAGACAATACATTGCTGTCGGTTGCTACTCCACTTTGATCCTCTGCAAAAATGAGGTCTCTCATAATTAGTGTCTGAAAAGATAGCAGGTGTCCAAGGCTGGATTTTTTTCCTTCTTTCTCTTTTTCTTTTGTAGCAAAAAGGTGAGTTAACAACACTGTCTCTTCTGCTGAACTCAAGCTAGATCCAGCTGAACTTCAATTCATCCCAGCAGCAAACTGTTTATTAAAGACCTGTCAAATGCCCATATTCTGTGGATCATCACAGGAGCTGACAGTGCCACAAAGGCTTGAAATCCAGTGCATATCACTGGAGGATGCCATTAAAATGAAAGTGAGACCAAAACCTCGCAGCTGTCACTCATTATCTAGGACATTCTCACAGAGTAGATCTTGCACGCTTCCCTTTATCTAATGTGAGTTTCAATGTGAGTTTTAGCTTGTCCATTTCTGCTGTAATTAAACAGCTTTTGAACAAAAACATTTTGAAACAAAAAATCTATAAATCTCTATCAAGATGTCTATTTCTACTCCATTTTGAGCTCCCCTGCACGTCCAGTTAATCACTGTATCTCTGGTTTTGGTGACCTGCTGCTTATTTTATAGGCTTTTGTATTTTACAACTTGAAAAGAAGAATAAATAGGAATGACTGAGTCTCAACCATTCAGACACAGCCGTTTCAAGAAGAGTTGTGCTCAGCCACTTGCCCTTATCTCAGACCAAGCCTGAACATAACTTTGTTCCAGTTCAAATAAGACAGGCTATTAATGTTTCCTTCCTCATTAAATATCAGATTTTCTCCCATTTTTCCACTTCTGGTTTTGACTGGGAATTTAATGGCTGTGATAACTAAATCAAAGCTGTATCAGTGCTGACAGTGAACAGCTCTTAGTCATGAGAAAGGGCTGTTCTTAGCTGTACTGACAATGCAGCTATTGGTAGGAGATACCTAAAGCCTCATAAGCATGTTCTTAAAATGGCTTAATATCCAGTCTGTCAGACCAATTTTACAGCCATTTAGCTCCATCAACATCGGAGACACTATGCGAGTGTAAAAATAATGGAATGTTGACTCAAGCTTCTATAATTGTAAGTCATTCTAAATTTACTTTAGACCACGGTATATTTAATTGCCTGTTGCCTTCACTCTTGAACCCAGGTCTCAGGGAATTATTTTCATTACAAAACCAGTGGCATAAGGAAGATCCACCTACAAGAAAAAATCTACAGTATAATTACTTGACTGTGGTCTCATCACATGTCCTATGTAATTACAAAATGGTTCCACTTTTTATGTCTATAATTGCTACAAATTCATATTAAAAAGAAGGTTATCCATATTAGCAGAGCTTTCAGATTTATTACACTACTCTGTCACTGCTTTGATGTTAAAGATTTTGACAAATATATTTGGAAATAAAGGGTTATATTAAGGGCAGTTATTTCATTTGCACATGGATTTTTGTGATTAAAGAATTTTATTTTTAGAATCTCAATGCACAACTTACCTAACATTATAATTATTTAAAAGTTTTATTTTCGCGAATATATATATTAATATATATGCAACTGTTACAAATATTGTCAGAATAATTCTAGTACAACTGCAGGTTAAATTCTGTTCCATTAAAAACAGAGAGTTAATAATGTAGTCATACACTTAAACTTAGGGGTAATTATACACTTTTAAAAATATATTCTAAGTGTAATTACAACGGAATTGCAGTAAAACTGCTATATAATGAAAAGCACTCCATTTCCCAGTATACCTGAAGCAGGTGGAAACTTAACTGAAGCAGATGACGTAGTATTTAAGGCCAGGTAACTGGAAGGTTTTTCAAGGACATGTCAGTTAATAAAGAATGGCAAAAAACCTTTTTTTTTTTTTTTTTTAAAAGTCTTTGATGAATTACAATTAGGGCTAATAACACACAGAAGTAACAAAATGTCCAAGACACAGTGCATATAAGTGTTAGAAAACTAGGCTATTCAGACCAAAGGCTGAAATTTTGGCCTTATTTTCTAAATGCAATTAAATATAGTAACAGTTTGGGGGAGGGATTAGGCAGTGGCTGTTTAGGTTGGAGAAAGAATAACACGATGCTATGATAAAAGCCTATGTAGTGCTGTCCTGAAGAAGTGCCCACTAAAAAGATGCTTGGAAACATGGAAACTGTTCTGGGTGTGTCCTGCTCTGCTTAGGAAAATGAGGCATATTTTTGCATATTCTTTATGACTAAAAACGATGGCACTCATGCATTACTTGACTATAGTAGTAACACTGCCTCCTGACAGAACAACCCTGGAGGCCCTGAATACTGATTAATTGCTCGTGACATAAGGAGTCATGTTAGTATCAGCAGCGGGATCCGGTTCCCAGGGAGAGAAATCGCAGTCTGGTAATTCCTCTTGATCCAAGCTGGAACAAATAACGGAAATGATCACACAGAATCTAAAATAAGGGATGAAGATGAAAACAAGAAGGGTTTAAAAGAATATCTGGAACCATCCCTGAACAAGGTTAAAGTTGAGCTGTATTTGGAGAGAAAAAAATATTTGTTAGGACAAAAGCTACAAAATGTCTGAACACACATAGAACTTCTCTGGTGAAGCTCCCATCCTAGCCTGGCAAGGCAGATCAGGGAGGCTCAAGCTGTCTCCAAGCCTAGCAGCAAACATGAAGAAATGGCCCAATCGGGGATGTGCTACCCAAGATGAGCTGCAACATGGACTTAAGGTGCTGAAAACATCAGCTTCTGAAATAAAAGGCGCACGGACCAGCATGTCTGGATGAGTCAGTGGATGAGGAACTGGGCCAGTTGGAAGATTTGGTAAGACTGGGCACATATATCTTCCACATTGTCTGTAACCAACAGAGACCTGGAACAGAAAGACTGAATTATCCCAGCCTGAGTAACACAGAGGCAAATTACTTTAGAGGGAAAAACTCCCTGGGAGTTCTTGCTTCTGTTTAATTTTGTAGTCCAAGTGAAAAACTTGGAGAGAGGATAAAAATATGTGAGGGAGAGAGGGAAGGGGCAGGGGCATTTTCAGGCTGCAAACATGATTGAACATCTTCAGTAGTACTGCAATACCATGTCCCCAGGACAAAAGTTGCTTTATCCAAAGCTGGTAGAAGCCCTGTGTTTGGCATGTGAAGCCAAGGACTTATCTCAGCTTGCCAGAACACACCCGAGGAGACCCCACCTGAACCTGCAAAGAGCCTGTAGAGGCTAGTCCTCCTGGCATGCCTGAACACCAGATCCCTGGAGCAGCTGAAAAAAAGACACAGCTCTACAGGATGTGGCAATTTAAGATCAGCAAAATAAGGCCCAGGACTGCAGTGGAGATTCCCGAATTTACCAAAGAACCCGGAGACTTTCTTGGTGCAACCTAACAGAAGAAGAAGAAAGGGTTACTCACAATGAAAATGGGTCACCATAATGAATGGAAACTCAACATGTTGGGTGAGGGCATTTAGCATGGTTCTTGAAAACTCTGAAAGACTGAAGGGAGGAACTGTTGCCAATAAATGAGGGAAATGGGCAACTGGAAAAAGAAATCTTGCAGGAACAATTTATTAATTAAATACTGACACAACTTCATAAATCGAAGGCTGGACAAGACAGAGCATTACAATTGTGTAACGAACACTACCCAGCTGGTTGTTTGAACCTGCAAATCACCAGCTAAAGACATATTTTGGAGGTAGAGGGTTTGTGTTTAAATGTGGGCAGTACAAAAGTAGGCATGGCAAAATTACAGAAATCTGTGAAGGACACAAGAATAACTGGTCAAACTGCAAGAGATGCTTTTTACATGATTTTAGAGAAAATGGAGCCCAAACCCATCACATATGGAGACAGCAACAGAAGAGAAGGGAAAGACAGGGGAAACCTTGGATGCTGGAATTCACTCAGAAGTCTGTCCACATGAGCAAACACTCAGTTTGATTTCATTTTTGGTAGTAATTCTGTCATAGACATCAGGAGAGGTGGCCAACAAATTGAATCTGTAGAAAAGCTGTTTAAAGTGTCCAGTTAAGTAAAATCTATGATTTCTAAGTATTTAGGATGAATAATAATAATAACAACAATAATAAACAATAATAATAATGAAACAACAGCATGTCCTAAAACACATTCTGAATTCAATTCCAAATCTGCAGGTGTAGACCCGGTGAAAATATGGATGATGCTGATCCACCTGGAGGCTGGCACAGCAGCATATATTGAACAGCTACTCCATCATGTCACAGTACCAAACAGGGAAGAGTCTGAACAAGTCACTGGGGAAAGACATCAGCATGGTATGAATTAGCCTTCAACTAGTCCCAGAATCACATCATATTTTTGGCCAAAATACATAGAAGCAGATTTTCTTGGAAGATAGAGAAGGAAGTGCTACAATCTGCTTTCTTTTTTGAATAGATGTTGACCAGGATCCTATAGCCAGCCCTAAGTCCATGTGAAAGTATGTAGACAGACGTGGAACTGGAGCTTAAAACAAGATGAAAAGTGCTGTACCAGCAGAAAGAAGTTTGAGGTCACTTAAAATAAGATTAGAGTAAAGCAGACTGGGACTTCCCATTTTGCCCATCACAAGGTGCCAAAGCTTGCCAGGACTGCAATACAGCTGCATTGAGTAGGTGAGAAAGGGTAAATGCTTTTGGTGGTTGAGAGTCACCTAGCTCAGGGTTGAACCTTAGTGACTGCTTCTGTCTTATCCTCCCATTGCTTTCAAAATGTCTTTCAATGTTGCTCACAGATGGCAATGCTTAAGGATTGGAGGCAGAGCGCAATAAACCTGGCACAGTGGTGCCATATGAAGAAAAGTTTCCAAAGAAAAGACTTTGGGGAAAGGCCTTGCCGAAAAGGAAGTTCTGATTGTGGTTAAATCTGTAGGACATTTTCACCGTGGGCTAAAAGACAGCATAGCTGTGGTTGAATCAGGCCAAAGTTTCTTGCACTGGCTCTTTTAATTCAGAAGTCCTGGGGAAACTTGCCAGGTGGTTGGAAAAACTGCTTTGTTTTGATTTCATGGTCATATTGAGGCCTGGGTGTGAAAACATACTAGGGCTGATGCTCTTACAGATGGTGTTATTGGGAAGCTAATTGCAAACATCGGGAGGATCGAGAGGAACTGGTTGCTCCAGAGAAGGAGTCTTCTTGGAAAAAGCTGAGTCTTCTTTTTTTTTTTTTTACTTTTCTGACTAGTTTGAGAAAGTAAAGTGAGGTTGCAGAAAAGGACTGGAAGAAAGAGACTCCAGAAGCATATGTTGGTATCAAAACGGAGTGGCTACAAAATCATTTGACAATATTAAAATATTTTAAAATATTGACCGTCTAGAATGGTGGTATTCCGTGCATGTTACTGCTCAATGTATATGCAAGCTATCCCCCTGCTCTGAAGATCCAGAAAATGAGACTCTCAAAGAGCAACACACTGGAGACCATGTGTGAAAGCTAGTGTCTAGGAGAGCTTCCTGGAATACAGAGAAGTCACTGGCAGATGGGCGGATATTTCAAATCTCAAGCCTTCTTTCTATAACATGATTAACTGACTTTTTATTGAAAGTATCAGTTCTCCTTTAATTTAGCTGTTTTTTTTTTTAATAAATAAACCGTAAACATTTTTTTCCGTTTCTTTTCATCCCTTTCTATTTTAACCAAATATCATTTTTGCAGTTGCTGCTGAAAACCAAGTAAATTCTTGTGATTTTCAAACCAAATTTTTCATGTAAATCTCCTCATTTTCCTCTGATTTCCAGATCTTATGTCATATTTTACCTTTAAAACTTCTCTAAGTATTTCTACAGTTTCAGCAGGTGTTATAGAAAAATCTCACAAACTTATGCCTCATTTACATGCACCAGTGCCTCAGGTTCACCCAAGCTCTAAAGGCAGAGTCCAGTGAGCCCATAAGCAATTCATTCTGAACTCTCTTCATCTTAGTATAGACGTAGACTAACTGCCAGACTTCTCATTGTTGTCTTTTCCAGACCCTAAAATTGGGGTGCCTTTAGCATCTTTCAAAACATATGTTTCCCCAAACTGTAGGAGAATTTTTTAGAGGCCAATGCTGTTGGCAGAAGACAAAACAGTACTATTTTGGGCACAGAGCAGAAAGCACGTAGGCATTAAAACAATTCAGCATGGCTAGCGTTAATTTACTATACTGTTTATGATTAGAGCAAACCTGTCCAAACAGTTAGTCAGAAGGAGCTGAGTTTGCACAGCTTTGTCTAGATGTCTTGTCTTATTTAGAGTCTGGACCTCGGAGAAGCAGGAATGCAGAGGCAAAGATGCCTTATGATACACAAGTACAGAGCAGATAAATTCATCAGCGCTGGGAGGACAATAACAGAATGCTGGTTAAAACTCTCCAAGCCCTGCTGGGTTTTGCAACAATCTTTGTATAGAACTCCACACAGTTTCACACCAGCCATCTCTTGTAGGTGCTCAAAAGCTCTGGTCTATGGTGGGGAGAGGAGCTTTCCAGTAGGCTGAAGGAGTACAGGTGGTTGAGTTTACCAGCTTTCCAAGTGGTTTTCATTTCTTTTTCCTTCCTGAGATAGTTAAACGCACATTCCTCAGCTGTGTAAAAACAAATGGCCTACTCTCCCACTTTGGGTGGATTTCAAATGAAAACCGGGCTTAATTAGAGCTTTTGAAAGCTTAAGAGTTAATGCGTGCCCATTAAACACTAACCACCAATCATTTACTGTCTGTTTGCTAGCAATAAGGAGCCGCACAAGCGGCTCTGGCTGTCAGTGCTTGCAGGCATGCTGGAGTGTGGGATGGAAGGTTGCATTAGTGAGGACCATCCTAGTGCTGGGAGACGAGGGAGGATCATGTGCATGGCACCGTGCCTGGCCCGGGAGGGTGGGCAGAGGCCGGTGTGTGGGGGAAGGAACAGATATTTGACCTCTCAGAGGGCTGAAGAAATGTCTCCAGCTTGGAAACACCAGGAGGATAAGGGTGTCTCTCTGTTGGGCTCGCTATGGGGTTTGAGCTTGCAGAGAAGTGGAGAGAGGCATTGGCACTGAGCAGTCACCAGTAGAACAACACCATGGGGCATTCTGCTGGCCAGGTCTTCAGCACTGTATGTCAGTGGTGTCATGGTGACTTGTACCTGGCAAGGATCTGGGGAGGTAACAGCTGCACAGGATGAAACCCTGCAGTCCTCCTTGTGCAGGAAACACTGCAAGAGTTATTGTCCCTACTTTATAGCTTTGGGAAGCTGGGGATTAAATGAGTTGTCGAAGGCCACACAGAGAGCCAGTGGCAAAGCCGGCAGTGCGCTGGGAGCCCTCTCTGCTCTCAGAGGCAGCTCGCAAACCACACTGTGTCTTAAAGGCAGCCATTCAGCAACCCTGTGGCTTGTATATATGTTTAAATGGAAGACAAATTGCAGCATTTTTGTCTTTATTTGCACTAGTAACATCTGTCCAGACTTCTAAGACTGCACAGTGACTGATGAGTAGTTTGGTAAAGATCTGCAGCAGACAAAATAGACATGCAACACACAGGGAGTTATACGTTTAGCTTCCCTGCAAAGATCTCACTGACAGTCTTGCAATAAATATATAATTTTATGGCCTATTTCTCAATCATACTCTGCTACATAATATCATGCTAAGAACTGCTAGCTACCTTGCCAATGGAAATATGTTGCTGGCAAGCAGTAAGTCTCTTCAGATCTGCTGAAGGAGTCATAACTGTAATAATATAAGCAAATAGATCCTCAGCATATTCCTTTCTGTGTTTTTTTTCTCTCTTTCTTTCCTCTCCTCTCCTCCTTCTCTCTCATTTTCCCCTCTCACTTTCTTCCCTCTCCTCTTCTCCCCCATATCTCCCCCTCGCTTACTTTTCCATTAGTGTTTAGAAGATCTCACAGTTTTCTCCCAACCCTGGAAAGAATGTAAGTTGATGCTGCTGATTGCCTTTGAAAACATTTGGAACAAATTATCTCTGCTTTTGGAATCTGAATAAAGGAATGTGAGCCTCACTGGAGAAATATGAAATACAGGGTGGGATTCACAGAAGGTCTGTAGTGTGTTTTTTTTTCCTTTTTCTTTTTCTTTTTCTTTTTTTTAAAGAAAATAATGCACTTTTTCTGTACTTTTTTTATTTTATTTTTGTTACTTCAAGTTGGAAAATATTTCATCTGGGAAAAGTGAAGAGTCTAGGGAAGTCTTGTGAAGTGGCCTCTTCATCAACTCTTTCAGAGGTGAAAATGATGATTGGCATGAGTCAATTGTTAGCATGAAACCAATGGGCTTGAAAAAGAAATGAAGCAGACTTTCAATTCTCCCCATCTTCTTCAGAGAGGGACAATTTGGGTCACTGAGGTCTCCTTTTCCTACCTTACACTGCATTTACATAACTTGCCTCAGTTTCCCTGCTTACAAGCTGCTGCCACACTGTGGTACTGTGGAGTTGCCATCAGAAAAACAGTGGAGATCTCTGGAGGAAAGGTGCTATGTAAATTTAGGACAAGTCACACTTTTCCAGCTTCAGACTTTCCTATGTGCAGGAGTGTTTTTATCCAGGATTTTATTTTGTCTCGTTGCAGAAAATGGGGCCAACCATGAAATATACTTCCAAATAATGATATAAATTGGCTCAAATTAGGTGGGAGGAATTGGGAACTAGGGCTTTTGTTTGTTTGTTTCTTCTAGGGCTTTGTTTAGTTTAGGGTTAAGGCTTCTGTCTAGCACAGATGCATAAGACATGATAACTATAAGATGGACAACTTTGCACTTATTTTGGTCTCAAACTGGAAAGCACGTCAAAAGCAGAATGGCTAAAACTGTGTTGTACATTGGCTAATATTTTCAGGTTGCAGACACAGCAGATAGGTCTGTAGATATGAGGATGAAAACTTGCCCTGCTGAGGAACAGCCATCAGAACCAGTGTTGCTGGTTCCCCTGGGCCCTACATGGCCACCACGGTCTCATGGACCTGACAGCTCCTGGCGTAGGCTTTTCTTAGAGAAATTTATAAACTGAAGAAGAGTTGCTCACAGGGATCTCAACAGATAACTACACTGAGCTTCTGTTTAGTTTGCAAAAAACAGAAAGTACCAATGACCAAGACATTTTCCTATTTTCCCTCTGTTTTTCTGAAGACTCTCCAGGGGAGCTCAGGCCTATCCATGCTAAAAAGCTGATGTGGCTTCTAAGTAGGTAAGTACAACTGAATATAGAGTACTCTGAAGATCAAATAAGCCTAAAAAAAATGCAGATGAAAACTGGTTTCTAAGCTTTGGACTTTTTTTGTTTTGTTTCCTTGACTCATAAAGCTTTGGTGAATCCTACCCTTAATTACTAGAGACGGTGATAGATGCCAAAGTCCTGGCAGGTTTGAATCTGTTCGCATAAACCCCGTGGGTGTGAATTTGATTCTTTCCGATGATTATTTTGGAATGATTTAGTCACATTGTTTTGACCTACTTTCCTTAGTTGCAAACTCCATCCAAGTTGGTTATTGTTTATACAAAAGGACTGTGAAGGCTATTTTATATACTGGTATATTATCTGTGGTAATTTTCATAAATAAGCTAAAGAAAAAAAAAAAGGAAATCAGGAAAGTGCGATTTTAGGCAAAAAACAGAGTGTATTGCAGGATGCAACTCTTTGTCCAAACTCTGGCAAAAGTCCCAATGTAAAGAAGAGGGCTGAGAGAGTGACTCTGGCAGGTTTGGTCCTCAGCATTGTGTAAGACTGCATATGAGAAAGCAACTGGGAGAGAATTCTTTGCGGGCTGGAGGAAAGAGTCTGGCTTGGAGGACAAAGTCTAAAAGGGCAGAAGGCACAGCGCAGAAACTTCCACACAGGGATACAGGAGCACATCACAATCACAGCCCATGGTGCACTGGGTTTTGTGGCAAGTCACAAATTGGAGGGTTGAGAGGTGGTCAGGAGATGAGAGAAGGTTACCTACATGGGACTCGGAGACTATCACTTCACAGTCCCCTGCTGGATCACAGGCAGTGTATTAATGGCAGCTGGGCCACAGGGGTATTTTCTGGAGACCCTGCTCCAGTTGCACTGACAGGCAGTATGGGCTCATCAGTGCTACTGCAGTAGCAATAACAGAGATGATTGAATTTCTGCTTCCTGGAGAGAGAACGTGCCCTAAGGAGCTAGGGAAAGATAGGAATCGGGAAGATCATAAAAGATGGGAAAGCAACAGTTGAGGTGGGGAGTCATTAAAGGGAAGTGAATACTGTGAGTGGGAGGTAGTCTAAGAAAATATATTAGAAGCTGAAATGTAAACTTGAAGAGCAAATTGAGCCCTCTAAGTCTGAGATTTTCAAAACAGTCCTAGGGAGTGAAATGCCACAAAGTTTTACAGGAGGCTTGACATCTATCTACAAGCCTTTTACACCTCTGGTAATCAACCTTTTAATACCTGAGAGCTAGACAGAGCAAGTGCTTTTCTTCCAGTATTTGCTAATGCTGTGGAACAACACCATCACCAAGAAAAATTCAAACCAACAGCTTGTCTCCACCATCGAAGTCAGAAATGATCATCAACACCGTTAAGTTTCCACTTACGATGTTACAAGCAGGAAAACATCTCTGTGTTAGGTCAGTTTTGAACTGAAGCACATTAAAAATAGAAAACAGTGTAAATATGTCTTCAGGTCTAGATGTCCTGGACTTTAGGAAATCCACATATGCATCCAGCCCACATAGCTTAAAAGCTTACAGCAATGAAATATTACCAATAAAACATCATCAATAGACTTTCACATACAGTAATGGGAATGCAAAAGATATTTAATCTTCAAGCATGGCATACATCATGGCTGAAGCCTGGAAATCTCTTAGAATAGCAGCATTTATATCCCTTTGCTTTTTCTGCATTTTGATTCTGTGCAAGACAAAGAAAACATCTGTAGGGAAAGTATCAATTCTGTGGCAAAGGTTAGGAATTAAACTGCTTCTCTGTAAATATGTATATATGTCTAAGATGTATACATTATTCTGAAGGGAAGCCAGTCACCCAGACATTGATTTTCCTATATATATGAATATAATTCACCGATGCATGGTTGCTGTAATTTAACAAGCTCTATTTGTTCTTCTCATACATGGATTTTTGCATTTAAAAGATATGGTTTGCTAATAAGTTTGTGCCTATGTGTTGCAGAAGAGGGAAATCTTTACCTAGAAATCTTCATCTCCACTGAATGCTACCTTTCAGCTAATGAGATTGCTGTCACCTAAATTTTCATTGTTTTAAGAGCAAGTGGCTGCCGACAGTTTCCTTTCAAGCTTGAATGATGAAAGGAAAACACCACACTGCCTCATCTGGCTAGCTTGCTGAGAGCTAATGAGCCTGAGGCTGCACCCATCTTTGCTATACTAGTGTGACCTTATGTCTGCTAATGCACAGGGAAGGAGTGAAAAATGTACTGCTAGTTCCCTCCAACAGTTCCCTGGGGACATGCTGAATGTGCCAAACAATTTAGTAAATATATATCAAGTTACTGTGTTGAAACGTACTTCAATGTATTGCGACCCTGGGTATCTCAATCTAAAGATCATATTTTATTTTTGCTTGTCTTCCCCCTCTGTGTTTGACATCTGAAAATTCCTCTTTAAAAAAGATACCTTTTCTTGCTATTTTTTAAACATTGCACAAAAAATTTCACTTGGTGCTTACATTTGTAATTGACTATTAGAAAATTTTAACCTTTTTTTTTCTTTTTTCTAACAGGTAAATAAAAGCCGATGTGAGATTTGACAGAGATTTGAAGGCTGCTTAGTTGTTAGTAACTGAAAACACTGAGTAGCATGGAGCATGCATCTCAAAGAGATTTTCTGTGCATAGTCAATAGAAAAAAATTCAATGCTTCCCCTTGGTAGAATCTCTTCTCTCTCTGTGCTCACTTTCCATAGATATTGCTGGAAATCCGCTTTACTGGATTTTAAGATCAAATTTTCATTTGCAGACTTTGCACTTAGAAAGGCAATATTTGAAATGCAAGTTTGAAATTCCCACTGTATGCTCATTATTTGCTGAAGCCATTCAATAGGGAAGGAAATTGTTGGAGAGCAGATCTTATGAGGAGTGACTGAAGGAGCTGGGGTTGTCTAGCCTGGAGAAGAGGAGGCTCAGGGGAGATCTTATCACTGTATACAGTTACCTTAAAGGAGGCTATAGCAAGGTGGGGGTAGGTCTCTTCTCCCAAGTGCCAACTGACAAGACAAGAGGAAATGGCCTCAAGTTATGCCAGGGGAGGTTTAGGTTGGATATTAGGAAAAATTTCTTCACTGAAAGGGTTGTGAAGCATTGGAACAGGCTGCCCAAGGAAGTGGTTGAGTCACCATCCCTGGAGGTCTTAAGAAAACATTTGGATTCAGGGTTTAGTGACATGGTTTAATGGTGGACTTGGCAGTGCTAGGTTAAAGGTTGGACTGGATGATCTTGGAGGTCTTTTCCAGCCTGATGATTCTATGATTCTATGAAATGCCACCGAACGGTGTATATACAAATAGCCCTATGAAACTGGAATATTCACAATGAATAATACTTTTGAAGACTATAGAAGCTCAAGAGTTTCTTGATGAAAAAAAAAAGCAGAGTAACGTTAAGTCAGTTAAATAATGTTAATTCCCCAATGAAAGTAAATCTAAAATTCTGTAAGTATCAAGTTACTAATTACTTATTTTCACAGCTCTAAGATTTGCATTCTGCTGGAATATGGTTCAAGATTTTAGACTGGCTGGTGATCTTTGTGACCTATGCAGCAGATTTGCTTTTTATCTGACAGATCCTTCTTGCGTCTTGGAACTTTTGGCCATACCTGGAGAGCACAGCCTAGAATGGTGAGCATTTCTGTTCACAGAAATGTGAGACACAGAATAAAAGTGTCAAAGAGTTTTAAGCTCTGCCAGGATTCTGACAATTCATCAATTCTGAATATTTTGGGGTAATCTAGTCAAAAAGATCATGGATGAATTGGGTCAAGGGAACCACACCAGAACTTTTCCTGATTAAGTCAGTCCCACATCTCCTGGTAGCATTAACGCCATCTGTGATAAATACAGAGCTTCATTTCATACTTCTTCAGATGTCTGTATCAACCGTTTATTCCATCATAAACTAAAACATGAATATTTCAAAAAATATCTGTCAGGTTGGCAAAAAGCAGAACAAAGCTTTTAGGTGGTGGCTCCACTAAATATACCCAGTCCATCGCCCCATGTCATGAGCCTGTGCTTAACAAAATGCAGAGTCACTTCCTTGTCCCAGGATATAAATAATTTAGATCTTTTTCATAGGATAGTGTTGGGTAAAAAGTCCCAAAACAGGCTCTGCTCGCTTCTAGCAACCTTAGAGCATGACAAGAGTGGATCTTTTAGAGATGTTACTTTAGAGGACCTTCTCAGCTGTTAACAGCAAACCTTGTGCGATTTGTCAGTCTATGAAGTTTACAGATCTTTACACACAGAAACAGAACAGACATTTTTAGCTATTCCACTCAGCCCATGGTTCCTCTTAACGTGCTCTTCAGTCAAGTTTTAGAGGCTTCAAGAAAACAAATTCCTACCATTTCCCGTAAGGATCCTCTTGGCAACAGAAAAGGTGCTTATCTTTTGGGAAGTCACTCCCTAAACTGACAGAAAGGAGCTTTGCAAAAGGCAGTTCTGATCCCAAAGTAGTGACAATACAAATAACATATAGGGAGAAGAAACTACTTTTCCAATGGTGGGGGCAGCTAATAACCCCATGTGGCACTCGACTGACCGTGTTTGTCCACCAAGGACATGCAATGCCTGCTGGGGCTGTCTCTGCTGGGCTGCTCCACACGAGGCAGACATGCTGCAGGAAGGCAGGTCTGAACACAGACCTCTTGCCCTGTGTCTCAGTCTCCTTGCTTTTCTGTGAGCTGTTGTGTTTTGCTTTGCATTTGTCAAGCCGTGCTGTTTCCCTGTGCTGTTTGAACAGTGGAAGCGCTGGCTTGTTGGCACTGGTGCTGTTTTCCCCTCGCATTAAGCCTGTCTGAGTTTTTATTGCATTGCAGTCACTCAGCCCCTTTTGCTTTCTGTGGCATCAGCATTTCCCTGCAATAGCTCTTGTAATGCACTATAACCCTGTGGATGTGCTTTTAAGCCCTGAGCCTCTAATAATGGGAGCAATGTTTTCTTTTCTGTGGTCCCTGCCTCCATTGCAAATAAATATTAGGCTTGAAATGTGGAAACTTATGTTTGATTTCCTTTATTTGCCTCTATCCACACCTTTCTGAACTGCTGCAGTAAATCCTTCATACTAATTATTATCCTGTAAGTCACAGAACAGCATTTGCTTACACACTGCTTAATGCAAGAGGTGCAGCATGGCCCTTTTCCAAAAACTACAATCGAACCAGAACAAGATTAAGTATATTCAAGGCAAGCACACCCACAATCTAATCAAGACAAAAAGAAGAAATTCTGGCTCTATTTGAGTCAACGGGAGTTTTGCCACTGACTTCAGTGAGGTTAGGATTTCACCCAAGATAAACAAGTATGAGACAAGACAAAATAAAATAGTTTAGAAGTGGGAAGGTTTGTAGATGAGTCATGGGAGAATAAGGGAAGGGATATTTACTTCCTGGGGGGAATGAAGATGAGACAAAAATGAAATATGAATATTTATTTGGTTGAGTGCAGCATAGGAAAAGTGAGGGTTGAGGAGAACGGGATCTTTGACTCTTGATCTGGCTCTCAATTGAAAGTTAAGAGGTGCTGGGTCTAAGGAGACACTGTGTACCCTCAGCCTTACAGTCCCTGCCACTTGCAGGACCAGTTACTGAGGAGAGGAGCTACTGCTGTTCTTAAGTGATCATGTGGGTACCTTGCTCATTTGGGCCCTCTTTTTGCTGTGGTGAAATGATGCTTAAAATGGTGTAAAATGTTGCTATGGGAGATGTTCAAGAGGGCAGTGTTAGCTTTGCTGAGGTTGCCCTCCCTCTGTGGGGAAAGCTGCTCGGCTCCAGAAAATGGTCCTTCAAGATGCCAGCTCTGAATTATCTTCTGCAGGACTTTGTCGCTGCCTGTTGTTGCAATCACCAGTACAAAGTCCTGCTGGCAGCCAGTCCAGTGGTGTACTCCAGGGTTACTGGGATGCCTACAGTGGGGCAGATACTATTTAATATCTTCATTGATGAGCTGGACAATGGGATGCACTAAGTATGGAGAAGTGACAAAATTGGGAGACTGTTACAGGAGATGGGTGTGCTGCCTCTCAGAGGGGCCTGGACAGCCTGGAGAAATGAGTCCACAGGAATGCCATGAATGTCTGTAAAGGGAAGTGCAAAGTCCTGTCCCTAGGGAGGAGCACACCAGGCACCAGCACACACTGTGAGATGATTGCCTGGAAAACAGCTTTGCACAGAAAGCCCTGGGAGTCTGTGTTTGTATCACTCTTTTCCTGGTGGACAAGCTGACCATGAACCAGCAATGTACCCTTGTGAAAAAAAATACCAACAGTCCACTGGGCTGCATTAGGCAGAGTGTTACCATCAGGCTGAGGGAGGTGATCCTTCCTCTTTGCTCAGCACTGATAAGACACATCTAGAGCGCTGGGTCCAGTGCTAGTCTCCCCAGTACAGGAGAGACAGGGACATACTGAGTGAGTCCAGTGAAGGGCCACAAAGACGATTAAGGGCCTGGAGCATCTCTCTTACAAGGCGAAGCCGAGCTGGGACTGTTCATCCTGGAGAAGAGAAGGCTCAGGAGGATCTTACCAATATATATAAATACCTGATAGGGGAGAGTAAAGAAGACAGAGCCTGATTCTTCTCAGTGGTACCCAGTGACAAGACAAGATGCAATGGGCATAAACTGAAAAACAGGAAATTTTGCTTAAACAAAAGAAAACACTTTTTTACTATAAGGGTGGTCAAACACTGGAACAGGTTGCCCGGAGAGGCTGAGAAGTCACCATCCTTGCAGATGCTCAAAACCCAGCTGGACATGGCCTTGAACAACCTGCTCTGGCTGACCCTTGTTGAGCAGGGGATTGGACTAGATGTTCTGCAGAGTTCCCTTCCAACATTAGATGTTCTGTGATTGTGTGTGTTCACTACAGGATAGACAAAGAATTCTAGCAAAACTAGTCTAAAATTAGCCTTTGTGAGTTCCTGACATGTCTGTGTCTATCTCTTGTGTATTTGGATAAATAACAAATTCCTTTCCCTGATCCTCTCACTTCCTACAGACAGATTTTACATCTGCAAGATACTCAGGGACATTGCCTTTCTGATATCCACTACACACATACAAAAAAAGCATCTCTGACCAGCCTGGACCAAGTTTAGTACAACTTTACCTCACCTGCAGTTAATAGAGGTTTCTTCATACTCTTGAGTGGAAACGAGACTGAACGCTAGTAAAATCAGTATGGCTGAATCACCTTATGAAACTCAAGATGCTGACAGTTTAGGATACCTATAAAGATGGTGGCTTCCATTAAAATGTCATTCACCAAACAGCTCTTGCCACATTAATTTACTATTCTGATCACAGAGGAAATGTTTGCCATCACATATACTAGTGAATACCAACTTATTAAACTCTCTCAACTGCAATTTCTTGTGAGACCCGCAAATGGCAAAGAAGGAGTGAGAACATTTTGGCTCAGTCACAAAGAGTCAGTGTTCTCAGGGCAACTTAGTGCTGCTTCAGGCAAAACTCCACTGCTTCTCTGCGTTGCACTGAATCCCTGCTAAAAGGAGAACAAGTCTGAAAACCACCTTTCCCTTTGCTGAAAGGAACCAGCAAGGAGAACTTAAGAAACAGTCTAAGAACAGGGCATGGGTAGTGCAACTTTTTCTACTGACAGTCCTATCTAGCCAATAATAATCAACAGAGAGGTCTCTTCCCTGAATTTTGTCCTATTTGTTTCAGTCTCCATGATATCTTGCAGCCATGAGTTCCTCTGGAACTGCAGGACAGCAAGAGCTGAGTGCAGCCTTGCAATACCCTCATCTCTCATATCTGGCTACTGTAAAAAATCCCAGGCATAAATACATCAGCTTCAAAGCAGCAAGAGGCTGAAGAGGGATCTAGATTAGCCCAGGTGGAGAGTGTAAGGTTTGTAATGAGTGCTTGGAAATAGCATGGGTGGATCTCTCCTTGCATCAGAGGTACAGAAGAAACGAAAGACAGCAAACCAAAGACAGGCCAAAAAGAGTTCCAAAGACAGCAGAAAGCACAATAAACCAATAGACAGGGACGATATGTTTTATGCTTTTCCATTCTTTCAAAGTTGATCTCTTCTTAAAATGCACACAGACTGCTTTTCAATGAGGGGAAAGACAATTTGTGGTGAGACCTTGCTAAAGTCTTCACCCAGAAAATTCCGAAAGAATTCTTGCTTTCACACAAACTTTACTCCGCTTCCCAAAAATCTCATTCCAGACTTGTCTTGCTATAAATCTGTATCTGTTCATCTGTTATTGGAACCACAATGTGGCCATGAAACCCAAACTCATCCTAGGCCTGGAGGCCTGCCAAGGTCTCCAAATCTTTTACGACTGGTATTTCATTCAAGTGATTTATTCACCTAATCAAAAAGTAAATAATATATACAATTTCAGGACTTCAAAGATTCTGTCTCCCATGGCGGGATACAAATAAAACCGCAGTTTTCATAATGCTGGTGATAGCTGACAGTAGCTGTTTAGTAAAATAAGCTCTGACTGACTTATACAGAACATGTCTCCTGGAAGCGAGAACCATTAAGGAACCAGGCTAAATAACATGAATGAAGAAGGATTCAGAGCTCAAATAATAAGGGTAGATATAGTTGCTATTGTCATTAAAAAAAAAAAGAAAAAAAAAAAGGGTTTAACTCAGAAAGTTTTCTGTCTGCTGGGCTGAAAACATTAGTGGTGCTTGTGCACAAAAATGGAGGAAGTGAACAAAAAGGTTCCCCAGCACCCTAGGTAAGCCATGTTTCGTATTCAGTTGCAAGACTACCTTGAATGGTTTCTAAAATGAAATGTAGAAAGAATTGGTGTTTCTAAATTCATTTGGAAGTGTTACACTAATTAATTGCTATTTCATATCAGGATGAAAATTAAATGAGAATTCCACAGAGTCAGCAATGCTTTTCCCCACTACCTGAAGGAACAAAGAGCGAGATCTGAAGTGCATCTTCAGCCTCCACTGATTATAAACTCCATCAGAAATTAAAGGTGTGGCAACCATTTTGGGCAACAACTGACAACCGTGTCTTGAATGACATAATAGAACAGTTTACTTAAAGAGGTAGCAAGAGACAAGAGAGAGGTGGCAGATCCATTTTCAGATGAGAATCATATGCAATGGATTAAAAAAATAGTAATACTGGAGGGACATTCTGGAAAGTGCTAGTTGGTGAAACAACATTGCTGCATCAACAGCAGAGAGTCTGAAACTATGACAAATAAGAATAGACAATCAAGAAAGATAACAAGAATGGAGTGCAGATAGAAAAGCCTATGTACAGCACTGAAAACTGAGAAACACAAAAGAATGGGTTTGAACCAGTTATTGAAATGGACCAGCTGCTTAGGAAGCAGAAGAGAAACATTTTGTGAATCTTGGTGCATTGTACTAGTTACTTAGAATTACAGATGCAAACAGCTGACATTAGAGAGCATTTCTAGTTCCTCTCTCTTCTACCACCTTTTTTTACTACCGATCTTTTCAACCAGCTGAGTTAGGCTGAGTAGGAGTACATATACATTTCCATCAAATCTCTGAGCTAAGCAACATGTTTCTGGCTTTCTCCCCAAACTGAAGCTTGAGATCAGTTTGTCAAGAAATCTTTCAGGGAACTGTTAGGGGGAAAACTTCTCCCTCTGGCAGAAGTTTTAGTCTGAAGAAAAAAGAAAAAAAAGCCATGTGTGCTGATGTGCAAAGCCCTCCCTCCAGTGGGAACCCCCCATTTTTACACTTACTGGTTATGTAGGCACATAACGATACAGATCATTCCTACTTGACCAACTCCAAGCTATCTGTAGCATATGTTCACCTGTTGTGATAAGCAGTCAAGTTTTTGTTATGATGGATGCCTCAAACACAAGGATGACCCAAACAGCTGACATAGAAGGTGGCAATACTAAGCTGGTAAACTGGCAGTATGAGCACAAGACTTCCAGCAGAAGATTGATTCATTCCCTGACAGACCAGAGCAAACTAGTTATCTGTAACCTCAACTACAGCATCAATGTCTATGTTTAGGTATTGAAAAAGCTGAGAGTAACTTACCATAACTAGGAAATAGAAGATTATCCCTCTGGAATTATCTAAGCAGGATTGCTCTACTTGCACAATATTGTTTCCTTACTGTTAAGCACAGTATTATCTTGGTATCAATCTCTCCCCCTTGCTAAGCTTGCAAAGCCTCAGTGCGATGCAAATGAGATAGTGAAGACAGGCATTGGGACCAGAATGTGAGACTTATAGTGAACCTCCTGGACTGGCACGAGATCAAGCCAGTATCTGCTCTTACTGTGTCATGTGGATGTATTCACTTAGCACATCTTTATTGGGATGCAAAATGAGTGCAAAGCCACTTCATGTGATGATCAGTAACAGCTTATGCTGTCTTAACCTGGTTGATTGCAGATTGTGGACACCCATGCAGTAATTTTGTGGTTCTGAGTATAGATACATAAGCCTGTGTAGCTGAAAAAGAGATTTTAAAAAAGCAGAACACAACTGAAAGTCTGACACACCGAAACAGTTGTGCTGCATCCCATCCTGCTTCATGCTGCAGTGACATTTTCCATTAGGGGACCACTCAAACACATACCAGCTGCTAATCTGCCTACTGTCCAAAGATGGGCCGATTTACCAGTCTCTGGTACCTTGTATAATCTTTCACACCTGCGAAAGGTCACTGTAAAAATACGGCACATCAGAGCCGCACTGTTTAACACCCACTGTGTACAGATGTAAATGGCCAACCACTATGGAAAGCAACTGAGAAGGGATCCAATAAGCTGTTCTAATTAAAAGTCTAACCAGATATAACTAGAGGAAAAACAGAGGAAAAAGGGGACTCAGTTTTTTATTTATGAACACAAAAATAATCTGAATACAGAATTTTGTGTTCATAAAGCATATTTACACTTTCTATAACACCAGAAATAAACACAGCAACATCAACAAAACTTACTGTAATTGCCAATGACTTTATCATCTATATCAGAAATATGTTTCTGTACAGAACCTCATGAGTCATAAAGTCTTTTGCCATTGCATCAAACAATGTCTTAAATAAATGATGTTCCCAGTAGTACCAGTGTAAAGGTTGTAGCAGGAAATCACTGTTCAGATGTTTTGGAAACTTAGCTGAAAAAAGATGTGTTCACAAAAGAGCAGGTTGTGCCAGACTACTCCAATAGGTTCCTGATAGGAAGGTAACTGGTTTTCTAGACAAAGGAGATGTGAAAAGTCTAATTTATTTGGAAGTTCTTACAACATTTGATAAAATGCTACCTGAGGCACAATCTAGTTACTTGGTGAAGATGGAGAATAGTAGAGAAATCATTGGGTGAGAGAGGTAGTGGCTAAAGAGGAGACAGCAAGGGGTAACACTGAAAGACAAATTATTATTCTGCAGGGAGAGAGTGGTCCTGGACCTCACTGTTTTTCTGCTCATGCTGGCAGAGGATGCCATCCTTCTCCATTAATACAGAAGAACATCAGAAGGTGGTGCAAATATGGCATGGCCTTGGAGACTTGATTAAGAAAAATGCCAGGTCATTCAATAGCACAGTGCAAAATCATTAATCCTGAGGGCACATATCTGAATATTTTGATATCCTGATAACTTCAGCGTTCCTCCTTTGGAACAATTGAGAAGGAGATGGCCTAGAGGCACTAGATAATCACAGGCAGAAGTTGACAAACATGGTCTAATAATTTGCAAAAGGAGAAATTATTCCTATCAGAGAAATTGAAGGAAGATCATTGGAAGTGGTACCAGTGAGAATTCCTCTAAAGAAATGTCAAGAGAGATGGACCAACTGTGCAAGAAGCTATAGTGTAATAAGACAAAGGAATTCTTCAAACTGTGAGGCAAAAACTAACTATTTTTGAGAAGTTTTTCTTTATGAAGTAAAGGGAAATTTAGTAAGTTTATACAGCAGATTATATGAGATACCTGTAGTTGTCAGGTTTGAACTCAGTGGTCCAGGAGATCTGTAGCACATAACAAGTCAATTTTCAAGTTACTTGCAGCACTTTTTGCCCATTACTTCTCATACAAATACCTTTTTTTTTAATTATTATTATTATTATTATTTAGTTTAGATAGTCTCCTTTTTCTTCCAGATGCTTACCCCCAATCCCCTTCAGTTTAGCAGGCTAAGACGTTACGCTGTTAGAACATTCATCTGTTTTGATAGGCCTAAACCCAGGTGATCACACCCACACTGTGCACAGTGGGGTATGACAGCTCCAGCTGAGAAGCCACCTTGAGGCAGAGCTGCACGTTCCTGTTCAGCGAGACTTATCGTTGCCCGACCAGCTGCTAATACAACCTGATGGCTTCTAGGCTGGAGGTGGTTCATATCTGAGGGGCCTGAAGAATCTGCCTAGTCAGTTAGCCCCTCTCCACAAGTGTTACCTTTCATTTAGGAGCCAAAGAGTGGATTAACTGAAGACACCGCTGTGCTAAAGCCTATGCAAACACTTGCCCAAAGAAAATGCAGTGAAAGACAATGAGCCTCAAATGTTTGTATCAATAAAAAAGTAATGTACAGGGCATACATGAATTCCCCCTGTTCAGATATCAAAACAGAAAGTAGCAATGGTGCAGATAGATAACAATTACACCAGAAAAATAAGACTGGAAGGTTCAGCGTGAAAGGACCATTCAGCAGTTCAGCCTATACATGCTAAACTCCATTAATGATTTTGCAGAAACAGATTTTATCTGTTCCAAATCTGTTCTAATTTTTCTTTGATTCTCTTACAGTCAGTATTTCTCATTTCCTATTTGTCTAGAAAACGTTAGTCTAAGCTGCAAATTTTGTTTGTACTTTCAAATATCAAAATATCTTCTTTTTTAACTGCAACAAATTCTTCTACCTTGGAATTTCAGCTTATTTCACAATCTGGCTGCCTATAGATGATTACACAATGAACTGGCTCTTTCAACCAGCCTGATTATAAGCACGGAGGGACTGCTTTAAACAAACAAACAAATAAAAAACCAACTTTATTAATCTGTTTGCAGAATTAGAGATTAACCCAAGATCAGTCAAGATAAGAGGACTGAGACACAAGACATTGGGTGCTAAACTTGCTCATAATTTCGGACTCTCTTCAGACAAAGTAGTTTTGAATTCTCTCATTTTCCAGACCATCAGCTTTAATTGTAAACTCTTCATCATTATAGACTATGGCCAGCATGAAATCTTAACAACCTTGGAAGCTTTTTAAGTCTGTCACACAAACCTCCCTACCTGAAGGAAAGCTTTTTTAACCTTTTGTGTCCTCATTGGTGACCAGCTCCTGAAACAGTGCTCTGGAAAGTGCTTTGAGATCTCTGGATGAAAAGAAATATCTTTCTCAAATCCAGTAAATGTACAAAACCTATAAAGCCCTTCATGGCTTATTCGAAATGCATCTGCACATTTGAAATGCTTCAATTGCTATTTTCTGTAGGAGAAACCCTGCACCTTGAGAAGTAGTGAAGACATTTCACTGGTCAGGAGGCAGCTCTGTTAGTAAGCATACCAAAGCCTGATCACATAAATAGAGAAAAGGACAGAAATTTTCATGGGTTGTTTGAGCCCATCAACCCAGAAAGTGAAATGCTATTTCATCAGGCCAAAATAGCCAGTTAACCAGATTAGCAAACTTTCTGTGATCACTCAGCTTTCTTCTGGGAAACATTTCTCTGTATGAAGGCTACCAGCTTCAGAAACATATAGACTAGCTCCCATTAGACTGCTCTACAAAATTGTCCTTATTAGAAATGTGGTGGTCACACAGCAAGATTAAGAATATTAATTTCTGTGGGCTTCTTTACAGCCATTATGTCCAGGAGTGCAGTTTAAATCAGCTGAAAATATACCTTGTCACGGCTAAGAAATACTAGCTCTAGTAAAGTTAGAAACATTGAGTAGGAATCCTGATTAGAATAACAGTTTTGGACCAGGGCTCAATAAAGTTAGAATAAGGCAATACTTTTTACCCTTTTGCAAGTAGCAATTTTGTTCAAAACTATTACTTTGATTCAAGTTTGCTGAACAGTGCAAGATGAGGTTAACTTCACTAAGCGTAACTGTAGGCAATAGGAGTGGTCTTCCGTCACCTCACAGCCAAGGGCTGGGATATTTACCTACGCTGTGAAAAGTCTAACTCAATTTCCTTTTCTGCTGCTGACGATGTGAACTTGTGTATCCCAGGTCAGTGAATTAATTATGATGCTCTGCGGGTTGCCTAGTGGCGAGACACTTGGTCCCTCCTCCACACTCTCCAGCTTTCCGCTGCGGGTGCTGTTTTATGTTGTATAAATAGTTAATCATGGGCGCTGAGACTGGCGCAGGAGCACTCTGGCTTGCAGACGGCATTGAACTGCCAGGGCACGGAGTCATTCAGCCTCTCCCTGGCTCAATTCGTCTATTGAAATACAGCACAAAGGTTTCAGCAGACGAGACGATGAAAGGCCAGCCCCCCCGTATGCCCCATAACCTCTGATTAGGACATTCACTGCAAAAGTAGGAGTCGTTCATCCAAATCCATGCTTTGAACTTTTCCCCTGTTTTTTCAGAAGTCTCCCACATTCTCTGCACCTCAGTTTTCCACCTCTTGTGGGAAAACTGAGGTGGCCAGAGCCTACAATGCTGTAGGCTTTAGAAATGCTTAAATTGTACAGGAATGACACAGAAAACAAAATGAGTGCATGGTATGTTTTGTTCCATCCCACTGAAAGGTGATCCTCCTGAGGTTAGATGGGTTGCCATTGCACAGCCATGCAGACCGGTCCAGCGTGGAACAAACACGTCTTGTCATAGAATCCTACCATCATTTTGTAAAGCGGATATATACAGCCAGTGCTCTGCAAATTGATTCTGACAAGAAGGATAATAATAACACACCATCCACTAGACCATCTGGTCCTTCCTAACAAAAATATCTTAATCAACTATTAGAGTTATTTAATATGCATTACAGCAAGAATTATTTGTGGATATTGTTCTGTGGCTGAAACCAAATGCAAAGAACATACGCCCATAGTCTTAGTTGGTGCGGAGTGCTGTAGCAGAGTCATTAAAGCTATGCTGACTTGTGCCGGTTGAGCATACAGCCCATCATATTTAGAAACACAGTATTAAGAGTGGTAATGCTCTGAAACTTAATAAAATTACAAATCAGAATATCTCTAGTGAAATTAATGATCCAAAATATTACAGTCAAGCAGAAGTCAGCCTTGTCTTGAATTTTGAAGGTCATTTGTAGTCATAAAAATGCAGTTTTATGCTTTAGAGCTTTGGAAGAATAGTAAGGCTAAGGGGACATTTAGCAGTGAGAGGGGAAAAAGAACCACCTCTCCCCCCATACTGCAATTTATTTGCTGAAAAATCCTTCAACTGATTATCTCTAAAGACCTATTAAACACGAACAACAACAACAACAACAACAACAAGAAAAAAAGGCCTAAAACAAACAAACAAACAAAAAAACCAACAACATCACCGCCTCAGTGACATTCAAAATAAGCTGGTGGCCATTATTTCTCTTTACTCATTCTTTTGGCTGGGCAGAGGAGGGTACTAAAAATGACCCTTTGGAGAAGGTGGCTTGGCTCTGGCACAAGATGTTGCCAGGCTGCCAACTTGACATCCTTTTTGCCCCCTGCAAACCCAGAACAGAAACTGGACAAATGATGGATTTAGGAAACAATCAGGAGGAAAAGACAAAATAGCTTGAGTCAAGCCAAAGCAAAGTACTTTGGCTTAGTGGAATGAGGGAAGACAAACAAACAAACAAAATCCCCAAGGGAAACAAAACATTTGGAGAAAAAAATAACATTTATTCATATTCAAGGCAGTTTTTATAGTTTTAGAGAAATTTTTTTTTCAGATTATTTTGCCTTTCCCCAACTTTTCTCTCTCTCTCTCTTTTTTTTTTTTTTGAATGTGGGAATGCGGATGTCTTTTTAAATGACTGATTTTAATAAAAAGTCATCATTTTTAAACTAAATCTCCCATTTTGCAGCTATGGACATATAATTTTTTAACTTAAAAAGAATCCTTCATTGCCTCTTACCAAAAGCATATGTTGTACTGGACCAAATTTCAGATAATTACTTATCTCAAAGAAATATTGTATTCAGCTCTACCCAAGGCCAACAGAGGGTGGAGATATTACTAAGTCCCTAGAGAGAGGAATAAAGAAAAATAAGGCATGAAGTACTGAAAAAAAAAAGAAAAAAAAAAAAGAAATTACTCTAATGAGAGAAGAAATCTGTTTGCTTGGAGGAGGAGAATATATATGAATTAAATTATAGCTGATCATACTGCTCTTGGCCAAAAATATTTGGACAGGTTTGGCAAACTGGTCACAGATTAAAAATCCCTGCAGTAAGATTGCCATATTCCTTGGTCCAGGTCATACCTGGCAAGCATTAAACGTCCCCTCATGTGCCTAACTTTCCCCAATGTGGGAGTAATGAGTGCTACCTTGATACCTTGAGAGTTTAGACATACTTACAGAAAAACAGGATTAAATCCTAATCTAACTAAAATCCATAGCAGAACTTCCTTCAATTGTAGGTTGTTCTCTATAATTCTTGCATTGTTCCTCTAGTTTCCTTTTAGCTATAAGAATGAGATTTTGGGAAGGAAAGATCAGAGGATGTAGGTTTGCTGTTTGTTTCACTTCTACATGTCAGTCATGTAGCCCATTTCCATTACACCAGGCCTTGTACAAAAACAGGCAGAGATCTTTCTCCCAGAGACCTTACAAGTCCTACCAGCAGAACAATGACCAGAGAAAGGGAGATATTTGCTCTTTAGCTCCTGAACACTGTGGCTGACCTGCTCCCTTCTGGAAGTCAATTCAGTTTAGGTATTTGCCAAGAAAGCTTTCTCCCTGGTCCACAGAAGTCTGTCTTTCTGACTTTCCACTAGACATAGCAATATTTTTTCAGGCTTTTTTTTTTTTTTTTTAACCTCTCTCTCTCCAGTGGAGAGAGCATTAGTATAATTAAATTTTTAAAAGGGGCAACATTAACAAAAATGAAGATGGTAATACTTAATCAATACGAGGTAGTGCTGGAGCTGACCTGCACTGAAAGATCATTTTGAATTTTTCAGTCCATGAAACTATCCTTAGATTGACTTTTTAACTTCATTTTTTCAGAGAAAAGTGCTTTCATATTCACATTTTCATAGGAGAGGAAAATTGTTTTCCATGCAGCTGTATACTTCAGGTTGACAGCTGCATTTTTCACGGATGTGATCACTCAAGCTGAGCTAGTCACTCAAGCAACTAGAGCCGATCCCATGCAGGGCTTTGGAAATGACCAGAGCTACCTTGAAATTGTCCTGAAGAGAGATGAGCTCCAGGACAACATACACTTTGGGGCTGCATTGCCATGAAGACCATTTTTTCTCTCTTCTGACCCCAAAGAAGCTTTGGATCTCTATTTTTATTTTTCATACAAGTAACAAGAGAGAATTCATGAAGTCCAAAGAGAACTTCACACTGTTGGTATATTGCAGGAGGCAGGAATGGATCCTGCTTATCCTGTAAGGCATGGTTGCTCACTGCCCTGATTTTTACAGGTGTGGAAGTCAGAATGAAAACTGCCCTAGTGCTGTGGAAAAATGAGCTATTACCTCACATCAATCCGGGTGTGAAGGCAAGGCTGGCACAAGAATTTCCATCTTTATAGGCTGGGCATCATTTTCCCTAGCATCCAGTTCTGAGAGCTCAGTTTTAATGCTTGCCCATCTACTTGAGGTATGAAGGGACCCAGAGCACATCACTGATTTTAAAGTCAGTAGCTTAAGAACAACCAATCAAACAAACAAAAAACCTGTCTTGTTGAATCAATGACACATAAGAGAGAGTCAAGAGAAAATTTCTATTGACAGCAAAACAAGGGAGGGTTTCTCTGGGGAAAGGAGAAAGTTGCTTTCCCTTGAGATACATTCTGATGGAGCTCAAACCTGTATCCCTTCATCATCGTGTCTGCGTAATTAATGCTTCAGTTTGAGGTTTCCCAAAGTGCAGAAGCAAATCCCCAAATCTTGTGCATCCTGTGAAGCTCAAGGCAAGAAGTAGGAGTCAGTTGTAGAGTTGCAAGAGATTATAAGTAACCTACATGTGTAACTTGCTCTCTCTCAAATACCTCATCAATCTGGAAACTACAATGCCCATATGTCTCTTCTGCCAATTCATTTTAACTGTCAAAGTGGTTGTTTTCAAAGGACTCAAGTGACAGCTCAGAAATCCATCTTAGTGGATTGGCAGGGCCTGGGAACTGTGTCTCTGAACTGTACAGAGGTCAGTCATTTAATTTCATACTGGTTCACATGATTTATACATTCTCCAGCTCTTGATTCAGAGCAGCCTGTACTTCCTCTGCTAGTCAGGGTATAATACCTGTCTAGGGATTGTTCCCTTCTGTGTAGCTTGTACAATTACAAAACGCAATGCTGGTGCTAAAATAGATCAATACAATATTATTATTCTTATATCAAAAGGGGTAACATGTAGGTGTCATATGAACACAAAATCTGACAAAAGGACTTTTTTTGTCAAATGTTCGCTGGACCCCCATCTGACTGGTGGTTTGAGCAGCATTTATGGGCATAGGTAAAATCATCACTCAGCCCTTCATATAGGCAAAGAAAGTTGTGTGGTAAGAGGTAGGAGGTAAAAGGGAGAAGGAGGGAATTCACAAGGAACTTCTCTTGTGAGCAACAGGAATACTTAATAACACTAAAACTTCAAGATATTCTAGTATGTTCATTTTTGGGTAAAGAAAGCAACTTTTTTAAGACAGAGGAATCTGTTTGCCCAGCTCCCACAGTTTCAAAGGAAGCAACTGAAATTTCTGGGTTCCCAGTCATGCCTCACTCCACACAATGTGACACCTGTGTCACCCCTACATTTCCTCACCCATACAGGGTCCTCAGTCCTGGGAATAGTCAGGAGAATTCAAAGGTAGCCTGTAAAGTTGGCCTGGAAATACCACCAAAAACATCATCCAGGAGTTGCTGAGAAATTTGCATTTGAGATCAGCAGAATTATTCCATCCCAGAAATGCTCAGACATTGGGCAAATAGTGTGAAAAGAAAGGGGAAGGGGTACTCTCATTTTTTTAAATTCCTGTTGCCTTTTTTTAATCCCATTCACTGTGACTTTGTGTGCTGGGATAGCTGAAGTCCTTAGAACAACCCTATGCATCATGTACTCATTCTTGTGAAGCAGAACACCAGACTGGAAATAGCTCACCAGCATCATCTCTGTAAACCTCATGCATCTTGTGCCTTTCTGTGCCACGCATAATTGGAGCTTTGGTAGCATCAGCCTCTTGGCATGAGTCCATAAATTGAGCGATTATTCTCTGCCTTCAATCCAGGCTGATAGAAGGCTTCATGCCTTGGCAAAATTACTAAACTATCTATATATCTATGCTCTTTTTATGACTTGCAAATTAAAGTGTTTTCTGTCTTGATTATTTGTCTTTGAGAAACTTGCAAAATAAAAGGCAACAGTATAAGTGCAACCGATATTTTGAAGTTCACTTTCTCCGGTTGATTTCACAAGCAACTCCTTATTCTATCTATTAATTGCAGGCTTTTCTTTGCATCAGGCTAGCTCACCTTGTTTTCTGGTACTGATGGAAGTGGAGAATCCAAGAATATCAAAATACCTTCACTTATGTTTTCTGAAAGACCTGTAGGTGCTTTTAGCAGATCATGAAGAAATGAGCCAGCCCAGACAGTATTTGCCTTGTTATGCAGCTAAGCCACATGTGCAATGCTAAAGGCAGAGCTTTCCTTGGCTTTCCCTTAAGCTGTTAATGAATTGGGTGCTCCATTTGAATCTCCTGCCAAAGTAAGCCAGCCAGCAAAGGCCCAAACATCCGACAGTAGCTGCTTGCACAAGACATGCTGGATTGCAAATAGAGTTTCATCAGTCTCTGGTAAGCTCCTGCACCACTCCTGGGCCCTTTACTGTCTCTGTGCTGACATATGGCTCTTGCTACAACCCTGTGTCGAACACTTTCCCAGCATGTCCACCAGCAACTCAAATCTATCACAGGATGATGAGACCACTCTTAAGTTCTTACCCAGTGTCTCAGCATTGCTAGCCGGTAAGCAATAACCAGCAGTGAGCCCAGCCCCATGTAAAATATTGGTGCATTTATTTCCATTACATCCAACTAACTATTCTCCACAGCTGAGTATTGTGACACTGGAGAAAGAAGACTTATGCCTCTTACTCCTATTTCCTCGCTCTCACATGGGTATGCTACTGACAGCATCATAGTAAAGAGTGCCTGCACCAAAAGGTGGTGCTCTGGGTAGATTGTTTTTTGAGATAATGTCACGGTTGCTGGTTGGGATGTTGAGAAGTGAGTCCTGCCTTCATGGATTCGCACTCTCCTTGTGTACCCTCCAAATTCATTAAATATGACAATATTAGCAGTCAACAAATGTCACCATGAGTTTATTACATTTATGAAGAGCCATAGCCATTTTTTTCTCTTTCAGCGCCAAGCATTTATTTTCCCTCTTGTAGGTGGTCCAACTATAGCTTTACATGTGTTCTAGCAATCCAAGTACATCTGTGAAAGTTTTATGTTTGGAAACAGCGGAAAGGAGAAGCCTGAAAAAGTAAATACTTTTCAGTGCCATTTCAGGATACCCTTCATTTCATCACAGCCTCCTGAATTTTCTTCAGAGAGGTTTAGCAGATCATCCACCCCACACCAGAAAATATCCCAGCATAAAGAAATATTCCTGAAAACAAAATGTATTCCTGTGCATAGTGCCAGGTCCAGAATGATAGGTAGGAAAACACCTGTGTGCTCTTGGTTCTGCTGTGTGCAATTTTTCTTTGAAGGCATTAAGTCCAGGACAAAGAACAAGGTTGAGCTGGGAAGTATCCCACTTTATTCTGAGACCTCACCCTGTGCCGAGCACACTGGTGTCTTGCTATCTGGGGATATGAGAGGTTATCGTAAGACAAAAGAATAAATCTAGTGAGGTACACCTAATATGTCATTTCATATACTACCTTGCCAGTGTGGTCAGTAAAATATGAAAGACGCAACTTTCCTCCTCACTCATGTACCCTCAATGGAGGAGTACAATATAAAAACGTGCTACCTACACTGATCTACATACAGATGGCATATGGTTTGTTATTTCATACAACAGCAAATAAAGTCTGTATTTCCCACAAATTTCAGCTGGATAGGCAGCTCTCATACTGCATGCAGGTAAGGATGGTGGTGCAAGTGATGCCTGCCTGTTTTTCCTGCATTCCTAGTGCAGCTTTTCTCGTTTGCAGGGACAGCTCTGTGGCATGTTAAAGGCAGTGTGCAAATGCCACAGGAGACAAAATCCTTTTGTCTCATGGAAGAAATGAAAGAGTGCCACACTGCCTTTTGTAAATGGCAGCCTCCCATGGAATGTAGAGACTGTGGACAGCCCAGAAGACACTTCTCACTTTGTGCTTCTCAACATCATTAAAATGAAGGCAATTAAGCCAATTTACTTCTTTTGATGATCCTCAACTTAAAGCAGCAGAGGCAAATGCAAAACCATGTTTGATTCAAATTTATGAGTTATTCATGCTGAGAGACGTTTCCTACTCAAAATTTGAGAAAGTAATCCACAGCAAACAGCCACACAGTAGAATGAAATATATAGAGTAGGATTATTCAGCAGCTGTCAATTTGACTTTTGTTTATGGAACCAATATCTTACAGGAATTACCCAAAATCCACGGAGTTCATGATCATTATTAATGGCATTAAGCATTGCATACTGTACACTGTAGATTGTAAAACTGGCATTTTGCCAACCAGTTACCTATTGGAACATTCATTAGAAAACAGGATTAATTCACTTCCTTGGAAAAGAGCTCAGCCAAGTGAGTTTTCAGACAGCAGAATGAAAAATAAATGGATCACATTAAACAAAATGTTCCTGTTTGTCCAAAGCAAGCATCCTTCTGGATTCCTGCAACAGAAAATGAAGGAAAATGTGGTTTGGGGTTCAGCCTGTTTTGGGAGGGAGCCCACAGACTGTCACAAAAGCATTACATCACAGCAAAGCTCCCATCTCCTCTTTCTTTCTCTAAGTTATATTATAGATTTCGTGTTCATGAAGGGAGATTAAAGATGCAGACAAAGGACTGTCTTAAAAGCCTGAATCCCACAGAAGACAAAGAAAATAAAACTCCTTGTTATTGCTCTGTCCACTTCTTCCAAAGCGTATCAAGTCTGGCTTATGACTTTTGAAGGTTTAGGGTCAATAGGACTGAGTAGTATGTGAGAACTGAGATAGAAAGTCCACACAGGGCTGACATGGAAACCAGTAGCAGAAACAAGGGTACTTGCTGGTGCTTCAGGGTGCCACTTGCTCACATGGGTGAAAAGACTCTTACGTCTTACAGTCTCCCTTTCTTTTCTTAACCTTTTTTTTTTTTTTTGTATTTTTTTTTCTAGAAAAATCAAATAATCAATTACATTAAATGCCACTGACATGATGCAGTCTCTCCATCCCATCTAGCTGAGATCACTCACCTTGAAATACCACTCTTCCAGCCAAATGCTGAATATCTCAGAGAAAGAGATTTAAGCCAACGAGGTGGGCTAAAAAACCTCAGGATATCTATTATGGCTTACCTGATGAGCAGGAACTCATTAAGCAGTGGTAACCTGTAGAGGGGAGCTCGGTTTCATTGCTTTTGTACTTCTAGCATCCCTCTGCCTCTGATGACTACCCTGTCTACCTCTGTGTGAGGGAATCATGTTTTCATATGCGCCTCTGCAAAGTGCCTAGCTCCCTGCTGGTGACTTGGTCTATAACAAATGGTGACCTTTAGGCCAGCAGAATCATCTGTGCAGCCACAGTTTAATTTGCATTGTTAAATAATGTGTACAAAAGCAAAAGGGAGCCTGCATATAATATCTTTTTTTTTCTTTTTCCAAAAGGTTAAATTAGTATACATGATGTGGAATCTCCACGGTTTTCACTTATCTGCTACAGAGCATGAACTTTTGTCTTTTGGTCCAAAGGGAGAAAAATCAATAGTATCATACTGATACATAAGAAACTTTATTAAAGTAGCCATGGGCATCTCTGCAACCTTACCCTATCAAGCTGGCTTGCTAATTGGTTTGCAACAGTGTGGCTGCCATGAAAATTACCCAGGTCTGTCCTGTGAAAATCTGGCTCTATCAGCATCAAGAACACAAACAACCAGGGAAGCGGTCAAAGGTCGCTTCCTAGTTGTTGGGAGCGGAAAATGAAGCTTGTTAACATTCTGCTGCTGCTGCTTCTAGGGAGAAAAAAAACACATCAGTGCTGCAGGGAGCTGTCCTCTGGAGGATTGAACAAAGATGATCAAGCTTCTCTCTGCTCACTTCCACTCACCCATCAGTATTTCATTGACGGGGAAGCCTGAAAAAAACTGCCAGAAGTGTCATTTCGTACCTTCCTGAAGTCTTTAGTTTGGAGTGCTTCCCTTATTTGTCCATCACAACACAGTCTCTCTGCCTTTTACACATTGTCTATCCTCTTTGATGCACCCTGGTTTGTAGCTGTGCTAAACCAAAGCCAAATTCAAAATGACCTGAAAAACCATTGGTGTATCCGGGTGAGAATGAATTAAAATGTTGTAAAGATTTTGCAAGAAGTACCTATTATAGTTAAAAGAGCAAGAGAGCCACAATCTCTAAATCTCCCCTGACAGTGATCTCCAATCCAGAAAGCAAGAAAGGCTTTGGCTGGCTGCTTGGGTTTGCATTTATGTTTTCAGGGCAAAAATATGACTTGAAGGATCATGTTGCCAGAGTGAACCAGTGCCAGCAAGAAGCTGTAGCAGATCCTAATGCATCTGCCTAAGAAGTAAGGACACCGCTGAATGAGTTCAGTGCACATCAGGTGTGTTACCTACAGTGCCCAGGGAACAGGAAAGGATCATCAGATGTCCTAGGAGGTAGCTGTGGGGTCTCTGGAAAGCAGAGAGCTGTCACAGAGCCCTTGTTTGGGCCTCAGCTGGGCTGTCCTCTGCTCTCTTCCTGGCCAGCCCTGCTCCAGAAAGGGAAATGGTTCCACTGGACTGGCTGGTGGCCATGGGAAGGGGAATTGAATAAGGGAATTGTTTTTTTCCAGGCCTGGCTGCATCTTTAAAAGGACACAAAATGGATAGAGACACTCAGAGCAATTTTACCTAGCCATCCCTTGAACACAGGACAGAACAGTTACAGATTTAGGTAAATAACTTAATTAACACTGAGATACTCCCTAGAGTATTGGCTTATATCAGTTTTTGACTGGATTCTGTGGTGGAAAAAAAAAAAACCTAACATTTTGCTCAATCCATCTGAAAGGTCAGATGGACAGAAGAGGATGTTCAAACCCATCTTTTTGTATTTCCAATTCTTCAATTCGGGATGTCACCCAGAAAGTAAATACATCAGTTTTACCCAGTAATAATGACAAGAAGCTTCAGCAGCCAGGCTCTGCACAAGCAGTGAATATGGTGCTGTCCTTGTCTCCAAGAAACTAAGAGCTAAGTAGTTTTCTGCTACATATTCAGTCTTCCATAATGAATACTTCACTAGGACAAGCCACAAATTAAATACAAACTTTTGTCCATGGAATAAAGTGTGTCCAATGCAATTTCAAACACACAGAAGGTAAATATGGTTTACAGACACTCTTGGGCCTGTTCAGTCTCCTGACTGTCTTATCTTAGTGATGGAGACTCCATAGCTTGGAGGCCTTGCCTGTTTGTGTGAGTGTGTAGGCACCATGGAGTGCTAGGATCTCCCTCCTGTGACAGCAGATTTGGAGCCGGCCATTCATAGCAGCTCTCTATAACCCACACAGTAGTTCTCAAGTAACAGGTTAAACTGCCTTTGGGGCTGACGTGTGGCCTTCTTGTACCAAAAGACCTAGTTCATGGTCTTACATTGAGCTAACTTTTTGTATTGGTATGGGGCCCTGAAGACTAACTCAAAAATCTCTGCCTGCATTGCTGTTGCTGAAAAAATAAGGTACACAGTTTGTCACAGAAAGCATATAGAGAAATCATAGAAGGAATAATGCCAAAATTGCACCTTTTTTATTCATAGTTTATTATGAGGATAATTTTAATTTATCCAGCTAGCTCCCTAGGGATGTCTTCAACTTTTCCATATTGTGATGGAAAGAAGTTAATTAGGGATCAGCCCTGCAAAATCTTCTATCTTGGCCAGTGTGAAATATTAAACTTCTAAAGGGTCAATAGATTAGGGGGAAAAAAGATAAGAAGGTATGAAATCTGGTTTCATGAATTAACTTTGAAAGAAATGCAGGATTTCAGCATGAAGTTTGACGTATAATCTTTTTCCTTAATATGAAGTGGTTGTGTCAAACTATGAGAGTCTCATCTGCGTGTCTTATTATCTTTTCCATTAGCCTGCTCACACCAATAGATCATCCCAAATTTTCAGAAAGAAGAAGAAAGATTTATTTTCTGTCATCATTTAAAAAAATAAATCTGTTTCTAAGGAGAAAAGTAGATTTCTAATTTTTTTTTTTTAATTTATTTATTTTTCAAGCGGAATAGAGAACATTGGACAGAAAAACAAATTGCTTCAGAAAGCCATTGAACTCTATGAATAACTCAAATCTCTTCAAATTGGTGATGATTTGCAATAGTTTGTTATTATGCTACCAGTGTCTGCTAAAATGTCTCTTCCTCCACCTCACACACAGATGCACACACTTTAAATGCAATATTAAAGATACCCTTGACTAGTAAGGATCCTGTCAAAGTATGCTAATCAAATCCAGCTTTGATTTCATGCTTACTTTTCTGCTCATCCCAATTGTAAAGCTAAGCTGTAATTAATACATAAGAGGCTGGTGATTATGCAGTATTAGGCTGAACATATAGAGTGAACATACAGCATTAGATTGTATTTCAATAGATCAGACACTGTAAAGAAATAAGATCAACTCACAAGGTCTGGTATTAGCAGACTGCTAACTTATCTTGGTGACAATCTCGAGCACTTGTATTGATCTCCTGCTACTGGTGACATCTCTTGCATGTGTGTGTGTGGATGCTTACACCTGCATGTGAGGACTAAATAGGTAATCTTTTGCTTTTAATATTTTGGAAATTGAATTTTAAGTCATGTCACCCAGTGAACTATTATTATTTATTTGGAAATGGATCTGATACGTGACTACCACAGTAGAGATGGTGTGCCTCCGGGAAGCAGATCTGCAAGCTCCCTTCCCTGCCTGCCTGCCTGCTCAGGGACACCCCCACAAGAAGGACAGATCATATGAAAGAACAAATATTGCAGCTTTAACTGACACCTTACTGCCAGATGCTCCACAAAAACTAGAGGAGTTCCTTCAGATCCCTTGTCAAGGACCAGCTAAAGTCTTCTTTGTATATTCCTGCCAGCAGAGAGAGAAAAAAAAGAAAGCTTTCCATAGTCTGAAATTGAAATACTTTGAACTAGAAATAAGGATGTGTGACTCCAAGAAAAGTCCTAGCAGTAAGCTTTATAGCATAGGAAATCTCACAAACCACAATAAATCGTGAAAAGCTAAGATAAGGAAAAAGTAGCTCCCTATGATCCTGAATCTACTTGTGGTTTCTCTGGAGCAAATCTGGAGCTACAGTATTAAACAAAAAAACAAACAAAAAACAAAAACAGAGGTCTAGACTTTCAGAGTCAACTTGGCACCATAAAAGTTTAAATAGTTCATCCTTTGAACAGTGTGATGCCTCAAAACGCTTTTTATTAAAAAAAAAAAAAAAGGAAATGAAAGGAAGGTTTAGTTATAAAGAGTTTTATTTTGCATGCAGGAACCAATTGCATTTCGTTGCAGAACCACGCAAGAGCGATGCTCTCGTGTTGAGTACAACCGCACCGTGGCTGTGGCATGCCATTTCCCCACACCATAACGAGATCATATGTGAAAGCCTAAATTATGCAAATGAAAAGGCTCCACTAATACTGTTGAAATATTCCTGGAGTGTACACTTGACAACCTCAAAGTACATTTCACACCACTAATGACTTCATCACTAACACAATTGTCATGAGTCAAGCAGTTTCCATGGCAACGCCCTAGTACAGCTGTTTACCCATATAAAGTACTGCACCTACTTAGTTACATATACAGACAGATCACTAGATTCCTAGGTACTGAAATTGAAATAATTCAATTTTCAGTGTCTCTCTTTATGAAGTGATTCTGCCAGCTATAGGTATTAGCATATCAATGTGACTTTGACAGGGTCTGCTGCAAAAGACATATTTTGCAGGCACTTCATGTCAATTAGAGCCCTAACTGTTTCATGGAATAATCATTCCTGCCAGATTAAGGTCAGGCTGCAAGGTAATTTAATTGGTGCCATTATATCTAGGGGGAAAAAATGCTCTAATAAAGTGCACACACTGTAGCTGCCAGTGAGGATGTGCTATGCGACATGAAAGGGATTGCCTTCCTAAAGTGTATGGGCAAACCATTTAAAGAAAAAGAAATAAAATGGAAACAACTTCAGATGCTTTATTTCCAACAAAATTCCTGAGTGTTTGACCAAGGGGGGAGTTTTATTTCACTTGAAATGGTGCTATTCACAAGGGAGGAAGCACTGAAGAAAAATAAATAAGAACAAGAAAAAAAAAATCCCCTCACTCTATGTACATCTTCTTATCTCCTGTGGAATGATAAACACTTTAATTAAAAATCTGCAACAATCAAAACAAAGTCTCTTGTTCCCAGCACAAGCCAGGTGGGAACGTCCCTAGCCTCCCCTCAGGGAGCGGGACCAGGAGGATTACTCTTTCCTGCAGCGGAAACTTTTGGCCAACAACATATTTCACGAGCAGCATGAGTTCAGTTTCCTACTGAGCCAGGTACATTATCCCCTAAACTTCCCCTACCCATCCATAATTCAGTGTCTCACACTTTTCCAGAGGCCTCCCTGCCCCACCAAGAGCTAGGACTTGGGGAGCCCAGCTTAGAGAGGCACAACATGGCCGTGTGTCAATGTGAGCGAAGGAACCAACTGCATGGTCATTAGGGTCTGCTCTCTTCTACTCAACAAGGGCAATCATCCAGGTCTTTTTTATTTCTCCAGCTCTTGGCTTTCACCATTTTTTTTTCTTCCATAAATTTGATTGTCCTCAAAGCACATGTTTTTTTTTCCTCTTTTGTCTAATGCCAGCCAAAGTTTTCAGAAGACTGACTGATGGACAATATTGGGAGTTCCCCAATATGATAATCTTATAACATAGGAACATAATGAAAAGATAGAATTATTTGTTCTGTATCCACATCCCATGATGATTTACCTAATGTCAACAACAACAACACCATTCTGAACTTACCCTCTTTCTTGGCAAAACAGAGCACTGAGGATAATATTTACCTTGCAAACTGATTGCTTTTCACAGAGTTGGCCATGCTCAGCATTGTGGTCATAACTGCGCTTTAAATACCAGTATAGCAAAGGTTAGGTTGACTGAAGATATATGATGTTTACCAAAGGCTCAAGGCCAGATTTTCAGTTGATGTAAACTGTCTCATTTTCATGGACTTCATCTAGGCTGCAATTATTTAAATAAAGTTGAGATATTAATAAAATATTGTGATGGGTTCAAGAATAAGAAGAGAAAACTTTAGTTATGATCTGTATAATCGAAAGTATTTACAGTTTGTTTGCAAGGACTCTGCAGACTGTAGCTTTTATGTAGCACTAGGTTTTGTTTGTTTGTTTGTTTTTATAAGAATAAGTATATTCCTAAAGTGCATCAGACTGCTAAACTCTGCATCCCTAGAACACTTGTTTTACAAGTTTACCATGAAATAAAAAAGTTATGTACTTACAGTCATACTTATTATGTGATGTGAAACCTGGTCATGATCAAATTCAACCAAATAACAGAACTGAGAATGAAAATTTTCTTACTTTTTTGAGTGAAAAAAAAAAAGTGATATATAACAGGAAATTCCGCAAAATTGGAACAATTTTGCAAAGTTAAAGCAATGGGAAAAGATCAGATTCTGAGCCCTTTGAATTTCCCTATGAATATTTCAAAAGAGACTATTCATTATTACTATTTCCTTTTACTATCCACTCAAGCTTACAGTGGAACTATTTAAAAAGATATAGGAAAGATTTTTTGCTTGTATGAATATTGCATAAACTAACTGAATTAAGGTCAAGCAAAGGTAGATTATAAATGGAAATGAAAGGTTTTTGTCATTATTATTTTCCTTTAAATATGTCTGCTAGAACATTTTGGCTCAGCATCCCATCCGAACAGCATTTGATCAGCCATAAATTATCCATTAAAAACTCCATTAATCCCATTACAAATGTAGCCTAGCTTCCAGCATTTGGTTCAGCCTTGGTCATGAATGCAGCAACAGGGATGGATGGGTGAAAGAGAGCTCCGTACTTGAGGGCTCAGCAACTGAAAGAATCTCAAAGCTGTTAGAAAGAACATTCTTTTCTTTCTTTCTTTTCTTTTCTTTATTTTTTCTTTTTTTCTTTTTTTTTCCTTTCTTCCTTCCTTCCTTCCTTCCTGCCTTCCTGCCTTCCCTTCCTTCTTTCCTTCTCTTCTCTTTTCTTTCTTTCTTTCTTTCTTTCTTTCTTTCTTTCTTTCTTTCTTTCTTTCTTTCTCTCTTTCTTTCTTTCTTTCGTTCTTTCTTTCTTTCTTTCTTTCTTTCTTTCTTTCTTTCTTTCTTTCTTTCTTTCTTTCTTTCTTTCTTTCTTTCTTTCTTTCTTTCTTTCTTTCATCAAACTGAAGGATTTTTTATTTTGGGGTAGTTAGATATTAGTCATAAAACAACAAATGTACCAGCATACAGAGCAAACTTTGTATTTGTATCTGCTTAGGCTCTGGTGCAAAATCGTAGTAGATCTCTAAACCAAGCAGCTTGGAAGAGCAATATTTATTCACAGCAAGCATAGATTGCTTTAGGAGCTTGAATTTACTTTAGTTATGATTGTAAGGGGTCCCCTTTGCTTTCTTTCACTTTTTTCTTACCCCAAAAAGCCAAAGAGGATGGAGGCAGCACACAGTCCCCAGAGGGACACACAGTCCCCCAGTGAGGACACGTACATACAGGTGTCCCATGAGACTTCTTTACAGTTAGAGGAGATACAGTGCAATTTTCAGCTCACCTATACTAGAGTCCAACATGGGTAGAGGTGACTAGCTCTGGAGGCTCTGCTGACTGCATCAGCCAGACCTCCAGGAGGACTTAGCATGCAAATAAACTGCAGCTTCGCTCTGACTTTAGCTCCTATTTGCAATATTACACTTGATGTGCTAGTTACACCTTCCAGCTAGGCCCACACATCTGATTGGGCTGGAGGAGATGAAAAGGGTTTCAATGAGTTATACCTGCACCTATATGCTCTAGTAAGGCCACTTGCATCTTACATGAGCCCTTGGGGCCAGGGAAGTGGTTGGCTGTGGATGTGGGAGGCAGCAGTAGGCAGACTGATTTTCTGCTTGTTTTATGT
>VXAL01006010.1:318033-365699 GCA_013399475.1 Chauna torquata | reverse complement strand
CCTACTCACCCCCCCCCCAGTAATCCCCTCCTTTTCAGTTCCTTGTGATAGGAATTAACTTGTTGCCTGAGTCCATAGAGAGCTGGGCAAATTTTTCAGTGAAAGTGATTTCAGGAGCAGGACAGCATCTAGATCACAGAAGGAACAGCTCTTTTATTTTCCTTCTGAAAGACAAGGAAAACTAGAGATGGAAAGTTTTCACACTTGTGAAAACACTTTCTTTCTAAGGTTTTCAGACAACAAATAAACTAAACAGATGACGAAAGCTGATGAAAACTGGGAAAATATTGTCATAAACAGACATTTCCAAAATACATTTCCATCTGGCTGAAAGCCACTTTCTTTTTTTCTAATCTTGTTTTGAATGAAATCACTTTTAGCAAGGCTCAGCAAATCTGGATATACCTCTCCGATGGCAAGGACTGACTAATTGCCAGTAGATTTCTCTTTCTCAGGTGTAGCAAATCCGATGAGTTTGTCTGGGATCACCCTTACTGCCATGAGAAGACTATGGAGCAGGCAACATTTTTGGTTACACAGTGTTTAAAGTCCAAAGCATCCTTATTTAGCCAGCAAAGAAACTCATTATCAGAAAAAGATACATTCTCGACTTCAACTTTTGAATGCTTCCACACAGCTGCTACGACGCACAGAGGAAAGAAAAGAGCTCAGAGCACGTGCAAAGGAAGAATATATTATGCTATATTCAAGGGAATAAACCTGACAAAGGATTTTATGCCTGATTTTTTTACAAAAGGAAGACACCTTGCAAATGTATATTTCCAGAAGGAGGAGGCGGTAATGAACAAGGACAGTGCATTTCCCAGTAGGTGATGAGTAAGCCGAGGGATAGCTGCAGGATGCCATGATGTACTCTGCTGTCACAAAGATTTTACACACAGGCTGGACAACCTGTTCAATAAATCAACATGCATCTATCATTTTTTTCCCAGGTATCTATTTGGAAACTCACAGCCACATTATAATGCATGCACAGTGTTTGTTAACTTGGCATACCCTTTTCATCATCTCCAATCCTATGCTATCTCTTGGGGGTGAATCATCATTATGTAACATAGCACACATGGTACCATGTGATTATCCTTGTCCTTGCTGGGGAAAAAAAAAAAGAAACCTAAAAACCACACAGGAGCATTAGCACAAAGGTATGCATATACACTAGCAATCATATACAGCTTAGACTGCGTACCAGAGGTGTTTTCCTCACCTCTCAAACGCTCTTATTGATTTCAGTGGGAAACGTTCTTGCCTAACTGATACAGACTCTAGTCTCTGGGGTAATTAATGGAAAAATTTATTTTTCTGTTTTAGAATCAGATCCTGATCTTGCTTTGACAGGAGGAATTCCAGCTAACTTCAGTCATCAGAGCAAAGCCCTGAGCATTTTTGCTCAGCCTTCTTATACTTTCCTGTGCACTACACCAGTACAGCTCAAGACACAAAGGAAAGTGAGTTACTGAGATCAACTGGCTGATGTAAATCTGGAGAAGAGCCACTTGAGGGTCAAAGAAATAAAAAGAATAAGTGGGGCTCTCACATAGGAAGTGATCAGTTAAAATTGACAATACTTGAAAAGGTGGCTAGAGCAAAGAGCTTGGGCTATTCCCATTCCAGATCACACACTTCACTGGGGATGGAAGGAACCAAGGAAATGATGAGTGAACTTAGTTATCATCAGAAGTTTCCATTACCACTGCCTCCAACAACAGGCATCTCAACCATCCCCATAAGATGTAGCCTACTGCCTAAACGTATTGGAAACACTGACTGGCAGAGAAAGGGCAGGATTAGTCTCGGATGCTCTCTATTTATAAGTGAAAGGTTTGTTCACTTGGAAAGACAGATTCAGCCAGGCACAATGGGCCTCTTCTTACGAACCATGCGGTGAGCTCAGTTTTCAAGAAAATAGTGCAACCTGCAATGGAAGCCACAGGGACTTCTGCTGTCACAGTCAGCTGCTGCAGATGCAGAATCCTGCCTCAGAGCTTAGTCCTGCCTGAGACAGAAGCGTCCCTGGAAGATGACAGCATTTGCACATAGATGTGAAATAGCTCTGTATGTTATAAAACTGGTTCCCCCAGGATTAGGAGGAAAAAAAAAAAAGCCATCAAGTCTTCCAGCTCTTGAAATTCAGTTCCTCCTTAAGAACTTTAAGATTTCTTCTTTTCCATAGCCTTTTTAGGAACTTTACAGAAACAGCAACTCGCCTCAGTCTTTGCTGCTTTACATCTTCTTTTGCAGGTGGATCAACTGATAGTCTAATAGTCAGAAAATAGTCTAAAATAACATCATAAAAGAATTGCAAATGATTAATTTACAACCTTTTTGGAAAATTGCCTTGATTTTGAGCAGAATTCAACATTGTACATAGTATGAAAACAGGAATATGGTAGAAAAGTTCCTTGCTTCTCTGATTGACCAAGGCATCATGGGAGTACATAGGTATTTAGATCTACACTGAATTAGGAGTTGTTTGGGGAACTGTAATTCTAATTTTTCAGGTCTGTAGCTTACAGTCACAAATTCTTTCACACAGACTCTTTCTCTAAACGTTTATATCAAGACAATGCTGTGTATTAACACAAGTCAGAGTCTGATGGGAGTTTTATCTGTCAAGAATTTCATCCTCTGAGTCCACGACTTACCGTGTATGCAATAGGGAAAAGGAAAAAATAGTACCTCCCAAGCATTCACAACATACTTTCAGGCAGAAACATTAATACTTTGGTTTGAAAGAATATTGGAATAGGAAATTGCAATGTGTCCAAATCCTTCTACATTGTGATGTTTGGTATTTAAAAACCAAAAGGAAAAAAAAAATGCCATGTTTCAGTAGATCACTTTTTTTCAACATAGCATGCTGACTTCTTGAGCAAGAAAATAAGTGAACATGTCAGGTGCAGGGAGAGTGAAGTAATGAGCTGTGTTTTGGGATCCATGTTAAAGGAATGTACACAAATGCAATGGACATACATAATAAGATGACCAAATCGGATGCACTCATGGATACGTTTAGAAAAATGACTTGGAATTAAACACAGACAGTGCCCGGAAATGACAGATAGAGTAAATACAGAAGAGTGCTATGAAGTTGGAGGGGACCAAGTGCCAGCAGAGCAGCACTTGCGGGGGTCTGACAGGCAGAAAAGAGGAGGTCTACACTGGCCATTGGGAGGGAGACGGTGGTGTAATATCACTGGTGCTCAAGACAGAGGTTCAGAGGTTGTCAGGAATTGCACTATTTCATTTTTGAGAAGAAATCTGAAGCATTCTGAATTATCTAAGCATGACTTTGGAGTGTATGAAAGATGAAATTCAAATGTTTTTATAAAAGGTCCATCATTTGCAGGAGATTTTCTTCTTGTTCTTTTAATGATAAGATTGATTTAGTTTGGTTTGATTGGATTTGGTTGTCTAGCTTGGTTGTGGTTGGAAGGGAGAGCAATGATGATCTATTATAAACACTGTCTGCTGCCTGAATTTTTTATTTTTTTCTGAAGGCAGATTAAATCATATGTTTTTTAGACAGGTATCTAGTCTTGCCTTAAACATTCCAAATAACAGGGAATCTGCGATGTTGGCTGATCAGCTGATCCAACATATGGCCACTAGGAGACAATTGGATAGTGTTTTATGTTTGATTTTCTCTTAGTTTTAGCTCTTGGACAGTCTTATACTTCGGTCTGAAAAATTAAAATACACTTTTCTGTCCAGTCCCCAGCTATACAAGTTTTCCATGTGTCAACAGTTATGTACACAGCTCAGATCACATGGAGACATTTTTTCCAAATCCAAATTGACAATACTTTCTTTCCATCTGCAGACACTTTTTTTTTTTCATATTCCATTTTATTTCAAGCAACTACAAGAAGTTTAGTAGCTTTTCTACTAATGTTGAGTAATGAACAGAGCTGAATGGCTGTGTGTGTTTTTTTTGTGTTTTTTTTGTGTTTTTTTTTTGAATGAGTACATTCAAAAAAAAGAAAGAAGATTCAGAGGGATGGGAGTTATTCATGAAATGTGGTCAAAATCAGTATAAATCGTTGTGGCCAAAAGAGCTGAAAGAACATTTGGAAATATCTAATATTTTGTGTTGACATTTTCTGAAGAAAAGATTTCCATTTTTGCTTCCAAGTGTCATTTTGTTTGGAAATTCAAAAAACATTTGTTATTCTTATAATTACAGTACAGTGACAATATTACGTATTTCCCCGGATATTTCCATATTTTCCAGGTCTGTATTTGTTAGAACATCACATGAAAATCCCACTTTTAGATAGTTATCACCTTGTATTTCCTACTTTTAAGACTAATTTTCAATTGCTTTTATTTTTATGTACAGTGTCTTCTCTCTTGTAAGTCTGATCTGTAGCCTCTGTTGAGGGGTGTTGCACATTTTATTTAGATTATGAATTCACTTTGTTATATTCTGAATCTTTGGTCAGGCAATTCCAAACACAATAATCACTGTACTCTGTACTCAGTACTAGTCAACTAAAAACCATTGTGACATCTTCAGACTTTACTGGCCAAGATTTATCTCATTGATAAAAATGCTGAAGACAGCTGGATTAAGACCCTAATCCCTTGGAGGCTGCATTAGTAACAACTCAACTCATTGATTTTTCCCAATTAAAAACTCTGTTTCAAGATCTGTCAGACAAGGAGTTTTAATCCATCTAATGCATGCCCTGTTAATTCCATATAATGTAGGTTTTTTAATCTAAATGTCATGTGGTACTAAATCTAACTCATTGGGGAAATCCAAGTATATTATGTCAACACCATTGTCTTTATCAACCAGACCTGTAATGTTGTCAAAAAAAATATAACACATTTGTTTGACAAGACCTACTTTCCAGGCAAAGATGTTGACTAGCATTAATTATATTTTTAACCTCTAATTCTTTGTTGACAGAGTCTTGAATTAACTGTTCCATTAGTTTGGCCAGACTGACATCTGACTAACCAGTTTACTGAGTCATCTCTTCTGCTTCTTAGAAAAGCTGGGATTTTACTGGCAGTCATCCAATCTGTAGGAAATTTCCTCAACTTTCAAAAAACTTGTTAAAATCTGGTTCAGAGGACAATCAGCTAGTTCCTTTTAGATCTCTGGACATCGGTTATACACATCTAATTATCTCACAGTGACTCATGTTTGCCTTTATTGCAGATAGCTGTTGCTCTATTCCATTCACTGCTTTACTTCAGATGATACCTTTTCTGCTTCACATCACTCAGAGGACAGAACTATATGCTTTAATATGTATTTTCATACTTAAAATATTTTTGATATATCTTAGAAAACAGTTTCTGGCGTGACTGTATGAACATTTAGTAATGAAAGGTAAAGACTGATTTACTTTTTGTCCCTAATACATTTTATAATTTCATTTTTATTGTTTTTAACCCTACTGATCATTTGCATTAAAATGATTCCTTTACTTTATCCTATCAATCAAAAAGGGTTTTAAAATACATGCCTTNTTTTTTTTTTTTTTTTTCAGATGTCCTATCACTTCTTTCACAACTTCTTTTGGCACTTATCTCCAACTTACATTTTAGAAGTCACTTCATCATGAAAAATATTTTTCAAAATAGATGACTTTCCATCTATTTCATCAGCAAGTTGGAGAAGAGGTTTCTTTCCTTTGCATCTGAATTTGTGACTCTAGCTGCTAAACTCTGCTGCTTCCTCACACATTGATGAGACTTGAATACTTAGATTAGAAATGGACATGTACTTCTTTACTCGCAAAGAAAAACACAGCTTTCTCAGGCAATGGTTCCAATTGCACAATGTTACAGGATGTCATAATTATTATTCAAAATAGCACAGGGAGAAAAGGAAATAACATTTTCATTTGCACTCACTCAAGGTATAAAGTCCACCTGCAACAGAGCAGGGCATTGAACTTATAGGTCCAATTACTTCAACCACTTTACCAACACTTCTTAACAAAGTTTTCTAATTTTCTCCTAAAGAACACTCCAGGAACTTGTATTTCACCATTACTGTTTATGACTACTGTACTAGGGAACAAAAATCATGAAAATTATGTTTTTGTGGGTGAAGAAACACAAAAACTGTGGCTGTCAGGTCATAGCACAAATACTCAACAGGAAATTGTTGCCAGGGGCCAAATTGAACATTATTGTTTAAGTTCTTGAGGAAGGGAAAGATTTGGCCCTATGCCAGCATTTTATGTTCAAACAGATATGCTCAAGTGTGTATGGCTAATTAAGAAAAAATACATTTACTATTTCTATACAATTAATTCTGGAAGGGAAATGAGTCTTTCAAAGAGACAAACTGGAGTACCGTCAAGTCTCTGTGAGCTTCAGTGAGTCAGGGCACAACCAGACAATGGAAAAACATACAAAATGATACAGGTCTCTTACTTTCTGTTTCTGATCCTAAGACACTATCTCAGAAGCCATCTCAGGTCTCATAGCCCCCAAACTTGAAAATGTTTATCTCCCACTTGCTGATAAGGAGACATGGATACTTGTGCTTTTGAAAAGCTGTCCCTCCTGTTCTCTTCTTAACACATTGCACTCTCCTGTTTTTTTACAAATTAAAAAGTGGAACAATTTAGGTTCTACTTGAGAAGAAGATTAATTACCTTATCTCATTAATGAAATGATACTACTTGATCTTATGAACAATAGTGAACTTGCAGAGTGTTGGTTGTTTGTAACATGGTGAAGAGCTGAGTCCTGAGATGCCAAAGCCCTGTAGGGTGAGATGGACAGCTTGTTTGACAGGACAGAAGCCGAAATATGAAAGGTGAAGAGGACTCTGGACAAGCCAACGTAGATGCACGTAGAAGGGATGGACTAAATCCTGGAAATTGGACTCTTAGTTCAAGCCTCCAGTACAAGAGCACTGATTCTGTCCTTCAATGTTTTGCAAAAACCTAGATCCAACCCTTTACAAAGTTTGAGACCTTTTACACTCAAGGCTGATCAAGCGTCAATTTTATCTCCTGTTCTCTTGCAAAGATCTGGACAGGATGTACATTTATAATGAATGTAGAAATAATAAATCTACTCAATAAAACACTTTTTGACTAGCCTTTCATGACTGCCTTCAACAACCTTTATATTGTTTTTTTTACACTGCTGCCATATCTTTTGAAGAGGTGGAAGTGCACAGAGTCTGGTTAGAGAGAATGAAGGCGAGAGATATGTTCCTCCATTCCTCCTATTTTCATTCTTCTTTCCTACAGTTATGAGCAAACTCATCTTCAGCCCATTTCTGCAGATTCTTTCTACTTATTCTTTTGTTACTGTTTCCAAGAATACATCTTCAGAGTCAATTCCAGCTTCAATGCATGGTAATTACTAAAGAAATAAAATATTAGCCCCATCTTCAAGCATTTGGCCACATTCTTCTTGATTTTTTCTATTTTCAGTATCTAAAGAGCAGCACTCCTTCAGTGCCCTTGAAGAAGCACTTGTTACATTACTGGATGCATTATTCCTTAGAAGAGGAAGGAAAAAAAATATAATCTTTTAATTTATGAATCATTCTTATCTTTCCTCTTTACCTTTCAGTCTCTTTGTGCTTCCTCCTCTGATGATATTCTAAACTCTTTCTGGCCAAATACAATGTCACAAAGTTGGAACACTTTATTTTACCACTACTTTTATCAACATTTTTACTCTAGCTATTTTTAAGCAGTGCAACCTCACTGTTCTGGCATGCGGTAACCTTATGTTGTCCTACAGAAGCCTATTTTTCCCCTTTTCTCACACTGTGCAGAGCTGCTGATTTATTTATTTGTTTGTTTGTTTATTTTTCTATATGCCATTGCTTTGGCTGAAATTCATTCTTGCAGAAAGGTGCATTGGCTCTTGCCGGAGGTACAGAGTTCTCTGGTTCTGATTTCCTCAAAAGCTGTATCACAGAAACAAAACCATTCACAAGGGACTCTCTTATCCTCATAAGAAATATGTCAGGAATGCTTCTAGAATTAAATAGCAAAGATACATTGTAATGTGCTCCAAATAAGCTATGGGTGGATCAAGGATAAAATATTTCTTCCTGATCACTCTTCCCTAAATCAGTTATGAACATATTTTATATCATGTCTTATAGCAGAGGAAGAAGATTAACTCTCTCTGGTGAAGGAAAATAACAAATTTACAAACAACCATTCTGCCAAATAAATCTACATCAATTCCAATTGATGCAATTTTACACATCTCTAATCTGTTTTATGTCTGTAATTTCACATTACTGAACATCAGTCAGCTTTTAAAAATGTCCACACACTTAACATGCCTGCAGTGGCAAACTTAAAATGCAATCAGACCTTTAGCAACGGACCTTAGCAACCTGCTCATACAGACCAGACTAGGCAAGGAGCATAAATATTGTCAGATAAATATTAAAATACTTGGAAATATGAAGGTTATGAATCAAGACAAAAGGCTAGGGCAAACACACTTCAGAGTCTGGGTGGGCAAACAGTTATCTCAAAACACAGCACCTGAGAAGACTCTGCAACCAAGTAGATGTGCTGCGGTTCCCCATCTAGCATCAGATGTAAAATATGCAAGCTGACTTCCCCAACGGGGATGCGTATACCAAAACAATGAGAGATCAGTCACCCAGGGCAGTCACACAGACAAGATAGAATAGCTGGGCAGCTCTTCAGTAATACTCTGTGTTTTTATAGCATTTTTCCACTTTGGAGAGCTTTCGTAAATGTTAACCAGAACCACATGGCTGGACAAGTCACAGCTATGTGAGCCACAGGAACCCCAGAAAAGTACCACCACCTCTATTGTATTCCCTGCAGGACGATAAGGTTTCTCAGTACAGCCTGAAGCTATGTTGACTCCAAATGGAGTCTTCACAAGGAGCTTGCAGGAGGCAGGATACGAGTACATTACACAATGGCTATGCTCTGATGTTTCTGGTTTCCTGAGCAGTTTGTTGCTACTATACTAACTCAGAGGTGAATTTTAAGTCTGATACAGGATACACGTCTATACCAAAAGTTAGAACATGCTTAAAGCATTTCTGAACCACATGCAGGTACCCTTGGAACAACATGACTCTCCCCATTACAAGCACAGCTTTTCTGTGCACTTTTATTCCAGCAAAGTGTTTGGTGAAGCCAGATACAATGAGAACCAACATATGACGCTGGATAGTATTTTACCATGAATGTCTTTGGGGGTCCAGATCCAGGTGATTTGCACAGGATCATTCCTAAAATTTATGGCAGCAAAGGTGGCCTCCTAAGCTTTGGGAGAACAGCTTATATGTGGGGTCATAAAACAGTGCCAGGACATGGAGCTAGGGCATTGCAACTCATTTTTCCTATTTTTCAACTTTATTTCTGGTCTGCTTTCAAATATACATTTCAAACGTATATTTTAACAGCTTTTTGTCAGTTTTAAGGTGGGGAGGAAATGGAGAATGCTGGGTGAGCAAAGGAACAGGAACAAAATAAATGAAACAATGAGAATGGACAGTTTGAAGCAAGTTGGAACAAACTTTCTTTAAACCTTAAGCCCCTGTTCCTCTTTGCTGAAAGGGGAGAAGATGAAATCAGATGAAAGCTGATTCTGTAACATGACAAATTAGTACCTTAGAATTTTACTATATTTTCAGTGCGTTTTGCCATATTTTCTTTGATTGAAACAAACAGCTTCTCCAAGTGCCGTCTTGCAGACTGATACAACACTCAGAAAAGAAGGAAGCTGGAAAGCTGTCTGGGAAAGTACCTTGAGGAACACCTTGTGGCAAGATGCATCTGATGTATGCCTTGGTTTAACAAGTAGGTTCCTACAGTGCATGGCAAAGTGTTTTGGGACGTAGGGATAACATTTAGTGTGTATTATTACTACCGTTAGCATAGGTATTGTAGGAGAAGAACACATGTATGGAACATGCATGAGTACACACAATATGAGTGCCATAATATATACATTGACATACAATAAAACTGAGTCTGGAACCGAGAAGCCTTCAGTTCAAAGTTTTGGAAGAAACTGAGTCACTGCATTCCCTCAGTCTCTCTGTGAATGCAAATGAGAGGAGGATGACAGGCTGACAGTCAAGCTAGTGATGCGGTTGCTGGAATTTCCTTATATGCATATGTGCGTACATATATATATGAGAGTGTATGGCTGAAACCACAAGTATTTGAAAAGTTCTGAGAGGAAGACAGTCTCAGACCTGTGGAATGTCCATCGTGGAAATGAAGTGACCATGATGTGACCCACCACTTGCCACCACTACAGATAGTAAGTCTGTGATCCTGAAGAATTGGTTGCTACAGTATTCCCAGATAAGAAGAAGATACTAGAAAGGACATGTCTAAGAAAGGCAAAACATAGATGTTTGAAGATACCAGCTCTGGGTAAATTGACACTTGGTCCAAGCATGCTGACAAATAAAGGATAAGGTCTTCATCCTGAAGCTTCGTAGCTATGTGCTCTCAGCATGATGCTAGTCTCGTTTGGATATCCACCCAGAAGACCCACTGATGGTGGAATTACTCCTGCTTTACACCATCAGGATGGTGCTTACAGTCTCCTGCCTATAAATGAACAAGCTGTTAGAAAAGCCCTGCTCAGTGCTATTTCCAGGTGAAGCAAATGAGGATTTTGCATAAATAAGAAAAGCAGCTGAAGTTTAAACGTTTTCCTTGAGTAAAGCAGCTAGGGAAAAAATATGACCTCCTTTGTTAAAAAAAAAAAGAAAGAAAAAAAAAGAAAAAGATGAAGAAAAGAAGATAATCGAGGCTTGTGTATCTATGTATGTGTGAGAGGAAGAGCGTCGGTAAGAGAGAGATCTGTGCGAGGGGAGCCCATTTGCTCAAATCGGATAGCATTACTAATACATAACGACTCTGCCAGCAAGGCACTGCACAGCTGGAATTAATCTGCGAGAATGTGTGTTGCTGCACAGACAAGCGCAGAAAACTTTCCCCGTGTGAAGGCAGCGTGAAGCCCTGCCCTGTGGCTTGGAAGCACTTCATCAGGCCCTGACAGCACAGACATCTTCTTTAGACCATTGGTTTGGAGGGGCTGGGGGAAGTGCACTCCACCCTGCTCAAATGAAAGCCCAGGAGGGACTTTGGGTTTTATTTTCTGATATTTCACAGATCACAACCCTCTCTCCCCTCCCTGATTTTTTTTCTTAATTACCCGGTTAGTTTAGTTCTTCTCTTGCCTTATTGCATCGGCTCCGAACCCAATTGAAAAACTGCCATGGCTTATTTACACTGAACAGCTATTGAGGCCAAAAGCAGCTGCTCCATTTAGCCAAGCTCCTCTGCGTTATCCAGTTTCTATGCTTGTTATAATAAGGTGCTTTCTTTTAAATGAAATGTATGCTGTAGACGATGGTACTCTCTGAAGGGGCGTTTTGAGAGCGTAGTGAGCCTGGGGTCATTATTAGAAAATGCCTGCCCAGAGAAAGGCAGTCTATCCAAATGAGAAGTACAGCCAGAGCTGATTTTAAGCAGACTTATGTATATGTGTGGTTCCCTGCCTCCAAACCCCTGTTTGCTCCAATCTGGACCTGGGAGGTTTATGATGTACATCAGTAACTGATTTACCCCTGAGATTTCATCTCAACAGTGTGACCTGTTCTCCTTTTGCTGCCTAGCAGAGCTCCCTGCCTACACAAGTGTAGCCATAAGGAATTAAAGAACATAAGAAAAATGCTTTGAAAGGGAAATAATGTGTTTTTAGTGCAGAAAATGAGACAAAATGCACTTTTGCAGGAAAAAAATACTTTGAGGGAAAAGTTTTATTCTGGTTTTGAATGAAGACAAAAATACGCATACTCATATGCACACACATAGAGCTGTTGCTTGCAAACATTGATTTAATGTTCATTTCACCCCTAATTATCCTCCTAATAGCTATCAAAAGTCTCACATAGTCTCCAAATTGAAAATAAGTTCCTGTGCACCACTTCCAATTACTGCAGAAATTATGGCTTTATTGCTATTATTTACTTTCCTTAGCTATAATGTATGCCTGGCCTGGAATTACCCCACTGTAGGAAGCAGTGGCTCCAACATGTTTCGTAAAATGTTTTTTTGTTTGTTTTTCACTACCCTCCAGCTCTTCTTTCCACCCTGACTCCTCAGTTTCACCCCCTATTGCTCCTACATTCCTCCTCTGACTTCCACTTTGGGAAGCTTCACACTGCAAGAAGGAGTAAAGGGAGAGAAGAAAGAAGAGGTGGAAATAAAACAAAGAAAGTTCTTTAGTGGCTTAAGCATTTTTTCCCAAACTCTATAGGATTTTCTTCCCTCTTCAGCTTTTTCCCTAAGATCTTGGCCTACTGCTTTGGTCCCTTGACGGCTGGCCAAAGATTTCCCAAGTCTCAAGAGACTGCCTCAGGTGGAATATATCCAGCATAGCTCTCTCTAAAAAACCTGCTCCGGTTCATCTGGGTTGGGACTGTGCCATAGCTATCACAGACGGAAAAGGTCTACTGGAGGAGTCAGAGACTGTCTGCAGGAGACAGCAGAAGGTCACTGCTGCTGACCTCCACTGGTTTACCTCGCACTTCAGCGAGATAACTGGAGCTGAACCATGTAACTGGTGTTTAGCTTAATGTATAATTTGTGTTTGATGAAAACATGCCTTCCAGAGACATGTTCAGCTGTAATCTACAGGTTAGGAGCTGGAGGAGTCAATGCTTCGTTTGTTAGTTTGCCTTTCCTGGATGAAAAAAATATCCGAAAGTAACCAAGCAAGCGAGAGTTTAAAAAACAAGAAAACAAGCAAGCAAACAAAAACTTTTGTGCCTAATTTCTCATTTGAATTTGTATGGTGTCAGCTTCTAGGCTTATTATACCTTTTACGCTGTTTTTTAAGAGTTTTGATATTTTCTTCCTTAAAAGTACTCAACTAACTCTCAGTACACTTGTTGATAAATTAAGCAGATTGTACTCCCTAAGTGTCAGACTAAGAGGCATTTTTGCTGGTTTTTAAATAACTGCATGACTTTCTTCTGCTATTGCAGTTTTTCAACACTCAATTTAAAATACAGATGACTGATCTGGATGCAGAGTTCCAGTTTTACTGTGGAAATGAATAAATCATGAGCTAAAGGGGACAAGAGAAGACATATACATTTCCTTTCCCACCAAGGTAATCCAGACCCTCACCGGCCATTCAGCTGCATGACATATCCTCTCATTTCCTAAGAGCTATCTCATGCCCAATTTGATGGCTTCTGTAACTCTTATCCATTGACAATAAAACCTAGATTCATTCTGCCTAACCTTTGGGCTGCAAACCAAGGTTTGCTACATCTTCAACAACAAGGGATCAACACTGACAAAGGGACATTCAGCCCTTAATGGGGACCTACTTCTTTCTCCACTGATTACAGAAGAAGCTTTAAGTAACTTTTCTACTGGATGTACCAATTAGATGTCTGTCATAGAGTGGATTTTTCATTCTGGTCTAAGTGTATATCTGGGTTGATCACCTAACCCAGGTTTCTCGTGCTGTTAGTGAGCACAACACCGAACAATTGGTATTGCAGTGCCAAACACGATTCTTTACTGTGAGAAACTTAAGAAGAACAAGCTGATTAAAGCTTTGCTTTGAAAGACCTTATATTTCACATAATACAGCCTCTAACCAGTATGCAACGAGTGTGTGTGGTTTTATTGCAGTGTGGAAGTAAGTGTAAAAGAGTCTCCTTGCTAAGGCTGGTTATTGTAGGATGGGGAGACTGCAGGACATGATGTGCACAAGGATAGATGGCTGCACAGCCTCTCTGGAAGGGAACTGCTGCTGCATATCTTCCTTCATATATTGCTTCTCAGTAATGGTTCTCTACCCATATATGCCCAAAGGGTTTTAAAGGCCTTGGGATGGAGAAGAATGATTAATAACAATAATTCATAAGGGCTATATTTGCATGTCATCATTTATCAGAAGTCTCCAAATGCTAACTGAAATATCTAAATGGGAACTGAAATAAGGAGATTTAAAAAGGCTTTAGCCAAAAGTTTCATCATGGACTTAAGGACTTGTGGGATTTCACTGTCAGAAACATGCTCAAATTTTCAGAGATTTTTTCAGCAGTGCAAATCACTAGTCATTTCTCTAAGTCCCATGCTGATCTCTTCTTGCCCATAAATAGTACGTCATATCACCACACCTTCTGAATCTCTTGGAGAGATGAAACTGAATTTCAGAGATGCCAGAGGCTTATGTGCTTTTCAGACCTTTTGGTTTTATATTCCCATTCTTACATTTGCAATAAATGCAGTTAAAACTTAAAATTTATTTTAAAAGCATCTATATATTTATAGGCACATATCCAAAAGAGAGAACTATTAGAGAGAGAACTCTGCTCCTGAAATGCAGCTATATGTTAGGAGGACCAAGGCTGCTAACTAGAATACATACAGTAATTCAAATCAGCAAGTCTAGAAAAAATGATGTGGTTTAGAACTGCAAAAGGAAAGCTTCTTTGGAGGCTTTACAGAGGTTATCTTACCTGTTCTCTGTATTCAGAGATGACTACTTTTGAGGATACTTCACCATCAGTACCCAGTCAGTAAACCTTTCCCTTGGACTATATATTCATTGCTAGGGTAACATTACTGCAGGTACAAGAGTTTCTCTGGATTTACCATAGATATATTTTAGAAAAACAGGTCTTGCATCACCTCTGCACTGTACTTTCTGTTTCTTAGTGGGTGGAGGATAGTAACTGTAATGATACTGTGCTTATACAAAACACTATATAAGTGCTTTGAGATAAACCACACAACCATCAGTTTAGAAATCAAAGCTGTACTCTACAAACACACATCTGTTTACAATGGTTTCTTTCCTTCATCCACTTTCCCTGACATCCCCCCCTATCAGCTGGTTCATCCCCAAAGCACAGAAAGTTCATTTTGTGGGAAACATATTGATTTAATTTCTTACCTGTGAAATCAAAGCTTATAATGAATCAGCCTGCAAGCAGTGCTCCATGACAAACAACATCCCTGCCAAATAAAAGATTCAGCCAGAAATTAACTTTCTAGGTGTTACGGTTTATTAAGAAAAATCATCAGATTATTTTTATTCCCCAAAGATTCTATAAAACCTCAGTTTGATTTCTAGTTAATAAATATAAGATTGTGGGGGGCAGGGGGTAATAATTCAAATATCCTAATGCTATTTGTGCTTACTGGCTTTAACAGAATTGATTTCGTATTATGGATTTCCATCTTTGTTCTTCACTTGGTATAATGCATTAGGAAACAAACACTAGGTAGTAATTTAAACATACTCTTAAGCAGATTTTTGATACTTAAGTGGCCAAATAATATCTATTCAGCTAGTTTTAAAGGAGACGTTTTGGTGATTAAATGTGACCAATTTGTCCCAGCTACATTCAAATGCCCAAATTCAAGTTTCATTTTTTTAGATATATAAAGGATTTTTAACATCACTATTACTGCTTCCTACCATAAGTTTCTTACAGTATTGAAAGGTACACTCTTCTAATCCGACACCAACTCTAAAGAGTATTGAAGAATTATTCTCCCTATTTTTATCTATAGGAAACAAAACCTCAAACAGACTGAAGTCCAGCTCCTCAAGACCCGTTTGATAGTTAAATCCCTTAGCTCTCAGTAAATGGTAGACATAAAGTAGGGTTGAGGAGTTGTGCCTTGGTGATTTGTGCAATCACAGAGGAAATGTGTGGCAGGGAAGCAGTTGACCTGAAGACACCTTAGATATATAACCATTTCCTAACCTCAGGATGATCCTTTTCCTTACCATTGAATAATCCCTTTCTCTAAGGACCAAAGTCACAATGGAGGGAAATACTTTTTTTTTTTTTTTTTTAAAGTGTGAAACAGTCATACATTGGAAGTTCAGGGATGGAAAAAGCAAATATCAGACAATATTAAGTCTCTTTCGGGCTTTCATATAGAGGGAAGGTTTTAGATAAGCATGACTGAAGGCAACAGGAGGTTTTGTTTTCCAGGTCTAGGAACTAGCTTCTGGACTTATGTCCTCATCTCTTAAGTCAAAAGTATCATAACAATGACCTGCAGTGGTAAGGAACAACAAAAATAATTTCATTTTCGTTTAATTCATGAATTCCTAACACCAATATAAATGCATGTATTTTCACATGGATGCCTTTTGAGAGACATGTAGGAATCTTGGCAAAGTTTCAAAGTTAATGGATTTGGAGTCACCTCTCCTTGCTGGGGTACTAAGCCCAAGCAATGGTTCCCATAAATCAGCTGCTGAACCTCTCCAACAGAGTGGTCTCCACCATGTCAGGATGCATATGCAAACACAGAGTGTGCATATAGGTAACTTGAAGGGAAAGAGCAGCTGTAATGTAAATCCAATCAAACAGAAACCACAAGGATAATTCAGTGGCTTTTCACAGAATCATCTAGGTTGGAAAAGACCTCTGAGATCATCAAGTCCAACCTATGACCTAGCACCTCCCTGTGAACTAGACTATGGCACTAAGTGCCACATCCAGTCTTTTCTTAAACACCTTCAGGGACGGTGACTCAACCACCTCCCTGGGCAGCCTATTCCAACGCCTAATCACCCTTTCTGTGAAGAACTTCTTCCTAATGTCCAACCTAAACCTCCCCTGGCACAACTTAAGACTGTGTCCTCTTGTCCTCTTGCTAGTTGCCTGGGAGAAGAGACTGACCTCCACCTGGCCACCACCTCCTTTCAGGTAGCTGTAGAGAGTGATAAGGTCTCCCCTGAGCCTCCTCTTCTCCAGTCTAAACAACCCTATCTCCCTTAGCCGCTCCTCACAGGACTTGTGCTCCAGACCCTTACCCAGCCTCGTTGTCCTTCTCTGGACACACTCCAGCACCTCAACAGCCTTCCTAAATTGAGGGGCCCAGAACTGGTCGCAGTACTCAAGGTGCAGCCTAAGGATCTCACGGACTTCAAATCTTCAAGGACTACTTCTGTTATGGCTCTCATAAGCAATGCAAGAAATAGCCAAGGTTTAATAGCTGGGCTAAAGGATGCTGTACGACTGTATATATTTGTTATGCTCTTTCACATACTGCTCATCTCTTTGTAATTCCTGTTAATGCCAGAGTCCTTCTTCATCAGCTCAGTGCCACAAAATCTTATGTATGTGCTTAACTTTCTGAACTCTGAGGAGTCCCACTGACTTTAGCATATCTACCCCCAGTGCAAAATTATATGTAGATATAAATCATTGCAGAGCTGAACCTAGAGTACAGCGTGGTGAATAGTTTCTCTTCAGGAAAGCATTTATTTCCTGAAGGCACCATTTCTGCTTAAAGTTTTCACATATTTGTGTTATACTTAGTGAGTCAGCTGGGAAGCAGGGGTGAAGGACAATTGGAAATGCCCAAAATACACATTACTAACTACAATATTTTAAATTTGGGGAGCTAGACCCACAAAGGAATTTAGATACCATCTACAATATCTAAGAAGTGGTGAAGAAATTTGTATTTTTCCAAGTCATCCCAAATGAGCAGGGTAATCACCTGGGAAGAAGGAAATTGGAGTTTAAATTTCCTCTCTGCTCGAAAGTATGAACTTAAATTTTAGTCTTAACACCTTTAGAAAATTATGTCTTAAAGAACGGACCGTGGAATCTAGAAGGACTGCACAAGGCTAGGCTTGTGAACCCAATTCTCTGGCAGTTTTAATGCTCTCTTCCAAATGTTAAATGTGTGAAAGTGACCAATTTAAAAAAATAAAAGGAAAAAAATTAAAGAAAAACAACCCCACTCCACCCCCCTAAAAATTCATATTTCCAGAGTGATGAAAAGCCATGTTATGACATTCTATTTAATCACATTTTGTCCTGTGACTGAAGCAAAGAATAAGGTATTCCTGAAGATCTGCCTATGGCAGTGGTGACTCACAGACATGACTTTGAGGTGTTCCCAAAGCCTAAATATTAGATATTTATTATAGTTCTATAAAATTTTATATTCATTGTGCTGCTTGCTTATTTCACCAGTCCTCAAGGGACTGAGAGGATTCTGTATCCCCTTTCCAGTCCATCAAACCTTTTTTCATAATACCCCTATTAAGCTGTACTTCTCCCCAGCCTCCCGTAGATTGTCATTGAGTCATGTCAGAATCGGTGCAGAAACTCCAGCTGAGTCTTGCTGATGTCAACCAGAAAAAGGATAATAAAAATTGCCCAAACCCAGAATTCTTAAAAATACTACAGTTAGTGAGACTGTAGTTAGTCAGGTCACCCATGTAGAATTCAGCTTCCTTTCTGCATTTGCATATTGATTGTCAATGCTTTCTTATCTGTCTGCATAGCATCATACATATTGCCGGCATGGCACAAATAAACGAGCTAATGAATAAATAATAGCAATCAATAGAAACAAACATAGAATTTACTAGTCTCCTTCTCATTGTCCTCACTGAATGAAATGCCAAAAGTAATCAAGTGGCATAAATTATAAAATATAAGTTCAACATTAGAATGCCATTGTTTCAATATTTTAAGAAGCCTGCAGTGCAAGTAAGGCAATGTACTGGCTATAAAACATTTAGACAATTTTGTTTTGCTTTCAGTAAATGCTTACCTCCGCTCCCACTGAAGTCAGCAATAAGTCTCCTGGTGTGGAATGACTTCAGATATACCACTATGGTTTCTACAAAATAAAATATTTGCTTTTTGCTTTTTTTTTTGTTACCTAGAGAAATTCTCCTTTGTAAGGGGTTGTCTTGTCACAGAAAACCAGTTTAACCCAGTTTGCCAAGGACCTGAGGACTTAAGAGACACTTGTCAACAGAGACTTTCTGCTGTCATCTGCATGTGTTTAAATGGTGAAATTCTCCTATGGAAGTAATTGATATTGAAATTATATTGAAATAATTGTTTTTAGCAGCTGCATTTCTTCTTGTCTAGCTGCTTTTAAGCATCCCCACCCTCTTGAATCTTTATATGACCTCCTTCTGTTGTACCTTTCATATATACAGGGAGAAGTCCTATTTCCATCTGTGATGCTTACCACAAATCAGCCTTAATTCAGTGATACTGGTACCCTCACAGTTTCTTTGTGTTCTTCCTATCTCTAATGACCTGTTGGCCATATATTTACATGCAAGGAGAAACCCCATCGGGAGCCACAATAGCTGTGGAAGAATTTTGCAGCATCCAGCACAAAGGAACCGTGATGTTCAGCCTTACCATAATACAAATACATGAAAAAAAAAAACCAAAAACAACAACAACAAAAAAAACCACCACACAATAGCACCGCATGAGTAATGACAACAATCACCTGTAAAGTGGAGGGTGCCTCGCAACTCCAGTTCCCTGCTGGATGCCAAATTGCGTTTTATTAGACAAAGAACGCTCCAGCAGACAAAAACCAAAGGATTATAAGGAGCATTTTGCACCCATGTGTAATTGTTCTGTAGTGCCATACGATAATTTGCAATACATGTATATTGAGATAATACCATGGGGTATTTTTCTCTAGTAGAATGCATATCTATTGTTAAGTAACTGATGACAAAGTCTGGCACGTTATTAGACAGTGGACCAGGTTCAGAATTTAATATTCCCTTTGCATTTCAAGCAATTTTCAATGTCCACAACTGTCATCTAACATTGTTTCCAAGCTGCAATTCAGTGGGTGAAAAACAGCTATCCACGTAGGGCTTCACTGTGACACATCTGCTATGTTATTTATCTTAAGTGTGAAGACAGGAATGGACCAACTTCCAGCCTCGTAATTGAGAACTGAACATAATAGAAATTAAAGGGAGAAAAGGAAGGGACAGCATCTTTGCGTGAATGTAGGTTAATGAAATTTCATGTGGAACTGCTTTTGCCAGAATTACAGTCCCTGGTTCCTTCCAACTGTACTTATCGTGATGTAAATCAGGAGGAGCTTCATTAAATGAATTGACTTACATTGGTCCAAACAGCTGTAAAACAGATCTGAACGAGGCACAATACCACTGCAAGGGGTCTGTTGGTTGAAGCCTTTCAGTGACTAAAATGATGGGGCAAACATTAAAACCTTTCAGACCTGAAGCATGTTTCTCCTCCAAGGCAGCTGTCTGACACTGTATTTTTTAAAGCATTCCTCCCTTTGCACTTTAGCATTTTGGGGTTTGCCCCACCCGCCCCTCGACGGGACTCACCGCACACAATTTCATGGAATTTCCAAACATTTCCTGTGGAGCAAAAAAACAAACTTTCTGAACTCTACTTTGCTTCGGGGCATCTAATCTTGAAAGCTATGTGTGCTGTTAAAAATTGGCTTTCAAATCATGGAACTAGGCCTTTAGGGATACTTTCTTTCCTTTTTTTTTTTTTCCCGTCTTTTTTTTTTTTTTTTCATAAGAAGTTTCAGAACTGCAGAGCCTCAAGCCAAAAGAAATAGTTGTACAGGCAAGTTTTCTACATAGAATCCGAGAGAACAAGAGGCATGCTGAGGTACTTGCTAGGGGCTATCTCGCCCTCCCGCATTCACATGTCTCCCACAATGCTCCATGTAGCTGATATGAAAATGAACACATGAACTCCTGCGTGAACTTTCAAATTGGCCCCACTTGTTCCTCTCACCTTGACCATTTCAGACACATTCTTCCTGTGTGAGGATGACTTTCGAGCTATTTTGCACCTCTAAAATTAAATTACATGAAAATAAGGAGTGAGCTGGAAAGACACAAATCTTCCTAAATAACAAGTTACCAGAATCTGATGGGCACAGAGCAGTAGCTATCACTGTTTCTGTGCTAAGATTACACTTTTCATCCAACTGTGATTTAGCAATGTCCTTTTTAATAATTTACCAACTTTCATGGGAATAAGGTAGTCACCACTCATTGCAGTTCCCAAAGAGCATTCTTCTCTTCAATAGTAGCAACATTCCCATTAACAGTGGCTTTACTGTATATAGTCCAACAGCACTGTTTGGCTCCTTACTGATAACTATATAGAAAATAGTCTGTACCCCGAGATTAACAGATTAGTAATTTTTTTTGGTGTACTATTATATATGATAGAGATAGGGCTTTGCTTCAGTTTTGTGTTAAACAAAGAAATGAATGTGAATATATAGAATATTCTCTTTCCTACATCTTAGGGCCAAAAGGGATCACTATTCTTCTCTAGTCTGACCTTCTGCATAAAATAAGCCTTGAAATTTTGCATTGTGAGCCCTGAAATAGTAAAATTAAATCAGAGAAGATGAATGAATGCTGTCAGATTTCATGTTAAAAATGGTTTTTCAAAGACACAGGAAGGAAGACAAATGCTTGAATTAAATATTTCACACACCAAACAGGCTGTTAGATAGAAGACATCTACTTTGGCACTATTATTATTATTTATTGTATATTACGGCACTGCCCCCAGTTGTGCCTTTGTAATAAAACACAGATTCCCTTTTCCTCTCTCCCTTCTTGACTTTGAGAGTTTGCAAACAAAGGCAATGACCATGCCAAGCTTCACACCCATGTTGAATCTCACACAGTGCAATCGTTTCCTCTGAAACCCATGTCCGTGCGCAGATCAGTGCAGATCCGGATGACGCTGTAGCTCTGTGCCTGTGCCCATGCAAGCAAGATGGTACAGCTGATGGGTTTAAGTACACACTCATGTCTGTGTATACTATTTTTAAAGTCATAAAATTCACAAATGATTTATTTTCCTGAAAGTTAAACAAAGGAAAACTTCTGGTTAGCAGAGATTAACATCATTGTATTCCTCCATGGAGCTGGATACTGGGAGCCTGGTGCATGGGTCCGGGTATCAGATGTTGCTTCACATTTCCCCACCCCAATATCCCACAGGGACAGGAGATAAGTATTGCATACACAGAGGAATCTGGGTGCAAAGCAGATACATTGCTTGCCCCAAATCATCAGCTAGCAGCAGAACAAGAGGGAAAATGCATTTTTCCACCTCCCAGGGTTGCACTATTTGCATGGTGGTCTGTCCTGCATGAGTGAACAAATGTGTGAATATGCCATTTTCTCTTGTGATCTCACTGTGTTTAGCTTATCTACTCAGAAGGTTTTTCAAAAGCACTTAACGGGTATTAACTTGCAGTTCCTTACAACTTTGCATTGAGATTGCTGAGCAATTATATGCATACTTTCTGTTTTCAGAAACTCAGACAGAGACTCTAAGGACTAAATCAACGTAAGGTGCAGAAATTTGTTCTACCACAACTAATTATCCAATGAAAACTCTCAGTTCAGCAATATATCTGAAAATAGAGTGTTCAGAAAGCCGACCTAGCATTTCAGTCTATTTATAATATAAACCTTCATTACAGCCAATGTCGTTAAGAGGTTTTTATGGTATATAGCACGAAGTTTTGGTCTTTAATTACTCCTTTAATCTTTGCTGGGCTAGTTCCTGAGAAAAAGTTACACTCCTGCCTTTTACAGGATAAACAACTTCCAGGAATGCATCAGACTGCCGCAGGGGTCAGAGAGTGCATTTATTGAACACCGCTCTATTTCAGCCTAAATCCTGACTGATCTGTTTTTGCTTAGTGGAAGTGTAATTAATATAGCTAATTATCAAATTGCCACCCAACTTTTTTTTTTTTTCCCCTAGAGTAAGAGAATTTGCACAAACCCTCATTTGTTCCACGTGGCTCCCTTGTGGGGACACTTATAGCTAAAATGTATATCAATGTTATCCATTTGCGTTGACTGATGAATGGTTGATAGAACTAGCTACAGCATTTTTCTCTTTTTTTTTTGTTACTTTTCCAAAAGAGATGCAAGGGTCAAAACGGTATGCTGACTCCAGTTACAAATTCATAGGAGGCCTTCAAAGGCCAGGTGTTTTCTCTACTGTCCTGCAGTATGACAAGGCATCATTGGAGATGTTTCTTTCACAGTGACATGCTGCGTTAGCTACTCCTGGAAACACCATGGAGGTACAATGCTACCGTTTTCTGAATACCCTTGAAACTTGTGTTGAGATGCTGAGTGATGGGAGAATAAACCTTTGTTTTAATTATAGACCTCTCCTGCAAGAGTAGAACTCTTTTATTCATATTAAAGGGAAAAGGGATATTTACTACTATATATTTTTGACATTTGATTCAGAAACAGATGCCCCCAAATGAATGACAATTTTGTACATCTTTGCTCCTCCCACCTCTCATCTTCCATTCCCAAGGGAAGTGTGTGTGACTTCCCTCACTGAAGAGGATCCTGATTTGGAGATATGTCCCTTTAAAGTCCTAATGTCCCCCTGGAATCCAAATTTAAAACCTTCTTCCTTCAAGAGGATTTCTGAGGACTTTAGAAATGCAGACTCCCGAGCACAGCAAATTATAAGTACCTCCTTGCCCACAACATTGTAGTTAGAAATTAGTTCACCTACTGAAAGGAAAAAAGTTTTTTCTTGCCAGAGAGAAACTCAACCATTTGTACATAACTATTGTTTTCCCAAAATCTCTATTTCGTATACACTGACAGCTGACATGTATGCATGTATGCAAGTGAAACTTTATGTGTGTGGTGTGTTCTTAATTCTTGGACAAGGTTCTTGGATGCAACTGAAGCTGGATAAGGTTTTGACAGATGTCTGGAATGCTGACATTTCACCCTGTTTTGACAAGCATCTGCCTGTTGTAAACTTCTTGTGCAACACTTGAGAGTTACTGGTTGGCCACCAAAAGAATATGGGTCACGTCAGTTCCCCAGGTTAAATTTTATTAAGATTTTAAATGGTATACCGTCACTGTATTGATTTTCTAGAATGTGTTAAATTTCACAGAAGGAGGAGAAGAGAGGAAGAGTTTTATATAAACGTTTATGGGCATTGAGAAGAAATAATATGAGGTTCTTACTGAGAGGTGGCATATGATAAAAGGAAGGAAGATAGGACTGAGGAGAACATTAATGACGTTGCTTCATAAGAAGCTGTGGACTATAACTGAAGGATTTTGTGCTATGACTGTGACTCTGCACTGTCACAATACAAGCAAATAAAGAGAAAAGGAAAAAGAGGATGTGTGTCAGAGGAAATAAAAACAGAAACATGAGGCATGGAAGGACATATTACAAAAGTGTACGCTAATAGTTGATAGTTGAGTTCATTGGCTTAATAGCAGTGAAGGCAAAGACTGGCTAAACTATGAGGATTAGGAGACTGGATTTATTACTGCAATGATTCTGTAGTGGTATTTCTTGGACTACATGAAGCCACAAGAGGCCTGGAAATGTATGGCAAATGGTCTGTTCAACTATACCAAACAATAAAACACATTAAGTTCATCTCATACAGCTGTACATGTTGCCTGTGATCAGCTTATTTGAATTGTTGGGGGGGGGCGAGCTCATGAATGATTTGTATGTTTGTTCATACAGATTTGTAATTCCAAGGAGAATCTTCTCCACAGAGCAATCTGAATTGTCATTATCAATACTTTGTGTAGCTGTTTCTATTTTCAGAAATTGTTCATAAGCTAGTATTGATTCCTGAAAATTGATTTATTCATAAACATTCACTAAGCAGCTTTGACAAAGAGTTTCCGGACTAGAAGGTATTCATGAATGGCGTCTACTCACCCCAAACCGTACGTTATGCATAATGTCTTACTTCAGTCATAAGGTATTGCTCCTGTTCCTGGACTGGTCAATGATAATGTAACTAGTGACTGGATGACTAAAGTGTAATGGCCAATATTGAATCATGAATCACATACAAATATTCAGAAAAGCTTCATTTGGGGAATACAAGCGATCTGAAAACAGATGCAGAAGTAGACTGTGGTCATTCATACATTCATGAATAACCTTATGAGACCTCAGAGGAGAAGAGAAGTAAATCCACATATTCATTTCTGCCTAACCTCATTTTATTGTTCCAAGAGCTCTAATCTAACCCAGAGGGAGAGTAGAATTTATATGAAAGAGTCATTAGATAAAATGCATAAACAGTCTTTGAAACACAGATGAGAGCACAGATCTAACTCCTCTCCAAAGCAGGCATCCACCATAGTAGGTTTGAGAGTTCTGCAGTCAGTTGATATCTCTTTCAGACAAAAAAATATATATATCTTGGATTATTTTGTGATCAGCTTCACTGTTTCTGAAAAAAAAAAAAGTGGGGAGTACATTTACTACTGTATGATGTGGTGGCTGTACGACTGGCTCCCTGTAGGAGCTATGAGGTCTTATTTTGAATCTGTTCAGGTAACAGTGATCTTGAACCTAGGCTAGTCTAAGAGACAACGTGCTCCAATGACTAGGGCTGCTAGTTTTACTTATAATGGATAAACAGCTCTTCCTCCTTTACCTACCTTTTAAATACTAGCTACAGAAATAAAGAACTCAGGTGTGAGACAGCATTGCTGTACTTTAGAACACTTGCAGAAAGAGAAATTAGAGTTAGGGAAGATATTGTTGTTGTTGTTGTTGTCGTTTGTTATTGTTATTGTTATTATTAATTTTCCCTAAAAATAATTGATGGAATTTAGGCTTATCTGGTATTAAATGGCAGTTCAGATAGTATTTTCGGATGCGAAATTTTGAATTTGCTTTAAAGAAAGGCACAAATCAGTGTAACTGTGAAGGTTCTATCAAAACAAAGTAATACAGTCAGGAACACACTCTTTCAGCAGACTGCAAATTATGCTTCTATCCAGATGCCTGTGAGAAACAGAGGTGCACAGAAGCAGATCTGCAAAAAATCAAGGTCCTACCAAGGGGAAGCTAATGATATCCATAATATGCAGTGATCTGCAGTTTTGTTTCTGGAGCTTTTGCTTGTCTCATCAGAGAAAACTGAGGGTTAAATGCTAACTTTCTTATCAAATAGTGAAATATTAAACAAACAGTCATGGCAGCACTGTTGGGGCCAAACTTCCCAAGGGTTGTTATGATAAGATTATGGAAAGAATATCTAGAAAAGAAATATGCTAAACTAACGAGATTAAACAGGGTGAGATCATCCATTGACGAACTTATCCCATGACCAAGAACAATGTAATGGGATTAATGATGAGGATTTTTGATCATAATAAGATGTGGGTTGATGCCTGAGAAAAAGTTCGGTGGTCACAACTGCAGTGAGTCCCATGTGTAAAGACAACATAATAATGCTTAATTGGCAAAATGCCATGTTGTGAAGAGAAGCCTTTGCTATCATCTTATGGGAAAGCTCTACAGAATTTAGCAGACAACTGTAATATTCCTTCTATTATTTTTCTACTTTCTGACTGGTCCACCTAATGGAAACACTGTATCCCTTGGCAAAGTTTTCTATATAGCTAAAATACCCTTCCAAATAATTTTATTTGCTACTGGATATAACATGTATCACTTTTAGCTGGGAGGCAGATCTATGTTACGCACCCTTTGGCCACAGCAATGCTCTTTCCTATGGGGTTTTCATACTAGCATATCATGTGCTTTTTCCTCTCACTACATGAGATTAGTTTGGAAACTGTAAGGCTTAGATCCCCCGAGGACTTTGGACAGCCTGGTGAAACTAACACGTACTTGGTCACCTGATGTTGTTCCCAGGAGAAATTCCTCAGGGAGCATCTAAAGGCTGTGCATTATATAGAGGTCTACCATGGTCTGTCTACTCTGGTCTCAGGGTGGTAGTCATCTCTCCTACACATGACCTGGTCACCCTCAGTCCTCCTTGTGGTTATTCTACTACTACACCAACACTGCAAGATTAATTTAAGATGATTTGACTCAAGCTTAGAAACATGCCTCTTTCTCTCAATAAAGTGAAAACAGAGGGACTAGATCAAGAAGTGAGCTATGTTTATTCAGGTGATAATGAAGGACTGTTCTATAACATGACTTTACCCATTTTTCCCAACATGCTAGGTAGACCTGATCAATATGAGTGACATTGCTAGCAAAACTGTAGGGGTTCTATCAGAAAATAAAAATACTTCAGGTTTATGATTGCAAGATCTCTTTTGAATCTTTATGTGAAATGAGACATTTTCATAGAAGCTACTTATTTGATAAGAAAGTCAGGCTTTGCTTCAGAAAAAAAAAAAAAAACAGTTGTGCAAAATTTTATTAACATCATAACTCTTAAAATATTAGCTTGTTGAACTTGGAAAGGCCCTGTACTGTATTTTTTCCATTTTATGTATAGGGAGTCTCAGATATCAAAAGATGACACTGTGAGCACTGTGAAATCATTGGTAATAATTATTAAAAGATTCTTCTGCACAGTCTCATCACTTTGAAGGCTGTCGACATAGAAAGGTAGGTAAGTGCTCTCCAAAAGAAGGGAAACTCCTAAAAAGACACAGTCTTAATGGAATTCATTGAATGAAAAGGCACAGTTACAAGTAGTCAGGGAGTGCATACAACTACCTACACAGTTAAAAGAAAAAAAAAAAAAAGTGTGATGAATACATGCTTTGAAGTTTTCCACATAACTACTCTTTTACAAAGAGAGGCAATGCACACACTCTATTGAGCCCTAATGGCTTGTCTGAAACAACTTGCACTCAGAGAGCTTTCAGGGAGCGTTTGACTGTTTTCAAGATTATATTTATGTTTATGTTCCTTACTTGTACTTAAATCTCCACATCTTTTTTATTGGCTTTGCCTGATTTAGACCAAACCCAATTCTTCAAATAATTAACATTTTTACAACTCAGAAATCCTGTATAGGCACTTGTTTTCAGCTGAATTTCAGTTGAATCATATCTAAAATAATCTTAACAATAATCCTAAAGTATTTGGCAACTCTATCATCCATTAACTTTTTACAGTAGGCAAACACTTCATGTTTTACTGACATATTCCAAAAACATGTACAGAGGGACTAGCTAGGCATGAAGGCAAGGGAGTTATCCTTAATTTGTAATTTCCTGTTATTGTAAATTATACCTGCTCTGCATCTTTATGGCCTTCTTCCATCTTGAAATGTTACTATGTTACTTTTCTGTTTAACTTATGCACCTTGAATGTTGTAAAAACTACTGTAAAAGTCAATAAAAAAGCAATAACATTGTGTCAATCAAAAGCAATGGAGCAATCTCTATTGAGCAAACAATTCAAAAGCTACAGCTAAAATGCAATTGCACCATGTTGCAATTGATTAAAGATATGAATCAGAAAATTAAAAGTTTTTTTCCAGTTTTAGTTATTACCAGTTGCTAAATTTATAGAGCAGTTACTGTGATCCTATCTAAAGTCCTGTAAAGAGGCTACCAGTACAGTGATGTTGTCTTGTGTTGCTTCCATTAATATGGATTACTCGTGATCATCCTAAAAGCATAATCATTCAGCAAATGTTGCCACTTCTACTCTGTTTATGTGAATACTCAGGTAATTCCTCTTTTATCAGGAACAAAAAGCAGTTGTACTAGGTCAGACCACAGATCCATCCAGCTCAGCATCCCACATCTGACAGTGGCCAGCAGCAAAGCCCCAGGGAAGACTATAATAACAGGGGAAGTATAAAGTCGTCCTTCCCTGGTATGATCTCAGTGATGTGGCTCAGGGACCTCTTGACCCAGCACTGCACATCTCTGTGTTTAAGAGCGTTTGCTGGATTTTTCTCCCCTGCACTTGCCTAATCATTTCTTGAACCCAGTGTAGACTAAGCATGAATGAGGCTGAGATGGCTTTCAAACAAATGACTTGGGGGTTGTGCTGATTTCACTCTGCTGCAACTTCACGTTGGAAAATAAAATTTCTCACAGGGCCACAGTAGTAGACCAAAAGTACTGAGCCGAGAGGAAGTGATTGTCTTGGGATGGGGATGGGGAAATAGGAGATCTGGTAATTTCAAGGCCAGTGAGGGTAGCTTTCCCTCTCTATCCAATTTTGGCATATGAGTGGGGGTAAAATAGCTTCTTCAAGAATCTGGATATCCTTTCAGTAAATATGACAATTTGATTCTAAGCTGCCTTTATGCACAGCAGATAAATAAGCAATCATAAACTGTGTCATCATAAATAAAAGCCTTACTGAGCTCAGGCAATGAAAACCAATCAATAGAGGACACTCATCCCCAGTGAAAGCAACAGCTAATGCTCTGCGGTTCCTGGTGGATACTCTGTCATTGTATTTTAAAACCACAAAGAATTCCCTGTGTCATCAGCAATGACCACTTCACAGCTGGTGAATTAGAAAATGAGCAGGGCTAAAGGTGCTTTTGAATTCCACAGGCTCATTCATTTAGTCCACCTTCCAATGCAGAAGATCACCTGGTTGTCTCATGGGTTTGGAAAGGTGCAGAAAAGAGAAACAGGCTCTTTCTTGAGTTTCAACTACCTGTGATAGCAAAATATGATGTTTTCTGCTCTTTCCACTACAGCAAAGCAAATTAAGGCTGATTACCAGCAAAAAAATATAAAGGACTGAGCAGATCTGCTCAGTCATTTGTCACATATTTATATCTATTCCTCTGATTGCTTCAGTCAGAAATCCAAACCAAAACCAAAACTTTTACAGTTTTTCAAGAAGTATTACACTTCATAACATTTCCTAGATTGAATAATTCCTTTTTTAAAGATCAAAATTTTCCATTTCAAAGTAGCTCTATTCTTTTTTTTTTTTTTTTCCGATGAGACAAGCTTTTTAAAAATGGATAATTCCAACATGAAATGAATATTTATGTCTGAAAAAGCTGGTTTGTTCATGCCTGGAAAGGCATATAGCACACCCCTCCCCATCAACATTTTAAAAATCTTTTTATATCATGGAATATTTTTAATGAATCAGAAGTTTTAGCAAACTGAAAACTCTCTATGTTAATTTTGCAGTTCTGCTACCTATCCCATGGTGTATATTATCCTGTATACCATCAGATGCATTAATTCAATATCAGCCTAAAAAGTGAACAAATTTCATTAAAATAGTGCAACTCCTTTTTGCAAATATTAAAGGGGAAAAGAACAGCATTTTGAAATCATTCATTTCTCCTTTGCTTAATGAAGTATTGATTTGTACTTTCCTTTTGAATGATAGTGCTCTGATGTGATAAACATTGATTTGAATCTTCATACAAATATTATATATCATCAGCAGATTATGGCAACAGAATAATACATAACAAGATAGACCAGAAGGGATGGAATAATACAAAAAACACTATGAGATTCCATGACTGTGTACTTGGGGGGTGGGTGGGGAGGAGGGTGTATATGTAAAATAGCAAATGGAAATGAAAGTAATATATCCAGGGGAAATTATAACAATGTAGAATTATAGAAAGTTTACATTTGGGTTAACATTGAACAAGGAACCTTGAAAATGAAAAATAATTACTTTCTGCTACTAGTAATTCTTCTAACTTGACATTTCTTGCAACCACAACTGCAGAGCTGTCATAGGTTTAGAGAGCTCTCTTACACCCTGCTCATGCTCAGAAGCTTTAACTTCATGCACAGCTATTCATGCCAATGGGAACTATACAGTCAAAAGACAAAAGAAAAGTGCTGAGAGCAGTAAACACACAGATAATCCTGTCCACCAAACAAGTTTGCATTTCCTTTATGCACCATTTATTTCAGACAAAAAGGCTGCTGAGAGATTTACGTCAAAGTGATTTCCAGAGCTCAGCTGCTCAAGGCTGGGGAGATGATGGAAGCACTGAGCTGCACTTTCCTGGGGACCTATGCCTACCGCTCTCCTCCTGTGCCTGGGGGTGGGAGATCTCATATGCTCTGCTTCAGACATGTTCATTTCTGGCATCAGCTGACTGTGTTTTGGCAGCCTGGGCAAGGGGCAAAGGCCCATGTTTGCAGAGAGAATGAAGGGAAAATTGTCTTTCTTTCTTTCCCTTGGACAACAGTAGGACCCCAGCACTGGTTGTCCTTCCTTTGAGCTACATGCAGTGGGCAGGCTGGGAAGGTCTCCACCATCCTTCTCCTGAGCCCGCTGCAAAATGGGGAGCACCGCTATAACACCCACCGGGGGGAAAGCCACACTCAGGGCACACATGGAGTCAAAATAGCTAGGTCTTCCATAACACAAAATAAATCATCCATATCCAGCTCTAAAATACTCATACTTGTCTTACAAAATCCTCAAAGGAATATGGATGCACTGGGACAACATGCACTCACGCTATCTCATACACTCATGGTGAATTAAACTTGCAAGTAATGACCCATAACTACTATCCACCAGGGCTACTTTGAGATTTTGCCTGGATGGCTACAAAGAGTGAGGAATAAACATTGCCATTCAGGGACTAACTAGGTCCAAGCACACATGCTGAGCAGATGCAAAAGCAGGGCCAGGGAGAGGTGGAAGCTGAGCTCTTTAACATCACTACTCGCATGCCCAACGCAGTTGAGAAGGAGCTGCCATTTGTCCTGGTGTAGGCCAACAGCAGGATATGACCCCTTAGATTAGGAAACAAGTCAGCACTGTCCTGCTTACTATAAAACCCTGGCTCAGTGATGTACCTACAGATACAACACAACATAAGGTTAATCATGCCAGGCAAGGTGTACATACAAGGATATTAATGTGAATTTGTATAGGTATCCATATCACACAATTTTTTTCTGAACACATGCTTTTGTGGATAGCCCTGCTCTTTTTGAGTGTCTCTCCAGGCTCAATAGTCTCTCAAGAATTTGTTTGAATGAGATGTCTCTGAAATTTTGCCTGAAACTGTTTCACGGCAGTAGGTGGTTAACTCAGAGTTGAAACCTTAGCTTATTCTAGTCTCTCCAGAATCAGGTATCATATTTCTATCACTCAATAAATATGAGTTCTCCATTCCCAGGAAATATTTCTAGTATTAATTTAGAGAATGAATCTTTCTTTTTTTTGGTTATCAGTATAAAAAACCAAACAGTCCGTTTAAAACCTACTAGCAAATGCACAAAGGCTAAAGAAGGCATAATTCACGTACTTTTTTCCCTTTCGACATATTTAAAAGTTTTGGAACATGGTGTATAATGCACACAGATCTGATTGTTCGAAGGTAGATCAACTTCCTGCAATGGTCTTATGTATGGGGTGGGAAAGTGAAACTTGAAGCTTCAGTTTACATGTAGCTGGGAAGAAAATAGATCTCAGGGCTGCACACGTGTAATCATTATGGCATTTGCATTATGACAAATTAAGAATTGGTATTCCAGGTTACGGACAGTGCTATAAAGCTGGAATTCTATACTGTGAATTGCAAGCTCATTTAAAATGTACTCTTCCATGATATGATGAGAACACAAATTATAATTAGGAAAGTAACCCAAGCAGAAAATTAGTCTGGAAGACTAGTCTGAGTGTGCTCCTGGAGACAAAGCGATCCTGTGTCTTAACTTTACTGTCTTGGTATAGGGAGAGATTGATACAGAAGATAAAGACAAGGACACATGCGGCTTTTTGAAATAAAAAACAAAAAGGCTTTGCAAGTACGTGCACAGGTCAAATCCGTAGTGTTGAAGTCATGCAAATGTGCACACAGAGAAGCAGCACCAGATCCCACCTCTGCAGTTGCTCACAGCATAGGCTGTTACAGCTGCAATACGCAGGTCTATACCTGGATTTTTGTTTCCACAATACTCTTCATAGGCAAAAATCCACATTTATGAGTACAAATCAATGTCTGTCGAATGCCACCCTGAACACAGAGCCTACTTGCACAAGCAAACACACAGAGCGCTTGTTGCCAACGAAGGATTAGCTATAAGGGCTGTGATCTGAGAAGAAAAAACATTGTTTAAAATGTCATTCTGAAATGAAGTTTGGATCAAAAAAGTAAAAAGGTAAAAAAGTACTTGTTTCCACTAAAGAATAAACCACAAAAATGATCTTGACAAACTTACAACCAAGCAGGATGCATGTCTGAAAACATTCGCATTTAAGGTTTTCTCTTCTGGAAAAGTTTTGTGGGACTTAAGAGAAAAGCCAAATGACAAATCACTTGGTAAGTGTGTACTTTCTAGTGAGACTGGAACAATCCACTGATTTTCTAATTATACCTACATTTTAGGTGCCTCATCTTGTGGAAAGGAAATCTGAATGCTAGACAGTGGCTATATTGCACTCGAAAAGAAGGATCATAATTTTCCCTTGAATCTTATTTGCTGGTTCTCTAAAAGCTGGTATGCCTGAGGTAACTGACAATATTTTAATGTGAGTGAGGGCACATATGACTTCACAGTACCTTACAGGATTTAACAGGTTTACCTTTATTTAGAAAAAGACAAAAAAAGACAAAAAGGAAAAAACAACAACAACAACAACAACAACAACAACAAAACAATCTATTAGGGCCAGGAGTTATATCAACAGTTGCCATGAAAAAAAAATGTGCTCTGCTGTAAGGGATCAGTTTGTGAAAAAATGCAATATTTGGTGAGTCTAAAGCTAGGTGCCTACCTAACATATAGGATTTTAAAAAGTGAGAATTTAGACAGGAGAGGATGTATTTTCTGCAGGGATGGCCTGTGTCCGTGCCTGTCGGTGCCTGCAGCATCAGTCAGGACTTCAGCAAAACAAGCATTTGTTAGAAGAATGTGTGAAAATGTTACCAGATTTCAGAGCAACACACAACAGCCCTTGTGCTGCACACTGAGTCCGGCTTTTCTCAGTTACCATCAGTGACCTGGGGAATTTATTAGGATTGCTGCAGGCATTGCCTGAAATATACATCCTTTGATCTTGAGTGCAACTGCACAAACCAGAAATTTGGTGCACCTTGGCATTGCCTTTTCCCTGGCTATGGAATGTTGTCCTGAACCCCTTCTCCTCCCACGTCTCACTCATTGTGCAGCTCCTTTGGCAGTACAGATTAGAGAATCACTCACTGAGCACAGTTTCTACTCTAGATATTTTCAAAATTCCTTTTCAGTTCCTTTCTGTCTTAACTAAATAAAACAAGAGGAACAGAAGTTGTAACTGAGAGTAGAAACATCACTAGGAAAGAGTTGCCCTCCTGTTTTTTTTTTTTTTTTTTTTTTTTTTGTGGGATAAAAGTTACTTGATAAATAGGGAAATATATAAAGACATCAAAACACATTCAACTCCAGACACAGCCTTAGCCCCAAATCCATCATCTTGGCTCTGCAAAAACCCAGATTATCTACAGCAGCTCCTGCTGGTCACTGGAGCTATGACATATTCACCTACTCAGTACATTTATTTCTACCGTCTACTCACAGGCTAGTGAGAGCATCTCGTTTTAATGACAAAATGGTGTGGAGATTCAGGTGGCAGTTGGTGACAGTGATAAGAAATCCAGCCCAGGAAACTGCTCCAGGAAGAGCTGCTTGGACCTAAGTGAAAAGAGCAGATGCATTATGGCTAGTCGCTCATCCCATTTTAAGGATGAGTTGTGTTATGTGTATTTATTTCACATTAGTTTATTCTCAAAGTTAAAATTTTTATGTACTATTTCATGTGTGACCAAGAGTTTGGGAAAAGGGAATTATAATTTCACATACAATGTGTGGTCTGAGGCAGGGTGAATACATGGTTTGTGCGTGTATTTAAATCCATCACTGGTCAGAATCTTCTCCAACAGCAATGTTTAATACAGGCTTTAACATAGTGCTTCTGTTCATTTAGAGGTGATTTAAAACCATGTCTGGAGTAAGTACATATTTAAGAATTGGTGTCCAGGGCACAGAAACTTCCTAACTTGGGCTGTAGAAGAAACCAAAAACTCCTAAGCAAAAATGAAAGTAATAGCTTATTATTGAAAAGCACATAAACACCTTTGTGGCCAAAGTTCCTCTTTAAAACCTCATCACCAGGACATATGTTGCTAATTTGCAAGGCCGATTTTGAAAATTTTAGACATACTATTTTTTATTTTATTTTATTATTTTATTTTATTTTATTTTATTTTGCATTCAAAATGTCAAAAACATTTATAAAGGGGAAGTACTTCCTGTAAAGAAAAAAATTGGGAAAAGGAATGCAAATTCATTTTTATTGCTTGTCAGAGCCTTCACATGGGTTTTAGTTTTGATTAAAAGAAAACAATACATAATCATTGACCACAAAAACAGCAGTGATTATGTAGAAGATTTGGGCAACTGGAAATTTCATTTTTGATTCCTGATTCCTGACTTTTTTATTCCTCTCCTATACATTTTCAGAGAAATGCCTTCTGGAAAATAGCTATATATTATAAGCTAATTTAATTTTAAAACTGGTTTGGTGACATTTACAGGATATTTAACACTTTCCAAAACTGTGACAGTATTTATATTCCTGGATATAGTTTTAGGAGCCTAATTTCGAATTTAAAAATACTGACTCATAGACTGCTCGAGATGTGTGAGAAATGTCCTTTAGAACATGCATAAGATGATAAGAATAAAGGTGTTAGGCTAAAAACCTGGTTGAAGAAATAAAAACCCACCAGGAAGGCTGTTAATCAGGTCATTTAAAACTGCACTGAGTAGCCTGCAATCTCCTTATGTAAGGTTTCTAACCAAAGGATGTCCTGGGCTGTACAAACACTCACGGAGCTGGAATTGCAGCTCTGTGGTGGATTATTGACTGGATAGACTGAGGATGCACATGCTAGGCTGTAGCATACAACCAACAGGAGGGGATACTTGGTTATCAACATTTTGTTATCGAACAAAGTAATAGCACTTTCAGAAAGTTCAATGTTTCTAGTTGATGGAGTTCCCTAGAAATATCCCATGAATATTATTTTCTATGTTGGCCACTTTCAGAATGCTTGGTGCTTATCACACAGACCTGGATTCCGGTGATAACAAAATATCAGTTTTTATTTTTGACAAGAACAACAACAAAAAGAACCACAACAAAAACAAAGAAACACCAAATAAAAGTACTTATGGTATTAATTATAGAAAAATAAGAAAAAAAAAATTGAAATAACAGGCCTTATAGTAACGCTAGCAGAGGACAAGGCAGACCAAAGCTGTTCTTTCTTAAAAAATACCTCATGATCTGAACTTCTTTTAAGGATTTTAGAAATTATTGGGATATATGGTATTTTTCTGAAAGCTTGAAAATCATGCTACAATCTTTTTGGCGAATTTTCCATCACTTGGTCTGATTGAAGAAATTAGAAAGGCACTGCTTTCCTGGGGCTTTTCAGCACCTCCTCCTTTCCACCCTCCTACCAGATTAAAACATGGTATGATATATCAAGACTGGCCAAAAGAAAGAAAATGCAGAAGCAAGTCTTAAAGCCTCAGGCTTTCAAACTCCAAGAGACGGGGATGAAAGCTCCAGACACACATACGCACCCATGTTGTTAGAGGGTGTAGCCCCAAGATTATGTACAATGCCCAGTTGTCAAATCTTCTTAAATTTCAAACTCATAGGCTGTTACCCTATGCCTCTTTCCTTGCTGCCCAACTACTGCATTTTTAAAGACATCATTATGTACCTTGACTACAATTACAGATTTTGTTCAGCCAATGTACAGGAGCACTTTGAAGGGGCTAGAACCATAATTACTCTTTTTATGTTAGGACTTCTTTAAAAATATCTGGACATACAGAGATGCCATTGCAGACTTCTTCAATGAAATCTGTGCCCATGTTAATGCTTTTTGGCATCCCAAATACATTGTAGAGCACTAAGTGTAGAAAAAACTCTGATTCAATTCCTTTTTCAGTAGCATTCCCTCTCCTGTCCAACCTCTGAATACAGTTCCTGCAGTGCTTTACCCTTGAGGACTATTCAGTAGCCCCAGTGATTTACCAATGGCCAGAATCCTGCATCAAGTTAGTGGTGTCACCCAGCTAATCGCCAGCCCCAGTCTCAGACTGGTGCCTCATCAAAAGTTTCCTCCCACTGATTTATGGAAATGACTCTTCCTCTGGAGCTCCCTGCCTCACGACAGCTCTGGAAACACAGCTGTAAGAAATACACATAGTGAGGATGGGGGCTAGTTACCCCAGCCTTATCTGAGAGGTTTTCTTGAACTTTGATATTTTCCCTTTTCTGCATCTCCTGTACTGACATAAAGATCTTCCTACATCATTTCTGTCCCTGACCAGTATTGGTAGACTTCTCCTATTTATTGACTGCCTTATGTCTACCACTGTGTGTTGGGTTTATGTGGCAAAGTTTTGGTAGCAGGGAGGCTGTAGGGGTGGCCACTGTGAGGAGATTCCAGAAGCTGCCCCATGGCAGATAAGAGCCAGCGCCAGCTGGTGCCAAAAGGGACCTGCCGCTGGCCAGACCTGAGCCAGCAACCGAAGCTGGTTGTGCCTCTGGGAGAGCAGACTGAAGAAAGGGAAAAAGCTGCTGCACAACAGCAGCTGGGAGAAAAGAGTGAGAAAATGTAGAGAGAAACAGCCCTGCAGACACCAAGGTCACACCTCAGAAGGAGGTGAGGAGGTGCTCCAGGTGCCGAAGCAGAAGATCCCCTGTGGCCCATGGGAAGCTCCATGGTGGAGCAGGTTGTCCCCCTGCAGCCCATGGTGTGGCACAGCAGAGCAAATCTCCATGCTATAGCCCAAGGAGAGGAGCCCATGCAGGAGCAGGAGGTCTGGTGGGAGCTGCCACCCGTGGGGGACACATGCTGGGGCAGTTTGCTCCTGAAGGATGGACCCCATGGTACGGACCCACATTGGACCAGCTCTTGGAGAGCTGCAGCCTGTGGAAAGCCTACGCAGGATTAGTTTGGGAAGGCAATGACCATGAAGGAGCGGCAGAGACAAAGCGATATGGACTGACCACAGCCCCCCCTTCTGCTTTAATGCATATCTGTGAATTATTTAATTCTGCTATTTTGGTGGGCACCATTGTGAATAAGATTCTGAAGCAGATAAAGGTTTCTAACTTCAGCTGAAAACCAAAGCAACGTAACTGGGGTTGAAAGAGCATCCTCTGCTGTGTGGCTGGGGGAGACAGGGGAAGCTGCAACCCCATTCAGCACTGGATCACAACAGATCAATGCAAACCGAATGACCAAATGCTTTCTAGTCTCTTTAGCTTCCTGGATCTTTTATTTTAGCTTGGGGTTGGTGTGCTGTGCAACAGCCAAACAAATAAAACTTCCTTACTGAAATGTAAAAGGAGAGACAGAAGAGTGAAAAGAAAGAGGGGGAAATATTTCTAGCACTGTTTTCTATAACTGGTTTCCAGCATCATCCAAATCTACTGGTGTCCCTTTAAGAATGCTCTTATCTTGGCTTATAGAAGCTAGCAGCATTAAAAATACGGTAATTAACATGTTCATAATGTAAATGCTAATCATTTAACATGTCAAGCATCTTCATCCCCTACTGAATCAATATGAATTATTAAAACCGACTCTTTAAGACCTTTAAAATCAACTCTCAAAGCATGCACTAAACAACCACACCGTTGGCATATGAGAGCACCAAGTTACAAATTCATGTGTTAGACTGTCTGACACACTCATTCTCTTTGAAGAGAAAAAACGGAGACAAAATCATCCCCTCAAAATCTTATATGCAGAACTACTTAAACTGTATGCATAAGTGAAATATTTTTTTCTCAGATGTTTTGTATTTTTTTTTTAAGTAAGCCCTATAGACCAAAAAAAAAAGAAAAAAAAAAAGAAAAAGAAAAAGAAAAAAGAGACATAAATTCAGGTTAAGAAATAAGTTTTTCCACAGCAAAACTATGTGACAGTCCAAAAAGATCTTGAAATAAATAAAAAGATATAAAGTTAATTAAAAAGAAAATCTAATAAAGTAATTACAAATAGGGTAAACATTAAAGTCCCTAGTTTTAAAAAAAGTTCTGTCAAGATTGTTATTGGCCATGAATAATGCTGTATACGCATTTGGAAATTTATTTCAAATATTAAAAATAATCACTAACTCCTAAAATCAAGGTTATTTCCATCTTTATTGCAGAAAGGACAAGGAAAGATTCACATTTTCAAATGTCTGCAAATTAGAGATGAAATTATTAGACATGCATCTTACCTCACATCCAGCTTACTATGCTTCAAGAGAGAGTCATGAAGTAGCTTTTGTGTATATATATATACGTACACAGACAGAGCCAAATGTCTTCATGAGATGGCTGTTTCTTGATCAACCCACTGAAATAAGATAAACATTATTTGGTTGTTGTTATTGCTTTTACAGATGCAAAATAAATGAAATTTTGTAATCAGATGCAAACCACCACATAAACAGTGGATTTCAAATGCTTTCATATCAGATTGCCCAATGCTGATGTTGACATTTTGCTCTACTTGAACAATCAGATAACAACCTGGCTGTTATTAAGACAGAGGTTGTTCTTGCTTTGTGAAAATCTTCCATGCCCATTAAGTTAATTGATAGGCATTTTTCACAAAGCCACCTTACTTCACTACATCTAAGCCAGATTTGCAGCCGGAGTGCAAGAGCAGAGCCCCTGAAGCACGTACAGCCAGGTTAATTTACACCAGCTAGGAATCTAGCCCTCGTTCTCTGCATCTGGATCCACCTGATTTTGGGTATAAGTTGAAGTTCTACCTCAGCAATCCTAAATCTCTTCTTTATTGTGAGAAAGGAGGAAACTCATTTCAGAGAGGTTAAAATTTTACAAATTTTACGTACTCAAAAATAATTTATGAGGGCTTATATGTCTGATAGGAGATAAGAGCTCATACATCTTGCTTTCCTAGCATGAAAAATAAATCTTGACCTCCCACCAACCCTAACTAGGAAAAAGTTCAGTATACTGCCTCAGATGCTTGCAGATTAGCACAAATTATAGTCGAAGGGCAAGTAGAAGAAGGAGAACTTCAGACCTGGGACACAGTCAACTGTAATTAGGGAGGTTTTTCATGCCTGTGGAATGAAACAGCTACTTTATATTTGGTGGGCATGTCTTGCTGTCAATTTCTTGTGACTTCACTGCAGAAGTTCTTTTCACAACAGTTTGAAACAAGCATGAGAAACATGAGCATGGTCTACTGCATTCTAAATCATCTAATGACACATCTCCAAACCACTCTTGGTGGGTTCTTAAACCATTCTGTCTACATTTTTATTCTTTCTGAGAACTCAGAAACATTGTTACACCTCCACTTTCTCTGAATGCCCATTTGAATTTCCCAAGCTGTTTGGAAAGGCTACTTAGGTCACCAGGTTGATCTGGGTGCTTGGAGGTCTAACAGCTGCCCCTGAAAATAAACATAGTCATACTTCTAAACTCTTTAAAAGGTGGGACAGCTGAAACAAAAGTCTTGGTAGATTTCCTTAGTTACATTCTCATAACGTGGATGTAAAATAACATTTCCTTTCTTCCTTTTTTGTTGATTTTTAACTTATGTACTGGAAAAAAATGTTCCTAGTCAGAGATCCAGAGTCAAAATTATGGCATAAATACAAACAGAATCACAGTGCAATTTGCTTTTACAAGATATTATTTGCATTGCAATTTCACAACACAAAGAACATGCTAAGCAAACACCAGGCTAAAATCTTACCAAAGTAGCTAGGGAAAATTGTAAACCAACCGCTATAAGAAAGACTGAGGACAAATGTGAACCTCCCTGACTGTGAGCAGTGCCAAGAGGTATGACCAAGTGATAGGACAACAGTCCAGGAGAGAGCAGGTGAAGCTGAAGCCAAGAAGGAAAAGGAAGAAGAGGACAAAGGGGGGAGATGGTACAGTAGAAGGGGACGTGCTTTGGAGGTGATGGCTGAGCTAGTAACTGTGTAAATATAACCAAACAGTATGATTCTGAAATTACTCTAGGACTGTAATATGGGATAGAAATAACAGCCTTGAGTGACAGAAAGAGTGCAGAAATCCCTCAATACGGGTAAAACACAGATATTGGAAACAGGAATTTTGCATAACACATTATAGATCCTCACAAAATAGGAGACCCTAGAGCCTGTCAGTATAAAATTGATCAATGGCTAAGAGTGGTATGTGAGACTGCAAATAAGACAGGGTTCAATGGGTTCATTTGCTGTCTCTAAGACTCCTGATGCTGTGAGTTGTTGTCCAGGCTTGAGCCTCCCAGGAACTTACATCACTCTAATGTTGTCTTCTACTGGATGATTTGCTACAATTCAATATAGCAAGAATGTAAACGGACACGGCAATATCCAAATGTGGGAAAAGGATTATCATCTGGAAAAGCTTACATTAGCAGCATAAAAAGTGGACAGGATAGAAAGCAAGCAGATACAACCGAGTTGTGATGAGATTACTTGATCATGCATAACTCTAAACTGAGTGTCTTTAATATAAGGAATTATTCTTTAGGGAAAGGAACACTGAGCAATAGAATGTATTGTTCATTTAATGTCCTTATTATTTCCCTCCCACATTTGGCTTTAAAAAATATGTGTTGCTATTCTGAAACAATGGTAATTTGCTCATTATCATGTGAGGAAATTGAGGATGAAGTACAGACCTTAATTATTCATGGCTATAGCTCAAGCAAATACAGTATCAAGGCAAGGTATTAATGTAGAAGCCAGCTTGATATTGTCCAAGTTTAGATTTTGTACTATGCAAAGAAGGAACCAGGAAAAAACTCTAGAATTTGCTTTATAACTTGCTGTCAGCTTTGAGTATCTGCTGTGACTTAGAAGAGGTATGGCCAGTAGTTTGTCATTTCTGCGGGAAAGGTATAGTGAGTGACATCTCTATTAGGGCTGCAGTCTTGGTGAAGTATATAGTATCTGTAGTGACAAACTATATGCTGAGAAGAAAAAAATGGGCTTGTCATGCATATCTGATCCTCTAATTACACATATATACAAACACTGTAAAAGAAGGGACTTTTCCAACAGAGAATGTTTCCAGCAGGATTAGGCTTTCAAATCTCTGCAGGTCCATCCTTTTTAGGATATGACAGCATTGCACATGTTCTAAACATTAATTCACACGATGGTCTAGTATTCTTAGAGATGGGATATTAAAAACAGGGATCGGGGAAGGAAGTGAGATCACTTAGATGCTTGTTTAGAAGACAGGAAAAAAGCTAAGGCCAGCATCCTTCAAACCTGGCCACAGACCTGAAGTCAGGATCACCCCATTGGAGCAACTCAGAAGCTGGCAAATTTGACTTTCAGCTGGCTTACTTCTGGCTGTTGTAGAACATTTGACCTCATCTATGCTGAAATTTATTGCCACCCAAAGGAGACCTGTCACCTCTGAAAACAACCTGACTTTATTTCCTACTTCTCTTCAAGATCCTGTGCACAAATTTGACTGGCTTCAGATATGACTGACTTCACAAGACAGGCACACTCTCTGTGTTTTTTAATTCCTGTATTATGGTAACAAAAGAATCAAAACTCTCATCCAACCTGTTAATTTTATATGCGAAAGAGATATTCATCATGTGGTTCACATCAACTATGGAGCTAGGTCATTGACTTTGGGGATGTGGGGGGGAACATAGAAAGAAGTATGTATTGCAGCAGAGCTCTTTGTCTCAGAGGCCCAAACAGCGTCCATCTCACCAAATGCCATCATCTCCATTAGCTCTTTCAGCATGTGATAGGTAAGATGAGACGCTTTCCTAGGTCTGATGCTGTCCATGACATGGAAAAAGGATATGGACAATATTCTACGATCTGTCTTGTCTGATGGAAGGGAAGAAGCTTGTGCCATTTTTGAAAAACACTGCAGCTGCTCTTATAGAGCTTGGGACAGAAAAACTGTCAGACTGGTGGCCTCATTTACACATTGTGAGAAAGGAGATGGAGAGAAATAGCCTGCTGGGGTGTAAAGAGAGAGAATCATTCTTGCCTGAGCCCACGCCCGGATGGGATTCCTTAGATCCTTTCCCAGACATCAGGGATTTTAGATCATGGCTATGTGAAAAGACTCAAATCCTTCCTGAGCTCCTTGTCCTTTTTTTGCCCATCAAAGCAACTCCCTGTATCTGCATTGTCACCAGCAAGAGTCCAGTCCTCAGTTTCTGCACAAGGCCAGCCTGTAGATCTCACATAGCCTAATCTAACAAGGCTGAAAGAACTCAAGGAAGCCGATCCATAGCAAGTCGCAAGATGCACTCCAGAAAGCAGAAGGGCTCTCTGGTAAGGATACCCTCGGGGACGGTTTTCAGTGATTGCAACAGTTTTGTGGTCCTTTAGGACATGTGCACATGTGGTCTGAATACTCTGAACTACTGGGCTGTCATGACCTTAACCTTGCCCAAATTCCCACAGCCAGGTCTATAGCTGCAGCAGTAAGGGTTATGCTGGGTGGACTAGAGGAAGCCAAGCGAGATGTGTCACGCTGAGTCTCAGGTTAGAAGCCTGGGCTCTGTACCTCTGCTTGCTGGTGCCAATCAGTGCCAGGAAAAAGAAACAATGTACAAATCTGTTTCTTTCGTGCCCGTTTGTCTTGGTTGAATGCAGTGGCAGTGAGAGACCTTGGGGACAGGGTCGCAGGCAGCAGAGGAAATCACAGGTTTTTCAGTTCTGCAGACTACGAACAGACAGAGAGGCAGCTCCAAACCGGAAGAAGTGCAACACACTGACTCTCCTATGCCTCGTGTGAGAGGGATTCCTTTATTCTGTGTAAAACAAAGTGAAACAATGTTCGTCCTGGGATCAGTAGACAGGGCCAGGAGATGTTAAATACCTCCTCCTGCCTCCCAGCAACAGGGTCCCTGCAGCAAGGGATCATCTCCAAATCACTGTCCCTGCAAGGGAAATGCTCCATTAATCTCTCACTGCAAGTCTTCCTTTCTGTGGAAATGCTGCTATTTGAAGAAGAGGAGTATGCATTAAACAATTTGTTCTGCCTTTGCTGTGACAAGGTTTTATCCACCTAGCTTGCTATTTTTCATGCAAGTTTTCTAGTTGCCCTGTGTCTAAATTCAAAGAGTTTAACACAAGCCTTAGAGCTAGGAAGTAGCCTAAATGTACGAGCTCAAAGTTAACGGATCTCTGGCTTTCAGTAGCTTCACAGTGGCCCTCCTCACCTTGCAATTCCACTTCCAGCATCAAAATCCTTTTGCTGAAATATGAGCCTTAAAGACACGGAGCCTATCATCATAACAGAAAAACAGCCTGCTTTTCTGGGAGCCACCCATGAGTGTGCATTTCAGTGTTTCTCAGTGATTTTTCAGCTGTAAATAGTATGCAAAAGTAGTATTAATATACTGAGGGTGAAACATTGCCTCCCACAAATGATTTCCAATTTTCATTTTTTTTTTTATCTTCACCAAGGAAACTATTTTTTTTTCCAAAACACATTTTAAATAAAGAACTTTCTTTTCCATGTGAAGCGTCAATACAAATATTGCCTCCTTATAAGACATTGATAGAAATTAAATGTGTATGGTGATTGAAATAGGCTTTGACAAAACATGATGATGAACTAAATTCCACCAGCTGTCTGCAATTTTCTGGAAAAAATACTTTATTTTCATGATCAGATAAATATCTCTCCAGCTCTTTTTCCTTTGCTTTTCATTCAGTCTGCCGTAGTACCAGTATTACATGCATACAGGAACAGAGGAATCTAAGGAACAAAATCTGACTTCACCTGCCTTAAGACAAACAACTCACTGTCTGTCTTTAACAGAAGGCTTTTTCAGATTTAAAAATCTCAGATCACAATTGTCTGTCTCAGCTGCATGGCCAGCAGCATTTTGTTTTCTGCTTAGCCTTCAGCAGAATCGTTATTGACTATTTTAGCACTTTTGACTTTGGGAACTTATTCTTGATTCCAGGGAAGGATGGAGAGTTTATAGCAGAGGGCCCTGGGAACTTGCATTCGGCACCTTGCCATATCACAGGTACTTGTTATGTGGATACTACTGTGAGGGCTTGCTTCCCTCTGCCTACATTTTCTGTCTGTAAAACAAGAGATGTAGCTATCATCTTTAATCTGGAGAAGAGCTATCAATTAGAGCAAGAGACTGCAGTCAGGAAATCTGTACAAGCACCTTGCAGAAAGTTAGAACAAACACATTTCTTTCAATTTCCCATTCTGTTCTAGCGTCCACTAACTACAGATGTTCCTGAGAAAAACAGGAATGCGGCTGCCTTCTCACTTCAAGTGAGATCATTCAGATCGGTAGGCAAAGGAAATAAACAGCTGAGAGAGCACTGAAGTGGAGGTTATATTTCCTTTGGAGCTGCTGTTTACATCGTGTACGCTGCAGAAGATGCTTATTTACTCCCTTTAGAATAGCTCCTGCACTTGGAGAGATTTTTGTTGTGTTGCTGTTATGGTCCTCAGAGAACAGCAGGGAGTATCCTTTTTTCACACAAAGCTTTGAGAAGCCACTTCATATTCAGGCCTTCTTTAATGGAGCCCTTCTCTGTCTCTTGGGAACAGGAGGACCTGTACCACTGCCTTCTTGTTCCTGAAGAAGTCTTCAATTTTCATGAATAAAGAAAAACTTTTTTTTTTAATTTAATTTAATTTTATTTTATTTTATTTTATTTTATTTTATTAAAAACTAACTACATGACCTCCTACTAGTAGGAGGAATAAATAATAGATAAAGGGTTTCAGAGTCAGAGGTAAAACATGCAACAGTTCACACACAGCTTTCACTCTGCTGCATCCTCCACTTCCCTCAAGGCTTTTTTGAATCAAAGTGCACACAGCTATTCAGTCACACACGTCTTTGCCAGTCCTTCTGCTCTAATCTCTACCTCTGTGGAGACCACCAGGGCATGTCAGAAACACTGTGGTGTGATCCTTTGTTTAACTTACTTGCTGCGAATTAAACCAATAAAAATATAGGATCAAAAAGAAGCTTTCACAAGTACAGACATTTTTGGCAACTACCTGGTAGGTTTGTGGAAGAGATGGACTAGGTCACCTTGGGAATTCTTGTGTCACTTCGCTTCCTGTAAGTACCACATTGGTCTGTGCCTAGGCTTAATTTCCCTGGAGACAATGCTATTAGGGAATCAGGGCACTTCTTATTGAGTATAAGATGTCAGGCATAAGGTGATATTTCACTAGCTGATGTTGGCAACCTTGCTAGCAAGACTTAAAAGGACTTGAAAGATTGACTTGAATTTACCACAAATACTTCCTCTTGTAACATAAGAATCTTTTGGTCTAGACACAGAAGTGGCAAAGGAAATATTTGGCTAGCACTTGTATGAGAGAGCAATCTCAGTACCTAAACAAAGGTTTCCCACTGCCTGTCTGGCACTCATGAGCCCGGTTAATTTGTCAGATGTTAGAGAAGACGATTACTGAGAAGATTTCCTCATTTATTGCCAAAAGAGAATGTTCTGCTCAGAAATGCAGCCTGAATGGGAGGCAAATAGATTGCAAAAGTTAGTAAAGATTTCTCTGTCCTTCATATGCTAAATACTAACTTAGAGAGAACAGCTCCATAGAAAAAAATTGGAGGAAAAGGTCTTGTCTTGCCCTGTAATTATAACTGGGCACAAGGGGTGTGCCTCTGAGCACACCACAGGTACTTTGTCCTGAATCCTCTGCCCAGTCCTGAAGATCCCCAGCTTGTCTTTGTATAGGTGGACAAGGGACTGGTTTGAGGTGATGGACTGGCTTGGGACAAGGTTGTTGATTCAGCTCTTAGCCACCTTCACAGCAAAGTATTTGACTAATTGGTGCAGCAGCTCTCCAGCTGGAGATTTTAGATGGTCCTGGAGATACCCCAGCTCAAGCAGCTCCTGCTGTGCCCATATCAATTCATAGACACTATTTGTATGTAACTGCACATAAATACGACTCTTGTATGAAATTGTTCCTACAGATACAGAAATTAACACATACTACAGTCTTTTGCACATAGTTTGGAGACATAGTGTACATAGCTTAAGCAAATCAATAATAATGGGTCATGCAGGTACTGGGGTGATCATGTAGGACCGTGGGCTGACTGTCTATAAGAGCAGAACAGCAGTTCGGTGAGTCTCAGCCCAACTAGAATCATCGTTCCTGTCAGTATTGGAGTCACTCATACAAGTATGAGGAGTACTTTTACTGTTAGAANGCCACGAAACTCCTTAACCCACCCCCAGATTACTTCATCCAACATGGCTTTGTCTGATAGACTGCAGGTACTATTTTATGTGTGGTGCTTTGGAGAGGAGAAAGAAGTATGAAGACCCACTGGCTAATCATCCTGCTAAGCTTGTGAGATAAGCCCCTCAGACTAAAGTTATTTGCAAAGTACTATGTGAGAAGTATGTATAAATCCCTGAAGTACCCTGTAGGTTTGAATGGTTCTGGGGAATCTAGTGGCAGAGTCATGTACACATACATATGTGTGTACATACATAGTGAGAGATAACAATAATATATATGAATAGAGAGCAAGAAAGGAGATTCTTTTTTTCCTGAAAATGCAGCCTCTGATGTTGTTCAGTGCCATGCTATTCCAGCTCAGAACAAGTTGCAGAAAATGAATTCACTGAAAAACTCTCATGGTTATTCGCTTGGCCTGGAACCTTTCAAAAGTGTTTGGAAAATGCCATGAAGGAATGTGTCTGCATGGAGCTCTCCAAAAAGAGAAATGAGAGATGCTTCACAGTCCCATGTGAAGAAAGCTTATTACATCTGCTCTGTGGGAAAGGAATATGTAACATATATGCTCCTGCAAGAGATGAAATTCATTTTAATTAATGGAAAACTCAAAAGTCAGGCACAGAAGACATTAATCAGCTAACCAACTTTCCTTGGCATTGGTTTTACCCACTAGCTAGCCCAAGCTCCTTTATGACTCAATTTATTGTAACATTTAACAGCCAGGACGATACCAGGACTCATGTTAGAAAACTGCTGCCAGTAGGAGGTGCTGGATACTGTCGTTACATCAA
>VXAL01006010.1:278844-302442 GCA_013399475.1 Chauna torquata | reverse complement strand
TAGCTGAATCAAGTAACCATTTTATTGAGGACCTTTATCCAGTTGACATATGAAGGATTAAAAGACATTTGAGAAGCTTAGAAGGCATTACTTTATAAATCCTAACTGTATAAATCATTTAAATATACTTCTGTGCAGATGTTTGCTATAACAATTTTATATTTTTGAAAGTATTGGAAATCACTAAAGCAGATAAAGCAGATGAAGTGTTCAATCTATCACACTTCAACCAGTTGCAACCTTGTCTTCATTTTGTTTGTACTCACTTTCAAATGTATTCAGTGACTCTTTCTTGCGAACAGATGGGGTTGTGATTGTGACCTGCCACAGCTTCTGTCAGGCTGCCTCTGTGGGCTGTGCATGGCCGTAGGTGGTTTTACAAACATATATAAGTGCTAAGCTAGAGGCAGTGATGAGTGATTCAGACCAACTCCTAACCAGGGCTTCTAGTGTCTGTTTTCCTGTGCAGTCATGGGAAGAAGCAGGAACCAACCTGTTGTAGGAGGTTAACTTAGGTATAGCAGTATTTCTCTGGGAAAAATAAGGAAGTATTTATGTCATTAATAGCCAAAGATGCTGAGGAAGACATATTGCATTTGCTTCTTGAGCCCTCTGGCACTGCTTGTCAGAGAGGTGATATCCCATTATTTCCTCTAGACAAAAGAAAGCAAAGAGACTAACAGCTAAAACATGTCCCCAAGGAGAACTTCAGAAAAATAAAATGGAAATGGATCCTGAACTCGCAAACCAAGACTAGTCCTAAACAAGTCAGGACACAGCAGATGAAAACAAATGCCTCAGCCTGTACCTGCTGAAGTCTGCAAGTAAGCAGATCTAACTCATGCTACATTCAAGGTGCACAAGAATGAGCTGTAAAAGAAAGATATTTGCTCTGAGAAAAGGTGTGCAACACTAGAGAGGAGACAGAACTGTCAAATTCAATACTACAGTCTGAAGTAGTTGAGAAGTCAGGGAATGATGAGGTCAATGATATTTCTGAACAAGGACAAGGTTATAGATTCTTTGTAATATCTTAGAAAAGTGAAAAATTTGAAGACTGTAAGCTTAGGAATAAAATAAAATCATTGGCAATTGAAAAGCTAAGAGTGGTATAGAAAGAAATGAAGGAGTAACCAGCTCAGGATTACTAAGAGAGAGAGCAGCTCACAAATTGGTGTTCAGATGAAGATGTCTCCATGTGAGTTAGGTGCCTAAACTCTCAGTACCTTAACCTGAAGTCAATACACAAATAGTAAATACAGTCGACAGAGGCTGGTGTAAGATTCAGCTCATTGTATGGCTGCTCCGGTTGCCTGAACAGTCTTCATTCAGCCTCTTGCACTGATGAAAGGCTTGATTCAGTTACCTAAACACCGTGTTTTTTTGCCATCTGAGATGCCCTATATTATTTGAGACATTTGCCTGGCGTTGGCAGATGTGACCCAGGACCTACACGAGACACATGATCCTCTCAATCAAAAATTAGATATAGAATATAACTATGTTATATTCTAGAACACCTCAGCACCTGGTACCTAACTTTAGTCAACAGAATTCATCTTTGGATTATATAGAGAAAACATAATTATCTCACCCGTAGACATCTAAATGTAGATGTCTCAATCTGAGATCTGAATCCCATCTTAAACAATTATACTGAGATTAATTAGAAAACTGGACTTCTCATGCAAGCAAGACTTGTGCAAGTAAGAACATACAGAGATTTAGGTCTTGCAACATGATGCTTTTCGTATCAAATAGTGTCTGAGTCATAGAACATAGTACAAGAGAGAAAGCAGAACAAAGAGAATGCATGAGGTGTATGTATATGTGGTTTTGGAAAATGGATTTTGCATTGATATAGTCTAATTTGTTTAGAAAGAAAGACATTGTGAGATATGGACATTCAAAGGGACAGAAATAGCTAGGCAAGAACTATATAAATAAGACAGACCAAAAAAAAATCAGGGGAAAGGAAAAAGCTTACTTTGGTTAAAAAAAAAAAAAAAAGGCAGAATAAGAAAGACAGGAAGTCATTGTCTACACCCTTATCTGTCAAAATTTTCTTTAAAGGGAATAAAATTCGTATTTTCTATGAAATATATTCAGATTTGCTGTAAAACTTTGATTTTCCATGGGAAAACTAAAATAAGGAAAACAGAAAATTCCAATATTCTTTCAGAACAGTTCTGATGTTTCTTTCTCCCTGTATTGGTCATCTACGGAAGGTTACTTCCACCAAGTGAAAGATAACTCTTGTGGTTGTTTTTTTGCTTATTTGTTTGTTGGTTTGTTTGTTTTCTATACAGACTTGGGGACTCCTCTCCCCTCTAAAAGAATTAAAACTAAGGAACTTGGTCTCTAAGAAAAGACCATTCTATTTCTCAGATTGCTTTACTGGTCAGCAATCTTGTCATTCTGTTTTGCCAGTGCTGTCATATGGCAAGCAGTGAAGCATGATTTATAATGTGCTACTGTTGGGGAAGGAACAGCTAGATTCCCCCAGATCATAATGTTTCCTATCTGTGGCATGTCCTGCCCTTTGGCTTCTCTACAACAGTTTTGAACTGGTTATTTTTAGTCTTATTATTATTTCTTGCTGCCTGTGCTTTCAAGTTTCCCTCTTACTTTAATTAAAGTGTCCTTAGGCTTAAGCGTGTAAAAAGCTAACAAGTTCACCCAGTCAAAACCTCTCCTAATTACGATGCAAAATGGGAGTTCAAGTGAGGAGAACATCAAACAGTTTTCATGTGACATATGAGAGGTTGACACTGTATTTTGACAGGCCTGTTGTAGAGTACATGATGCCACTAAAATCATTTTATAAGTAATATCCCAGCTTATACATCAGCCACAAAACAAGCTGGTGGTGTAGAGATCAAGCTGTACAACATGCTGTGTATAGCAAAAGACAGTGTTTGGTGTGTTATTGATGTGTTATATAAACAGTGGTAGGATCCAGAACACGATGACTTTTGGTTTGGCTTCTTATATATGATAGTATTTACAGATGAACCAAATCTACAGGCCATTTCTTCAAATCTATGTGCCTACCGTGTGGCTGCTTGATGAAAGATTAAGCAATGGACTTTCAGCACTAAGAAACACAATCTGCCATACCATGAGCTAAACTGTGCAGCTTTTCTAGGCAGGAACAGAGTGCAATTACATTTTTATGTAGATCTGGTACAAAAGAGAAGCTGTAGTACAAACTCATTACACTAGGAGTCTGTGCCCTAAAATACATGATTTTTCACCCCAATTGCCTTCACAATAGGTGTAGGTTGTAGGTCCACACTGCAGGTGCCTAGAAAGCCAGGTTCTGTATCCAGGATCTGCCTTACTTTTAGGCAGCGGTTCATCCACCCTGGAATGGGATGAGTCATGCCAAGAGGTTTCATTTTTCCCACTGCTTGTAAGAGGAGCCAAAGGTAACTAGCTTAGATGTCAACACTGCAAGCATCTGCATGTAGTCACATGAACCCCACCTATGTACAAATCACTCTGTATTTTCTATGTCCCCTCTGGAATTTTAGCTCTCCAAGTAAGCATGTAGTATGTAAACTAGTTGAGGAAGAAGACAAGCCAGGACCGGGAGAAAGGAAGAAGGGAGGGTTGATTTGATTAGTATATATTATCAGAGCCAAAACAAACAGACTTTTTTTACTGAGAGCATTTTTCTTTCCATGGAACATTTGTTGCTGTTGCTAAAATTGGAATTTTCTTGGAAAATATATTGTTTGGCTGAAGTCTTGAGATATTGCAAAGAAGATCAAGAAACAACATAAGATGTGTGAAAAAACCGTCAGTGAAATGTATGAGAGGTTAATTTCCTGACCTTCAGCTCTAGTAATAAGTCACCATCATCAGCATCGCCGTGAGCACCCTGCAGTCAGAGCTGACACTACGATAGCAGGAAAGGATGAGTCAATTCCTGTGGGTGTGCAGATGACTGTACAAGACTCCTGCATGACAAGCACCTTTTATTTCACAGCTCATGGTACCACGCAGCACTCAGCAGTGACCTATTCAGTTGCAAGATCAATACACTGAATGAGAAGAGGCAGAGAAAGGAGGAATGCAAGAGAGAGAAAGAGCAGAAATGCATAGCAGAACAGAGAAGGGAAGTGAAGGAGTAGAATCCACAATGTGAAAAGGGCACCAGATTTGTTTGTTTGTTTGTTTGTTTTCTAATAGTTGCACAAAGCAGATCACACACCTTTTTGGTCAAGGGTGACACTGCTGGGAGATTCCCACAACATCTCAGCTGCAATTTCTGCCTTCCATTGTCAAGATGAATGTAATGTTAATAGCAACATTATTTCATACAATATATTACAGCTTTAATATTTAAAGCAGCCTAACAGCAGAGCATCTGAACTGCCAAACAGCCCCTCATCTGAGCAAAATTTAGGACTGAATAGCAGGGGTATTCTGCATTGGCTTACAATTCAGGCCAAAAGGAGGCAACAGCCACCAAATTTTGCTTTCTGCTCATCCCTGGCTGAGGAAAGCAATGATTTCCTCAGAATTAGATGCAAGGACAAAATATGTTTGAAGGCAAAATAATGTTCAGAGACTAGAAACATGGCATCTCAATATCTTTGAACATCTTAGACATCCATTATTAGAACTGCGTTTACCTAAATAAATTTCAGTGTGAATTGTCTTGTAAGGAGTATATGTAGACAGTGTTGTAGTTATCATAACAACCACAGGGTCTCCCTGGATGGCATGGCACAACATACTGTACTTAATGTTGACACTGTTCAGTGAAACAATTATTACAATCAATTTGACTTCTAATGCGACTTCTCTTGTAAATCTCTGGGTCATTAACCTTAACAACATCAATGTACTGTCAGTATCCAATTCCACCAAATTAGTGTCCGAGGTAATAGGAGAAGGAATGTATTAACGTGTTATTGGTGACTAATAAAGACAGCAACCCTCTAATGTGCTATGAAGAACAGCTGAAGCATGCAAGAGAAGAGGAAGCAGACAAAGTCAGGGCAACAGACACATTTGGTGGTATATGTCAGGTCATCTGATTAGGTGTTTAACAGCTTAACCTTTTTACCACAGGCTCAGGAGGACCAGGGATGTGGCTGGCTCCACAGCATATTACAAATGAGCAGTGCATTGCATTTCGTGCTGATCAAAAGAGGCTTTCTTCATGAAGTATCACATATTCCAGCAGCTGAAGAGCTGCATCAGGTACAATCATATCGTTGTACTAGAAAGAAAGGGAAAATACTCCTAACTATGAACAGATTTAACTTTATTACCCCTCATCATGCTCCAAAGCATAGCTTGCACTTTACAGAACTGAAGTTATGCCGGGCTGATATAAATAGTCCATTGCATAAGTGCCATCCAGTTTATCTTTCAGCTGGAAGGCTCTAAGTGACATCTTCTGATATTGTTTGAGATGGCAATTTACTGAGATGATAGGTGTCATAGCCCATCACGTCCACCACCGTGAAAAGAACGCTGAGTGCTCACAATGCAGCAGAAAAGGTGCACTGAGGCTCTGGAGGGAGCAACCAAGTGAGCGTTGGGAATCCTACTGACATCCAAGTGTCCGGAGAAGCGTTGTGTTTGAAGTTGACTCCTGCTAGCTTGCATTAGTGAAGGGAGTTGTGGATGAATGTGGCACGACACAAGCAGGGTTTAGATCCCCTTTAATTCCCTGTGACATCAGTCTTTACCTTTAATTACTGAATGGGCAATACATTTCTCGTCCAAGAAAAGTCATATTCAGNCATTATCCCCACCCCACCCCCACCCCAGGTTCCCAAAGACCTTTATAGTTTATAAACCAAAATCACCAACTCAACACCAAAACAAAAATCTTTTTAAAAATCTGCCCTTCAGAGAAGAAGAGACATGAAGAATTAGTGACAAGTTTAATCATGAGGCAACATTTCTTGAAGAAAATATATTAGGCACTTTATTTAGAGATTGGCAGGATCAAAGGGTTAATACCTTTTCCTATAGAAGAAGTGCCATAGGATTTTAAAGTTTATCCTATAATTACGACTCCTGTCTTAGGGCTGTAAAATGTCATTCTGTGCTCTGGTAAGGCACTGCTCCTGATGCCTAATTTCTCTTCTGCAAATCCATACAAAAAGGTAAAGAAAATCAATACCAAACAAACAAACAAAAAAAAGCAAATAAAGTAATCCATATATTTTGGCAAAATGGATACCAAATGCAGAAAAACAAAAACAAAAATAAAAACCACCTTCAGCAACAGTTTTATGTTATTGAGAATTTCTGTCCTGCACAGCCGATCAAAGTCCATGTTTATTTGTTTGCTACAAATTCCAGTTTTATCCCATCATAAAAACCTATGAAATGTGAAATTGAAAATTCATAATGAATGGAATTTTAACTATCTGTACTCTAAAGCAAACAAACAAACAAAAAAAAGAAAAAAAAATTAATTTAAAAAAAAAAACTCCACTGCTGTAGCTTGATACTAAACCTATCAAATAACTTCCAATAGTATTGATGGATCCTGGATGAGGCTCTTGTACATGGTTAAGCTTATCATTAGTCTTATCAAATGGGATTAGTTTCGCCTAACTTCAGCCATCTAAAAAATTAAGTGTCTAAACTGAGTTAGCCAAAAGATCATCTTCTATAACCAATAACTTTAGATAAATCCCTGGTGGAAGATTTGTAGGTAAATAGCCTGGGATAAAGAACCAATCAGTGTTCACTGCTATCTTCCCTACTGATGGAGGAAGAAACTTAGATGACTAGTTTAAAACCGAGTAAATCTTGGACTTCTATATGACTAAAAGCTGATGTGAGATGAGTCATACCTCTTCTGATCAATGGGGACACTGATTAGCTTGTGAGGTGGGGCAGTGGCATGTCAAGGAGTGCTCTGGTGACAGGACCCAAAGCATTTGTACCTAACTAAAAGCACTATAGACAGGGAAACACAAGGCGGGACTTACTTTTTGTTTTGCTGTGCTGCTAATGGGTTATCATTTTGATATCCTTCGTCTTCTGGATGCCAAAGTAGAACAGTGTTTACCTTATATTTGTCTTTCTTTCCTTGCCTTTTTTAACACTGCAAGAACACGGAGTTTGACACATGTATTGTTTTGCCTTGGGCTGTGTCTGCAAGAGAAAATGGAGGCAATAGCTCTACTTTCAGCAACGGGTAGCCTAGGAACTTTTTGTATTCAAGGGGATCCGATGAGGCAGGAAGTTTTTATTTCTTGAGACCATTTCCATGGCATGAATTATGAATATCATGGAAATGTGGCTATTAACACATTTGAGAATGTTTTACTGCATAAGATCCACAAGTAGGGGGTGAGGAGGAGCGAAGAAAAGGATCATACTCAATTTTGAAATGATGTGAAGAAACAAAGTGAATTTTCAGCATGTGTGCAGATGATTATTTTGATTTGTATTTCTGTCATTTAGACAAAAAAGTTGTATTTTTTTCCATTAAAATATATAGTATATTTTATATGCGGATTAACTGGTATTTCAAAAGTCACAAATAAACCCTAATATCTGATAGCACTTTTCTTCAGTGTAATACTTTATGAACATTGGGTGGCATTTTCTCTGGAGATTTAGGATCTTTGCATTCAGGAGCTGCAAAAAGACCTGAAGCCATTAAAAACAGCCAAATAATGCTAAACAGTAGGTTCACATATGCCAGTTTAAACTGGCATAAATCAACACTGCTGTTGAAAGAGGTAGTCACATCTCCCATCATTTATTCCTGCCCAGGACATACAATCCAGCCAACAAAAACCCAACCATTGAATTGATTAGTTTTAATCATCTCTCTCTTAACCTGTTTAGTGTGTTGTTGCACAATGCTTGTGTTGTCGCATGGAAGGACGTGCTGTAGGGAGAGGAGGATGAAGGCTCTCTCTTTTATTGCTACGTTAGATCGTGCTGGCTTGAAGTTGAACATGAAACTATGACTGAAGATCATCTACAGAGAGAGATCCACTAATAGCGGGCACTACACTTTCAGCTATATCACATGGGTTGAAAGCTGGGAAACAGATGCAGCTGAGCACCTCTTCCATGCTGTATATTGGCCAAGCTGCAAGTTTTTTGTCTGTTCAAAAGAGAAGTGGTCTTCCCCAGTACTGAATCTTCAAGGACAAGGATTCTACTGAAAGAACTACATTAGTCAAATACAAATCATTGGACTCCATGCAGCAGTAACTGAATACATTTTTTATTGCCTGCATTATGCCAGAGGTCAGACTCAATGAGATAATCCTCCTTTATGGCCTTAAAGTGTATAAAAACAGATAAAATTAATCCAGAAGACACTTTTGTGCCTCTAGATGGCTAGCAAGATATCTGCTCTGACTTTTGGTATTTGGAGTCGTTCTAGTTCACAGGCTGTTACTTCTCCTCCGTTATTTTCTATCCTTGCAGCTCCCAGCCTTTATAGGTTCATAGGCAGAAGTAACGAACAAGTAACGTGAGCAACATTTTTCATCACATTTGCTTTCTTTGCTCTCCCTGCCCATCTGGACCACAACCACAGTCTCCTCAGTTTTAGGGGGTTTTAATTTTCTACGGCCATGAAGAATGTCAGAACATCTGGACAGCAAGTTCTGTGAGTCCGCAACTCACAAGTTAGAGGCCATTGCTCTAATACACAGCTTCTCTGGAAGAGGGATCACATATAGGTATCAGACTAACATGGAGGAGGAGTTTTCATTTCTGTCACGGTTCGAGGAGTGTGAAGGGTCAGGTCTGAGACAACTGTGTCACAAGGAAAAAATTGAGGAGCATTGCTGTGAGATTTTTTAAGTTATTTCCATTTCCACCCAGAAAAGATATGTTTAATCATGAAGTACATTTTTTTTTCTTTTTTTTTTTTTTTAAACATGGACTGAATTTGATATTTTGTTATAGCCTTGTGCCTCTTCACAGTAACATACTCATAATAACATTTCCTGACAGGTATTAGTTATTTTCTCTTTGCAGCACCCAGGGGACATGAACAAGTGCTTTGTTTATTTATTTATTTATTTATTTATGGAAATCAAGGGATAAGTGTCTTACCTCATAATAAACATTAAGTCAGTGACAGAGTTGGGAACCAAGCATACGTGAACTTGAATCCCTGTCTGGATCTGTAATCAAAGCACCAACTGTCAGTAAATTAAAATATTAATAATACCAATAGATGTGAAAAACATACATGTCTAAAGATGGATGAAGCGAAATCTATCTTGAAGTTTCTCCTTTTTTTTTTCAATCTTTCCACCAGAAATGCATGACCTGTTTCCTAAGTACAAAAAGAAATGTGGAGAGTCAAAGAATACTAACTCATCAAAATAAACAGGAGGGGAGTCTTGGCTCTCAATAACACAGATCCTTTGTCACAGCTCAAGTGTGTTCTTTTGGCCTGCAACTAAGATGGTTTTCTCACTAAGTCAGATACTGGCAGAGTTTTTATCTTCATCACTTTAATGGAGCATGTCCATTATTCGATGAGTTAATTTCAGAAAGGGGGCCAAGTTTGGAAGGATTAACTGCCAGCTAAAGAAACAAAGCTTTCATGATCTCCTGCATATCTTGCTCGGGGGGGAAATTGATGCAGCTTTCTATGTGTGTGCTCATTTCCAAGTGCCTTCATGAGACATGGCGTGACAAAGGCTGCCAAGTGTTTAGCACAATAAATGGAACCACATTTTAAACACAATAAAAACCTAATGAAACCAGCCTCTTTTAAAGCCACCCACCTTTAGCACAACACGTTAGAGGCTTTGTAATAGAGAAGCAAAAGGAAACAAGACATTTCTTTATAAACAAACAAACAAACAAACAAACAAAAAAGCCCTCCCTAAATGTATACAAACAGAGGACCCTGAGTGGAAATAAAAAGACCAGATTTAAAGATATTGCTAAAAAGGCAGCAGCATTGATAGAAGAGGTGTGCTCAAGGCAAGTGATCTCCACAGTGGAGCCAAAGACTGTGGGTAAGGACCAGGCAGCACCCGGAGGTGAGCCATATCCCTAGAAGAAGCATGGAGAGTCAGATTGGAGATCACCTCACTGGGAACAGAAGCCAGTATTAAATGTTTACAGAGCTTCTTTCTGCAGCAAGGGAAATCAGACACAACCTCTCCCTCTGGACACTGTTTGGACTGGTCCAGCCTAGTCTAGCAAAGGACCAGGGAGAAAGAAATATTTTCTGTTACTGCAAGGATGATCTGGTAATGCTGTCTGCTTCCAGACTGCGCAAATTTCTTCTCTCCCCACAGAGCTGGGTGTATGGACATGGTGGGAGGCAAAGGACATGAGAGAAGAGAGGAAGGTGGCCTTGAAGGGGGCTCTTCTGAGAGTATCTGGGGTCTCTGGGTGGCACATTGCACGGTAATGCTCCTGATGCTCATGGTTTTCGTCCAGAAAAGAGGGACAGTTGTAACTAACAGGAAGTTCTCCAAAGCTGTGGCAGACTAGGAAACTGATACTCTGTATGATTTCCTCCGGGTAGAATTACCTGAAAGCCAATTCAAGATGCTTGTAATGTTGAAACTGGTTCAGACAGCAACAAAGACATCCCAGTTCTCTGAAAGTGAGTGTTATTCAGCTTAAATGCATATATAAGTGCATATTTAAAAAAAAAAAAAAGAGAAGATTGATGCACTTCTTTGGTCTTACCTTCAGCTAAAGGGGAAGGAGAGATGCTGCTGGGAATGGTATATTTGTCTTGATCTTCTACTACTGAAAGGTTTCTCAGGGAAACTTAGGAACAATTTTGTGAGTTAAAATGGCTCCAATGTAACTCTAACACAATGCTGATGGCCCAGATTGAAGAGCCATAAATGGCTTCTCCCACATGTCCAAAAGAGTGCAGAAAAACTGCAAGGCACCTACTAAAAGCTTTGAAGCTTATGTGGTTTCCAAAAAGAAGTATATCTCCAGAATATGACACAGAGTTTCATGGTTTAGAAATGGCTTCATATATTCACAGTGTAGAAGTGGAGAAGTTTTCAAAGCTGCCCTCCCCACACCTCACTCTCAGAGGGCACAAGGAAGTAAATTAGGCCAATAGGTGTACTCAGGCACTCTCCTCTCACAGTAATTTCCTTTGAATACTGGCTTCAGAGCTCAGACAGCAGAAGAAAGTCTTGCTCTAATTGGGTGTCATACAGGTTTTTCCTTGCATCATATGCAAAAGGTATTAGTCAAATAAAATGTAAGCCTGACTCCTAACCAAAAGATGTGATGATGATTTTATCTGCTTTTTCTTCTTTTGTGATAACCTATTTTTGTGTGGCCTGAGGGAAATAGTAAGTAGTTAGTTCTTCACAGAAGCTTGCTGTACATCAAAAGTTCCCAGACTGACATGGAGCTTCAGTCACATTTCTTTTGGTTTAGTGACAATGACATTTTTTGTTGTTGTTGAGGTAGCTTTAGCTTTATTCTTTTCAGAAGAACCAATTTCTTGGAAAGGATTGGATTGAATATAAATCAGTGTCCTGAAGCAGCCTGCAAATTTTCCAAATATCTAGTCTGACACTTCTAGGTCCCTGGGTGTCATCTCTAAGGAAAAAACTAGCAGTAAAGATGCCTGCAGTTTGTAAACAATGGCAAGAAGAACATCCTGACAGGATGTTGTAATGTGGTCTTTTTTCTCTTAGTTATTTACTTGCTAAAGAGTGAGATTTTTTCCTAAGGCCTCTTCTATGTCAGAAGAATCCCTCTCTATGCATTGCAATAGTACTCAACACTTGCCATTTCCACAGAGATCTGCCTCCATAAAGGGTGCAAAGAGAAGCCCTTGGGGATGCTGCCTTGGCACGCTCCCCTGCAAGTGGGGCCTACAGGGACAGAGCCCAATGTAACATGATTTGGCACTTCCCCCACTGTTTCAGAGGAGCAGCAGCATTACACCTCCAGGTCTCCAAATCACAAAGAAGACAAGACACTTTTGAACATGTGGTTAGCATAAGGCATCCAGGAATGATCTGGTTGCAGCCTGAAGATAAAGAAGTCAGGACAAAGATGGTTTTGCTTCCCATGAGAAGAAACCCAAGCTAGAGCTTTCCCTCAACCGTGGAGACAGTATTGTGTGGCCCTGCTGTTTGCCAGGGAGATCCCAGCACCAAATGTGCCATATAGTTCCACCTCTGGATAATAAGGGAGGGCAACATCCAGCCTGTGTCCCCCGCCAGAAGAAGACTGGATGCAAAGACACAACCCAACATATCAAGAACCATTAAATGTGCTTCTTTTCAAAGAGTAAGGAGGTTTACTATGTTGTTCAGTAGAGCTATTCCTTCAGCTTTCAGGCACCCTCTTTACCTAGCTTTAACAGACCAGAGAGTTTGCTTACAAACATTTCAACACAAGGCTTTTCAGTTGCTATGAGATGAGTCAAATGTGACTAGATAGAGCCAGCTGTCATGCCAGCATCTCCCTATACTTTTGCCAGGCTGTTGCTATATGCAGTACCTATATACCACCGTACATAGTGCGTTGGCTGTTACAAATGAGGGCTTTGTATAGTAAGGCTAAAGATATGAGCTGGCCCTGGAAGTCTTCAGTTTTGAGGCATACATATACATGGTGCCAAATATATGAGACACAAATTAACTACCACCTTAAAGAAGACATGTTGCGCTGTTAAGAAGATGGTGTTACTAGCGGCTCCTGGATATCCCCCTTAAGTTTCATTGACAAATTTATAAGTTCAGAGGAAGAGTTTGGCTAATGGAATCAAATGTATATTTTTTGAGGTTAAAAAGCTAATTTTGTCCTATAACTTTGATCATTATTTTTACAGCCTTGATTGCTCAAGGAACCTTGTAAATGACTATGTGGGGTGATCAGCAATGGCAAACCCATCTACCCCAAACTTGGATTTTTTTTAACTGGATCTTGTTTTTAATGGTTTCCACTCCTCCTATTTGGTTCTGACACTGCAAATTCAGGTTCCAGCTATGCTTAAAAACACCGTGATGGGTGCTTCACTTTCAAGGTGAAAAACAGATTGGTATGAACATACATTTGGATCTCTAGGATTTCACATGTCTCTCTACCCAGTGAAACAGCAAAATCACAGTGGTGAGGGAATGCAAAACTTTTCAGTTTCTGAAGAGAGGATGTTGTGAAGTTAGACAGGTTGTGATTATGTTTGGATTCTATGCTCCATGGTCAAGTAATATTTTATGCCTTTTCTAACCAAAGTAAAGTGATAGTCTTCATGGGCATCCTTGAGACCTCCCTAAAGGCCCTTAGGAGAAGCTGGGACACTCAGCCATTTGCAAGAACATTTTTGGTGACATTATTGTCATACCAGAGCTCAGGGACTGGTACAGCTCAGAGTCAGAAGAGGTCTACTGAACCTCTGACCTCCAGGCTGCTCCATCTGACCAGCCCAGGTTATCAATGATATGTTGCCACCACTTGTTGAGTGTGAGATGGCTCTGAAATTAAGTGAAAAATGCTCGGAACAAGTTTGGATTTCTCTGTTCAACTCTCATTGGTCTGTTGTCACGTCACAAAAACAACACCTCCATGAGTTGACCCATCATCTGCCTACTTTTACACAAGAGGCCAGAGGAAAATGAATGTGGAGGACTTGAGTCTGCCTCTGAACAGGCCCTGCATGTTCTTCAGGTATGCTCAGGACTTCAAGGTTCTTTCATCAGCATGGAAAAAATCCCCTTGCTTCCCTCACCTGCAGTTTCCAATGAACTGCTGAAGCCTGCTGAAACTTTTGTAGTAGTTTTCTGCTTGATCCTGAAAACCAGCACTACACTTAATACGCGGCTCAGGTAGAGTGGACCCAAACCCGTGCTGATGTCAACCAGAGGCAACATTTTAACCAGCATTATATTTACATTAACCTCTCTGAATATGCCCCAACAGGAGACTTGGCCCGTAAGCCTCTGGAGCTTTTAAAGAACTCACAATAAGAAAAATGGAATAAGACAACAGCAACATGAAAGTGCACATAGACTTGCAGATTCCAAATCCTTTTTTAACCCAAACAGAGCACAAAGGGAAAGATAAATGGTTTTTTCTTGCAAGCAGAGAGCAGGTGATAAATGTGTAGGGTTCATGATCTAATGTGAGAAAATGTTTATTTTCTTTGCCTGGGGAAAAAAAAAAAACAAAAAAAAAACTAAATCCAGATAACTAACAGCTCAGCTGTTTTTCTCTACACTCAGTTGCCCCCACCTGATTGCATTATGGCAAGATTGGCTTACATCAGGGAAACAGTTCATTCCCTGATACAGCTTCACGGCAGGAGGGCAGGTTGAAGATGATGTTGCTGTTTTCTTTTCTTCTCCTCTAAGATGCCTCCTTCTGGTATACCCACTTGGTGCTGCTCTTTTTGTGTAAGCAGGATTTCATCTCTCCACTTTGTGCTCCATGTTGGGTGTCTCTAATGAGATCATTTTGGCTTGGATTTCAGTTGGCACTGGTGACCCCAAGCACAAAGGTCTGAAGAAAACATAGGATCACTGAATCTCTCTCTCTCTCTCTCTCTCTCTGGGAAGAAGGATTAAGGGAAAAAAAAAATAAGAAAATAAATGCATTTTTATGTGAAAATGAAAACTTGACTTAACCGAAATCTTCGAGTTTGGTAGGTGGTTTATTTTAGAAATCAGAACTGGACTTTTCATTTAGTCATTAGAATAAAATCATGGCATTTCTTTCTAGTCCACTTTTTATAATGCTTTTTTTTTTCTCCTTCTTCCCTCTTTGATGCATAAAATCATATATAAAAGAATTTTTGCTTTGGAGAGGGAGCTGGGGAAATGAACCATACCGGGCCTGTTTAGTGAGTAGCAGAACATCTCCCCCCTGCACTGCAGTTGCTTTGGTTCAAGTCCAGCCCTCTTAAGAGTTTCTGTAAGTCAGAACAACGTCAGTCTGGTTAGTCCTTGAACATAATACATTGGGGAGTAAATAGAGGTCTCATCCTCATCCCTAGCTGACAATGAACCTACCCTTGAAGAGGAGCTGGTAATTAGCTTCTCTGCTGGTACCCTTAGAAGAAGAAGTAGGGATTGATTGGGCTTTGTAGCCCAAATTGCCTACTTGCTACTAAAAGAAAGATTGGTGCATTGTTTCAGAATAATGTAAGAAAGACTGGTACTGCTCCCTTTCAAACAGTGTGGAGTGAGATGGATCTTGCATGGTGTAAGCGAGCAATGGCCCATTGAAGTGAAATTCAATGGGTGATCTTGTCTGGTACAAAGGTTTGCCTCACCTGATGAATTATGCATGAGGCTCACTCATTTGATCACCATTTCATGTTCCTCTCTTAGCATCCCTCAACCAGTCACATCACAGGGCTGCAGAGAGAGGGCAAGAATGCATTGCTGTGCTGGCGTGCAGCTTTGCATGGCTCGTTCCTGTCCCAGTCCCCATCCCCAACACAAAGGTAGCTGTCTCTCCTGGTCTTGTTTCTTGTAGAGAGAGTCCTTTCCCATCAGCACATGCATTGGGTGCAAAAGTATTTCAGAGAGCCCAGAACGAAATGACTGCAGTGCCAGTTTGGCACTTTTCATGAACAATAAAATCACCACAAAATTTAAAGGTACAATGAACTAATGATCAAAGGGCTTCATTTCTTAGTACAATGGTACTTTTCTTGTTGTACCTAATAAAACTCCTAACTTTTCCTCCAAAAAATATTTGTAGGTAGCATTTCTTTCCTGTCGGCTAGCAATCACAGCTAGAATGACAATATTGCTGGGAAACAGTACAAACCACAGCAGAACATCCAAAAGCTTGGCTTGCTTTAGCCTGTTTTCTGCACAGCAGGCCCTGACTTTAATATCTCATCTTAACAGAGAACAATTTCTCTGGGAAAAGCAATAATCACACAATTTGCTCACTGCGCCTCTGTATAGTTGCAGGCTCTCGATGGGAAATGAGGCAAGTCATTTGGATTTCTATTTTAATTGGATACTGCACTGAAAAAATAGACTGAAGCTTTCAGATGTGTTCGTCTTATTTTTGGTTGTGGACCTGCTTCCGTATACTCAGAGACACCTCACGTTAATGAATAAACTTCTCAAATGTGTTATATGGGAAAGGGGAGAAAATTGGCTTTTTCCTCTGGTAATCCTGTGCAAAACCCAAATCACACAGGTGAAAGCAGGGAGGCAGGAACACCATCAATGCAATCTAGATGTCATGCTGGTATGGCCAACAAGCCAACAGAAAGCATCTCACCGTATGCCAAGGGGTCTCTCTGATCAGGTAGACGGGGTGACTCTCTATATTGGTGTTCCAGGTCAGTGTTGATTGGGATTGGTGTAGATTAAACCTTTTGGCCTCTTTCTAATTCTCCAACCCCTTGGTCCCTGGCACTGTACTGAGTGGTTCAGTAATGACCCAATAGAACTTTTCCCATTCCCATCTTCTCCCAGAAACACCCACACTATAAATCCCATTTCCATCCTGACAGCTCACTACCATGACAGTGATTATATGCCCTCAAAATGTTTTGAGTGCAACAGAGAAACAGAAATATTACAGAAAATCATCCCAGGAGCATGCGGCTGACCCGCACCACTGGAAATTGCCTGCAGCCTTTGTGCCATGGACAGTGCTGCGCTGCTGTCACTGATGGGGACATCTGGACCATGGAGGGTTGCAGAGGACTGAGGCTCTCTCTGGGGTCATCGTAGCAAGGACTAGGGGGGACACCCATGGAGGCAGAAAGATGAGGGCAGAGGGTGGGAGTAAGAGATGCTGTTAAGGTAATTACTGTAAAAAAAAAAAAAAAAAAATCCTACTACATGCTAGAATCCTGACTCCTGTCTTATCACTCTCTCTTTTTTCAAAGCGTGAATATAAAGTGCCAGAGTGATAGCTTCAGAGAGTGATGGCCTCTGTCCCTAGGACAGACATTGTAAGGGAACAAGCTGGGCAAACATTTTTCCATGCAAGCCTGCAAATGTGTCTCAGCTCCAGCCGTGAGGCTGGCTCAATAGCAGTGGGGAGGAGAATCCCTTCCAAGGAGCTTGGAGAAACCCTGCAGCCCTTCCAGATGCATGGTGTAGTGCCTCTGGAGGAAACACTGCATCTCCTGACACCGCTGGGCCCGTGGCGCAGTGGAGCTGTTAAGCGCAAGTTAAAGCACAAACTAATTTAAGTGCAAGGTTAACTGCCTTGCCAAGTCAGGAATAACAAGCTTGTCATCTTTCATAGCCCTGGTTCTAACATGTGGCTGGGCAGCACTGAACCGAGTCCTACATGGGGGGTTTACGAGGATGGCTCTGGACTCGCGCACGTGCACTGGGCCTGGATGGCTCGTTTCACGCCGGTGTTAATTCCACTGGTGTGAAAACTGGCTGAACTCAGAGGTAAATCATGAAGCTGATGCGTTTCACTTTCCAACACTACTTGCAATTGGGTTACTAGGTTCAGCAGTGGAGAGAGTGGGGATGGACCAGCTCCCCTTGTCCTGGAGATGCGGAGCTGTAATTCTGCTGCCGCCCTTGCTCCACCCGGCTCTGTCAGCATCGCTCCCTGCCACCCCTGTGTGTGTCTCTGGCTGTCTCTTTGAATCTTTCCTCCGCATTGCCTGGTTTTCCTCCAGGCAGCAGCCATGAAGCACTGACTGCTCAGACCTGAGCGAGAGCCCCATGCTGAGCGCTGAAGAGCCTCACGCAGTTCGGCAGCCGTGGCCTTGGACTCCACGCCGGCAAGCTGCAGTGCAGGCCAGGGCCGGCACATGGTTCGCATCAAATTGCTGTGTGTTATTTTCCCGAGCTATTTTTATTAATGGCTGTTTCTCAATAGACTTCCTGAGCCATGTTCACAATGCACTTGCTAGTGTAAACTCCAGTATATCCACACCTCCAGCTGGTTACAGGGAAACCGAATATCTGTGCCTTACTGTCCCTGAATCTGGTCTTTGCCAACGGGAAGCTTGCACCTAGTTTGATTCCCACTGGAACCAATGTGGAGTTCTACGGACTCAGAAAGCAGCCCGCAAATGGTGTCACAGGATCACAGTTTTGTGTTAACAACACTAGGACATAATTTAGATAAAGCTTTATATCTTATCCAATCTCTTTTTTAAAAATGGTGTCAGTTCCCCAGATGGAAACCATGCCTTGTTTTTTTTGTGTTGTATTTTTTTTTTTTTTTTCTGGTTGAGATGAATGACTATTTCTTTTGATGCTTCTCATATTTTAGAGCCACTTCTTTGCCATTGGGATACAGCAGCTGAACTATTGAAGAGCAGAGGTCAACCTTAACAAAGACTGGTACTCTTTCCTTTGGCCATGAGGCAGTAGGATTTAATGTTCCCATATATCTAAGCCCTTCCTTTAACTGACTTAAGGAGAAGGCTGAAAATCAGTGATAATGGGTTAAATCCACAGCTAATAGAGATTAATGCAGTTGACTGCTACAATTGGGTGCTTTCATACATATACCAAATAACTTGCAGCCCTGAAATTACTGGTGAACTAAGGTATGATCTTATGATATTTGACATTTTTGAACTTTCTAGACTGCAGTCGGTGGAAATCTAATGTTTGAGGAGCATTTGTGTCTATTCCATTGAGTGGTGGCTTATTGAATGCTGATTAGTATTCTGCTTGTTTCCAGCTTCTAAGGTTGTTTTATGGAAAACTGAAACACTGACTACAGCTTTTTAATGGTATTCGCTGTTGGAAGCATTCACAGTAGTTGGCACAGAGACATCCCAGGGATTGAGAAAGAAAGAAGTGGCTAGCAGGTTCATAATGCAGAGGGGAAGTGCCTGCATAGAAATTTATGTACTTATTTGTGGTCTGGTCCATACTAAATGTTTCAGGATCCTTATTCTGGATAATAAATTCCTCAGAACAAAATGGAAAAGTTGCACTAGACAAAGATTATTGTTTTTTTTTTAAACTGTTTTATAGTCATAAATTTCAGGGTCAAGCAGAAAGACAGGGTTCAGCTGCTTCCTGCAGACCATGGGTTGTGGAGAGTTATTCAGTAATTCTTACATCAAGCTCCAAATTCTTCTGTCAAAATCTTGACAAAATAACTGAAAGCACGGGAAAATCTCCTTCATTCTGGGCAAGGTATTCCGGTGGTTAATTACCTATATGTGCTGTGGGTGAAGACTGACCTTTGTAAACAGTGAAAATGGTGTTAAGGGGAAATTTTTAACTGCACTTTCCCATTCATTTATTACAGTGCCTTTTGAAAAGGAGTTTCATGTTAATTTGGTCTTGTGTAGATTTAATGCTTGGGGAAAATAAGTTAATAGCACTGATTTCTTCCAGGTGTATGATGAAAGTGGATTTGCAACATTAACTATGCAGCTAATGTGTGGTGTTTTAGATATATGCTTCATTGACTATTACACTGGCTTCTCAGTGGCAGACGTGAACACAAAGGTATAGCTGAGCCAGGCAGCAAGTAAAAGAAAAGTCTTACCCCATCATTTGCTGGCCATGGCTGCTGCTCCACACCACCCACCCGAGGTGAGAGCCAGACACAACCACCATGAGGGACACAAGGGCCAAGAGCAGGCTTTTCAAAGCAGCAGAGAGGGAAATTGTTGTACGAGTAGGCAAAGAATAACATGAAAAAAGCACAGAACAAAAGGAAACTGTAACCAAGAAAAGCATCTGAAGTAACCAATTGTTCCCTTGCAAGCGGGAATGTGAAGGATTCGGAAATGATTAAGGTGTCATGCAGTATTCTTGCTGAAATGAAATGCTGTTTAGTCTTCCTGCCATCAAATAGCTTTTTTTCTGTAATGTTGTTCATAGAAATGAATGCACTCCACCTCTCTGCCTCAATGACTAGCTTGGGTGAGGTCTGCTAGGTATGCTAATCTGCATCCCAAAAGCAAAGGATGTAATGGTATTCAGACTTGGCCACTTCTGTTTCTGCAGCCCAAATGAGCAAGTACCTTTCTCTCCTGAAATTTTGTATTGCTGGAAAAACCAGTTTACTGCTGGAAAATTACACAGGTACTGTATAAAGAAATGCATGGTCTGAGAAAAACTGTTTATAAATTCATATGCTGTATCTGTATATCAAGTGAACCACAGATTATCCAACCGTGTCTACTTGCAGATGCCCAAGAAAAAAATGTAGGACCAAAAAAAACAACAAAAACCACTCAACTTACTAAGGGATTTTCTAAGCATTGTGACCAGTTTGTTTAATAGCTACCAATGGACCCCATGAGAATACCTAGCTGAAAATCTTTGAATAGGTTCAGTTTCATCACTTGGATCTCTGCAACCCCATAGCAATGACTTCCATACTTAAAATTGTGAATCATTCAATAACGTTTTCTTCTTTGTGTGTTGGCTTTAAACCTACTTCCTAGATCTTCTGTTTTGAAAGAGGGTACTCAAATGTTAAGTAATAGCGAGAAACAACACTCAGATGTTAAGTAATAATTGCATATACGTTGGCTTTCTCCATCATATTTATAATTTTGTAGATTTCTGTCATATCCTGCCTTCAGTTGTCTCTTTTCCAAGCTAAAACATTAGTTTCTTCTAGTAAAATAGCATTTCATGCTTCATAGTCTAAGTTCATACATTTCATTATCTAATTATACATTTTGCCACTCACTGTACCTTTTACAGTTTTCCAATATCCTTTTGAGATGGGACAAACTTAAGTGCATGAAGTAGTCAGAATGTGAAGGTGTTTGTTTGTTTGTTGTGGTTTTGTTTGTTTGGTTTTGTTTTATGGTTAATATTAGGCTGATGTTTTCAATGACCAAGACACAATGAATCTTATATCTCATCTCTGAGTGGTAAGAGCAGAGGTAGAACCCATGATCAACCATTTTTATTTTTCACTTCACCATGCTAATTGTTTTATCCTTGTGTATGTTATCTTGCCATTTAACCTTTCAGTGTTGTGAGCTGTTTTGTGATATATTGCTATCATTTCTCTACTCGATAAGCTGAAGTAGTTTTTCTTTTCTGTTTAATTGCCACTGAACTCTTTCTTTCTTCTTCTTTTTTTTTTTCTTTTCCCCCAGGTCTGTTTATGAATCAAATAGCATGAATTAAATAGCAGAGATCTCCAAGTCATATGTGGTAGCCTGCTTCCTATTGGGACACATATTCACTGCTGAGTTGGAAGGGATCTTCATTCCTTTTACTTTGGCAAAAAGTAAATGCAAAGAAATGGATCATTGAAGAGTGGAAGAATAAAGTTTTTTTTATATTATCCTTTCTGACATAAATTAAAGTAAAATGGAAAAGAACACACTGTTCCATGTCAAAGGTCTCTTGCAGATTACCATCAAATTGTGTTTTTAGAGTTTTTAGTTTAGTTTAGTTTCATTTTCTCCAAAAGGAGATCTGTTTACATTTGAGCTTAGCAACCTTTACCTTTCTTATCCTCCTTTTCCTTATCCCCTGCTCTGTGGTTCAACTGCTTATTTGAACCCACCACCCTATCAATTTGCCCAGCTTTGGCTCTTTGCTGCTTTACAAAAGACATCCATACTGGTATATCATTAAAGATCTTCAAATTAGACATTAGGGTGAAACAGAGAGCTTCTTCAGGAACTCAGGAAGAAAAAGAGAGTTTATGAACTCTGGAAGAAGGGGCAGACAACACAGGAGGACTATAGAGCTGTTGTCAAGTTGTGTAGGGAGAAAATTAGAAGGACCAAAGCCCATCTGCAGCTCAATTTGGCTAGTACAGTAAAAGACAATAAAAATGCTTTTATAAATATATCAACAGCAAAAGGGCAGTCTGTTAAACCATAATCTTAATGCTAAGTTTGCTGTGCATTTCACTATATCAGAGTAGGAAAATGTTCCAGTAAAAATCATGCAAGACAGCTTTGAAACAGCCATATCAGTCTATAATTGTGTCCACGCTGCAAATCCTAGAGTGTAATGAATGGAAAATTTCTTATCTTCCAAAGGCTGTCTCTATGTGTGGGACCTAGCGTGTGTCTACACTTACCAGCTGTGATGCACCAGGATATGACAGGAATGGGGTGTGATTGTACCTTTGATAATAACATGACGCTTTTTTAAGGCTACTAAGAATATACAGTCCAAACAAAACTTCAGTGACGTGAGTGCAAAACCAAAAATTATCAATGATTTATTGACAAACTGGGCAGAGTGAAGTTCTGCAGGGATATGCACAGTATTATTATATTTTGATTAATGATCTGAATGATAATAAAAAAAAAGGGGCATGCATATTGAACTTGCAAATGATGTGAGGCTGATGAGAAATGGAGGGTGAAAGCCTACCCAAGGTTTAGAATTCATGTTTCTTTTGTAAAAAATTGATGTAATGAGCTGAAGAAACAAGATATAATTCTACAAAAAGAATATGTAACAATGATGTTGAAAAAAATCAGCTATTAAAAAAAAATATATATATGGACGATGGACAATGACTGGTCCAGCTCTTCAGGGAAGTGATGTTATAGCTAATACCTAGCTGAACAGGGATCAACATAGCTGCTGGTGATAAAAAGGACATTGCCATATTAAGCTACATAAATAGAAGAAATCAGCATATCTAATAAGAATTGTTGAACCTTCTTCTGGACAATTTTGTCCTGTTTTGAGCATCACAAACGAAGGAGGTTGGGAATCAGTTGGAGACTGGAAGAAATTCAGGAGAAGGTAACAGTGATGATCTGAGGTTTAGAGATTGGAACAGCTGGGAAAGACTGAAACAACTGAAGTTACTCTGTTTATAAAGAGACCAAGAGCAGACATCATATCCTTTTTCAAACACATAAAAATACTATGTTTAGCGGAAGAAACAAAGTAAGAGCTGCTATTCTTGTTTCCTAGGTGTGGGATGAGTAATAATGGGCTGAAATTGCAACAGGACTTTTGTAAGTCTAATAGTACCAGGTGATTTATTGTTGTATTATATTACCTAGGGATGTTGTGAAAGTGTTCATAAAGAAGTTAGGCAAACATCTGTATGAACAACATAATGGATTTAGTTCTGTTTAAGGCATGGCAATGTACTATGCGGTCTTTGTGTGATGTCTTTTTTTACCTTTAACTCAGTGATTATAATAATGAAACAGGGAATCAAGCACTCCTATATAAGAGAAAAACTGTTTAGCAGACATTAACAATTTCTTTGAGACATTAGATCAAAGATGGAGACCCTACAGCACAGAAGCTAGATATGATCTAGAACTCTGTGTATATAGCTTGTCACCCTAAGATATTCTGGGGAAGGGACACGGTTATAGAACAAAGGTAATGCATATATTAATAAGAGAGCCAGGAAATATGTCAGAAAATCTTGTTTGGTACTCACCAAGGAAAAGGTTTCCAATAAAAACGCATATTCAGACTTTCTAGGGTTATGAATCAGGTACTGAAAACTATAGCAGAGCTGTGAAACTACCCCATTGCCTTGTTCTTAATTGAACCAATAGCTGAAAAAGAGGCAATAGTGGCAATTAATCATAAAGATTTTTTTTCTTGTACTTCTAGTCATTTCAAGGGAAACAGGAGTTCCATGAGGTCAAATCCCCTACAAAACTACTTTTGTTGGGGAAATATAGCAAGACCATTCGTCAACATTGAGAATGCTCATTTTGGCTGAAACTAAATTACCTAGGGAGCCAAAACA
>VXAL01006010.1:259525-271882 GCA_013399475.1 Chauna torquata | reverse complement strand
TTAAAAAGAGCGCTGATTACCTCTTTCTGTCATTGTTAGAAAGAAAACTGTACTGACCTCCACTGAAGGTACTTCCTCACCAGAGAATTTGTTTAAATTTAAAAATCAACTTTAGCCATGATGCTGAAGTCCCAAGTTGATGCCAATGAACTGTTTTGATACTGCCACCATTTCATTAAAACATGCAAGCATGATGCATTTTCATTGAAATTCTCCAAGTTGTGTTCTAACTGGAGCATTAACCCTGTCTCCAGCTACAAATGAAAATTCTGCTTTTCTTGCATCAAGGATTTTACCATAATTATGTATCCCTCTCTCATCCATAATAGGTCTTTTCTCAAGAAGATTCCTGCCCTGAACATTCCTTGGATCTTTATATGGATTTGCAAGCAGAATGCAGTTAACCGTTGTTTTCTTGTTGAGTCAAACTGCTTTGGGCATTGTTTTTAGTGCCTCTGGAAATCAAGATTTATCCCATGGCAAGCTCTAAAAATTCAGTTTGGGATAACATACATTGCAGTTGCATATTACTTGCATAGGAAGTGCCAGGTGCTAGGTTCTTCTTTGTCTCCCCAAGAGAGGGAGCAGAGTTCCCTTCCCTGGGTCTTGGTTTTATATCTGAAAGTTGCCCTAAAATTTGCCAGTAAGACAATGTAATGGAGAGATAGCTGACCTAGGGAACAAGGACCATGGAGCCATTCAGGAAACTGAAATTGTGTACCCAGCTATGTCATTGTGTTAACTATGCTGGGACACTTGTATTGCTGCTGCCTTTATCTGCTGCCTGTCTTCTCTAGTTAGAATATAATCTCATCTGGGAGCTTTTCTGAGTATTCTTTGTCACAACAGTGTCTTAGTGTTGGGTAGGATCACATAATAATAATAAAATGAATCTAATCATTTCAGAAGATCTGATAGTTTTTCACGTTTTGGATATCCTGGTGTCTCAACTGACCCTGACTGAATGTACCTTTCCTTACCACATCTTAAGCCTGAGCAGCCACAGCTGTTTCTCTGAAGCTTGAAATAAAGGCTTCTTGGAGATCTCACACAGAAACAGAAAACAGGAATAAACCCAGGAACCATGACCAAATGGACAGAAGATGTAAGGTTACAGAGATAGGACTGCAATTAAAGAGTCCACCTGGTCCTGCACCAGTACCTCCTCTCCAGTACTGTTTTTTTTTTCCTCCTTTACAACATGCAGCAGTGCCACTGCATGAGGAACAACCCTATATGCCTTGCTTGACCTGGGGTCCCATTTTCTGCTTTTGCAACAGTCCTCCAGCAAGAGATTAACACTGTGTTTGGCAGCTGGGTACTGTGTGGTTGGCATCCAGCTGGGTGTCATTCCAGAATTTCCTTCTCCCCTCTCCCAACCCTTCAGATGTATTGAAGTCTGGATGCTTATTCCAAAGCATCAGACCATATCATTTAACAATGTTTGGCAAATTTTATTTATTAAATATTTTCCAACAAAAGCCTGTAAGGCAACAGAAAAGTAAAGCGTAAAATACATTTGACTTAATTGGCAGCAGCAGACTGCATACGTCAGAAGGAATTAACCTCCAATAAAGCAGGATGTGCAGGAAACACAATGTACTAGTTTGATATGGTCTTTCAAAGCTACCACTTCCTGGAACAGAGGCAGAAACACAGGTTGGCTAAGGCTGGAAAAGGCCATTGGATTTATGTGTACGCAATAACTCAAAAGATCCCACACAGGCACATCTAGAAATCTAGCAAGAAGGAATTCAGGATTCCCTTACCGTGCCAGAGATTTTGTACTCTTTTTCCTCTTCAGTGTTTGGATCCAAGGCAGACTGAGCAAAAATTTCACGCTTCACCTCCAGTGATTCACCCACAACATCCTTGTCCGGTCTATGATCTGAACATCAAAACAGTCAGACTGGACAGCTGTAGTATTTGGGACACCTTATCAGTGAAGATATAAATAAATGTCTAATCCAAAAGTACAGAGCTAGTACCTTCAGAAACGCACCCAGTGTGGATGTGCTTGGGAACTATTTATAGAGAGCTGAAAAAAAAATGTTTTCATGTTATTTTTTGAGGTAATGAAGGATGGACAGAAACATGTGTCTGCAGTAAAGAAGAACAAAGAAACCCTTGCCCTGGTTTAAAGATTCATTTTCACTTCGCTGTGTAAATGGCTTGGCCTCATTTTTCATGGTTAAGAGAAATAAAGAAAGAAACTGACTTGGAGAGAATGTCCTGTCATGGAAGTCTCGATAAGGTTGTTCTCCTGTAAAATTGTACCTTTCCTGCCAGGATTTCACAGTGTTTTGGTAATGCCAACAAACTGTCCTTCAATGTATGCAAGCACTACTCAAGGTAAACTGAGGCCTGGGGCTAAGAACACTTTGTGAGATTGCTTAAAACAGGAGCTGATCAATTCCTATTTCCACTGCAGAAAATAATTAAACTTGAGTTTGTCTGAGTGGGACTAGGTTTTAGAGTTGAAAGTCAGGTAAACACTTGGTCTTGTATAAGCAATTAGTCATCTACTTAATTTTAAAGTGTTTAAATCATATTGATGTCAGTGGGACTAAACCAAAGGTTAAATGTAAGTTCTTATTTATATTATGTTCTGAATTTCCGTATGTGATTTTCTGAGTTGAGACAACAGCAATTCAGACTGCAAAGTCTATGCCCTATTGCTTCCCCTTTTTTTTCAGGAAGAAAAAACAACGTAATTCTTGGCTGATAGGATCTGGTCCCTCAGGGTCACCTCGGACATTCTGGAGATAACATTCTGGTGAACCACAATTTGAAAACAAAGCAAAACAAAAACCTTCTCACAGTATCCTGAGCAAAGACCTAATAGCTGGCTTCAAGCCATACGCTTCATTTTGATTTTATTCACAGTGTGACAAAAGTCACCAAGAGCCACATTTTTGAAAGCATGTCTCTCATAGATCCTTCTCCGTGGCTATTTTTTTAAATATTCAGACCACACAGAGCTATGTATGCCACATCAAAATGGAAGTACCCAATAGCACTGGCCAGCTTGGAGGATTTGAGCCTCATTTTCTCAATGTTTCACTTGCTGCCTCTAACAAGTGGAATTGCACAATGGCTTGTTCTTGGGCACAAAGCTCCTTGTATCCCCATAAGAAAGCAAGTTGCTGAGGCTTATCAGGTAAAAGTATTTGACCCTCAGATACTCGGGTTAGATGTTGAATCAGCATAAATTGCCCATGTGAAGCTATGGGATCAACAGCACATAAACATTATTATATCTTTGCGGTAAATAAAGCTGCCTTTGTTGTCAGACCTTTGCTGTCATTCGCTAAGCCTTGAACAGGATTTTGGGAAACTTTTAAGTTTCAATAGTCAAGCAAAGAAATTCTTACTTCTTGCAATAACAAACTATTTATCTGCAGTTTAAAGAGAGGGAATCAAGGACTAATGGTCACTAAGTATGCCCTGATGGTAGCTGTTTAATGAGGACAAATAATGACTGCTGTGTCAGCTTGAAAAGCAGCAATAAAGTCCTAGTAAGCAAGCAGGCTGTCTCTTCTGTCTTCTGTAGCAAGCTCCATTTTTATACTCTCTCCATGACCTAAATCTTCATATCCTCCAGCCTCTCCCTCTCCCTCCCTTCAATGAATGTCCTTTTGTATTTCTGAGCTCATTGCTTCCCCTTCAAGTATGCTGCTTTTTTTTTTTTTTTGCTGTCCTCCAAAAAACTAAGCCGTGCCCTCCTTTGTCATTATCTTCATTACAGCCCTGCCACATCATCGTTTGCTTCCTTCAGAGATCACTTTCATCCCTTTTCTAATTGTGCTCTTCCCGTGCTCTGAAAATGCTCTCCCGCAGATGCTCCTCATGTGGTCTCTTCCTTGCCTTTACCTTGCAGAAGCTTTCACAGTTTGTCCTTTTTTATTAATTTTCTGCTTGAAATACTTTTCTTTGAGCATATAAACAGAATATTGGGTGAGGCAACTAGAAGACACTAAGAGGTATTTGAGGTCACAAATAGTATTGTGGCAAGCTAAACCAGGGAGATGCTGCAGGGAATTTTATTTCCTTTGAGTTGATGACAAAACTTCTATTGATTTAATTGGAGCATTATTTACCAATAACATCTGTGGGGATGTTAGGAAGTGCCAGATATGAATATGTGTGGGACTAGAATGGAGAAAAACATTTTCATGTCTTTTCAAAGATACTCAAGGTCAACCAAACAATTGTACCAGTTATTTTTCCCCTCTTCTGGAGCAGGTTACCTGGAAAGGGATGGAGAGATGATAGGGTCCCTGTTCTGAGCTTTGCATCGCTGTCTGGGGAGGTTCCAGAAGAGGATAAATCCCTCCAGACAAGCAGTTGCCATACAAACCACATCTGTTTCAAGCACTGCAGAAGAAACACTGTGCTTCCTACATACTTGATTTCTGCAAGGCTGATGTACTCCCTCATACCTAGGGCTTGGAGAATTTTTTAAGAATTTTTTTGAAGCACAGAAGGGTCCCAAGAAGAAGTAGACCTCAATACTTAAATATCTTCCTGATCCATACAGAGCAATGTCTCACACTTTTCCCAAGGACTTTCCAATTCTTTTTCCCTTTTCTTTCAACCACAGCTCTTATAAAACCATAGTGGTCTGACTACTACTGTTGCTGAACCAGTTTTCCAAACATTTGATTTTTAGTATATTCGCAATATGACATTTCTTACAAGCAACAAACAACAGTAGTTTATATTACATCATATTACTAGCAGCACTCCAAAGCCACTTTGGGATGAATAGTTTCCATGAGTAAAATGAAAACAGATCTTTTTCTCCTGCAAACTGCTTTAACACATTTGAAATGGATAGTGCTGATCTGCATAAGCTGAGAATATGAACCACTGGGTCCTGCTCCATGTTACAGAGAAAGTTAATTGTCGTAATGAAATTACTTATGATGGCACTAACATTCTGTTCAACTCCTCTTACAGCTTCTGTGGTACTTTCATGCCAGTTGTTCCTGTAGCTCACAGTAAAAAATGCATAGATCATTTCATACACCACACTTCACTGTGATTTCAGGACTTTCTGTTAGCTCTGAAACATCTATGTTACTGCAACAGTGACGTAGTTAATTAATTACCCATAAAATGCCAAAAATACTTATATTTTTAGGTTATCTATGTTTTCCTTTGCTTTCTAGAACATGCAGGATGGTAAGTACTGAAAAGCCTTGAACAGGGTCCTGTCATTCATCCCCTCAAAGTCAGTAGAAAATTCTTCTACTTAGAAACAGAAGAATTGTTCTAAAATTATGTGCATGCTCCATGTTACAGAATAGTGAATAATGCTGTCATGAGGTCACACAACTTGCATACAAGCTGCAAGCATCTCCACCATCTAACCTTCCCTTCACACAACATAAATTCAATATATGAGAGAGCTGTGGAGTCTGGTGGGAAATGGCACCATGGGGGAGGTCGAGGCTTTGTCTTTGCCAATTGAGGATGAGTGAAGGCCACCTTGGTCAGCCTCCTTGTCCTAGAGGACACGAGCAACCTCCACTATCAAGACTGAACTAAGATCATCCTTTGGCCCTAGGGATACTACTCATCTCCTTATCTATACCTCGAGGGTAGAATGAGAATTTCCCTCCTCAGTTCAAACTCCAATAATATGGAGGATGACCAAAGATAGTTTGAACAGAACTTCACTAATTCTGAAAGCAAAGGATGCTCAGAAAAAAAAGGAGGAAAGAACATTATTTCTGATGATAGCTATTTCTGACACACTCAGTGTTTTCATTATTTTTTATTATTTCAGGCAGAGATTAATAATGAAAGTATGCTAAGTAAATTGAGAAAGCACTGGACTCAAGCGAAACGAGACATGAGAATAATACTTCATTAAAAAAAGACTACCTAAAAAAAAGCAACAGCCTCCCAGAGCTTGTGATTTTTCTAAGCTTTTTTTTTTTCCCCTAAGATTTTCAAAGGTTTTTCTCAGAGAAAAGAGAAGATGATGCTGGAGTAGTTACCAGGGATGAAACAGTCCCAGAGAGATCCTAGCAAAAGCCTGAATTTACCTTCAGAAAACCGGTGGGGCTGCTGAACAAAGACTCCTTCCAGCCCAGGAGGAGACCAGAGAGGAGTACGGAGCTCTGACACTGTACATGGTGTCAGCAATCTGGTGAAAAAAAGAGATTAGAGGCAAGGAAGCATGAAAAACTGACAAACGTAGGCCCTCATTCTCCCCTCCACCCCCCCAGTGACAGAAACCCAACATCCTCAACTCCTCGTCTCCCAACAGATGCTCTCCCTGCCTTCTCCATCATCCCCGCAAGGTGACACCGTGGAAGTATAGCAGTGCTCAGTGGCAGTGGGAGGTAAATCTCAGAAAAGAGCTGGTGGGAGAGGAGATCAGTCCTCAGATACAACAGCAGCAAGCACGAAACTTGACAGTTCACAGATGCTTCCGAGGAAGTCTTACCACAGGCCTTTTACAGAAATGTGGTTACAGTCAGAGACCAGTGGCTTATACATCACAGAGCCCGACAAAAACAGTGAGCAAAAATGTCAGTGCTTTTGCAAACTGTTGTCAAATGCTGGGGCTGTGCATATGTTAAGGAGACAAAGAAAAGAAAGAAAAAAACTCGTTAAAAGGAGAAACCAGAAACATGAAGTTGGACATAACCCTGGGGGGAAGCAATAGCTGTACCCATCTCAACCATCTCAGAAAATTCTGAAGGGCAGAGCATGAGAGGACATTGTCACCTATCCTGCCTGAGCATCACTGCTTGCGCCAGGGAATGGCCTTTGCTTTCTCTGCGCAGGTTGGTGAGCTACCGGTGAAGGTGGCGGAGCCCCTGGGACTCCTCACCCTGCAGGGATCTGCAGAAGATGCTCCATCTGCTTCAGGAGTGGAAGTCCCACCCGTGTGGCGAGCCCCACCGTGCTGGTGCCTGGGGACACAATTTGGACCATAGGTGTTTCTGCTTGTTTGGTGATACACACAGCCTCAAAGTGGGAAGCCCCCTTTTGTACACGGGGCCCATGGCACAGTTCATTTTTAACTTTTAAGGATATTCTGGGAAAAAGGAAAAAAAAAAAAGAAGAAGAGAAAAAAGAACAGAACCAAAGCATGTTTTTCTCCATTACCATAAAGAGGGCTTGTGAATGCATGGTATTAGTATCCCAAAAGCTATTAAACTCCTTAGTGATGGGAAACAGATGGAAAATAAGACAAAAGAATTCACAACTCATGTTAGACTGAATTGAATTCCTTTAATTTCACACAATGAATAACATATGAATAGGATTAACTTTTTTTCTTTTTTTTTTCNTTTTTTTTTTTTTTTTTTTTTTTTTTTTTTTTTTTTTTTAGTTAAGTGCTCTATACTGTGCTAACCTGATTTGGTAGCGAAAAGACTGAGCTTTGTTTTAGAAAAAAATGTTTAAAAACCAACATCTAAGATCATGAAGGAGCATGACATTAAAGCATGCCAGATGTATCTAAGCCTCAAAGAACATCAAGTCCATATCCATTTTTAAATGTACAAAAATGCTTCATGAATAAAAACTGTTACAAAAAGAACATTTCAAACAATGTACAAGTTTTTTTTCTTGCCTCTATATTCAATAAAATACAAATACATTTTTTTGCTCTAAAATATGTTTACATACAATCAAAGTAGAACATGCAAATTACACTTTAAAAAAGGCTTTTAAAAACCACTTATGAATACAAACTAAAAATTAGCCAGCACGACTTATAGAACAATCTTGTGCCCCATTCGTTTGATTTTTTTTAATTTTTTTTTTTTGAAATACAGTATATACATATTTAACACTTCATGTGCATTTTTTATTTAAGAAATAGCTTAAAAAATAAAGAAAAAGAAAAGTAAAACAAACCAACATGGGATTGAACTGCTTCCCCATGTTGTCCAATTGGCAGCTCTTTTAATGTTTTTATAATTTTTTTTCTTTTTCTTTTTTTACTCTGTAGTGTTTTATACAACCTAGGCAGGCATATTAAGGAGATCTCAAATATGTGTCCTTTGCTGAAATGTGCTTCTAATTGTCTCAGAACTGCTGCACCCCAGTTTTTGGATGATACGGAAGGAAGAGGCATTGCAAGGGCATGATGTTTGTTTTCTCAATTCAGAAAACCATCCTTTATTTTTTTCCTGTCTTTTTTTTTTTTTTTTTTCCTTCAGGATACTATTTAAATGCACTTAAGTGCAGTCCTGAATCAGGGCCTGTGAAAATAAGAGTTGGGAAAATCCTTGTGTATGGAACAGTGATTACTGCTTATTTGTCGTATTGCTGTAGCACTCAGAAGCCCCAGTGACGAACCAGCAACTCGTCATACCAGACGCTACCCAAAAAATGTAACAACACAAAGCGAATATTCTACATGGATGGTCTAAAGCACAGTTGTTAAGTGGAGAGGCATGGGCCATGCTGTAGGATACCCTAGTAGCTCATTTCTATTATCACTTTTTTTTTCTTTTTTTTTTCTTTTTCTTTTTTTTTGACAGTTACCCAAAAACATACAAGGTGCTTCACAGAAAATTTAATAGTGAAGGGCTCAAGAAACTGGCAGTATGAAGCTCTTGGAGACACAAATGGTTATTTATTTATTTTTTCCTCTCCCTGCATATTGTCCCTTTTCTTGGTTTTACACTGGGATGAGGAATATAGGACCCATGGAGAGGATGCAAACTGGTGGCCTCATTTCATACGGCTGACAGCCATGTGATTTTGTTTTGCGTTTTTATTGAAGCATGCTAAGATGTGTTAATCTGTGACATGACGGAGGTGTTTGAAAGGTCTTTTTGGTCTTAATAAGCAAAAGGGCTTTCACCCTGGTTTTATACAGTCCTTGGAAATGTGTTGAGAGAATTTAGAGAGTTCCTCAGTAAATCTTCCTAGTGGTAGGGAAAAAAAAAAAATCAGAAAGCTCATTACTGGAATATCGTTGGGTAATAAACTGCAGGAGTGGGATTTTAGCCTTAAGCCCCAAAACTAAATCCTTTATGATCTGCATGTAGTACATCGCCTTATAATATTATTCTGTCAGCAACTTGCTTATCATATTTATAGACTATGCAACATGCAGAACACAAATTCTGAGTGCCATCTAACAGTATTTTCAGCCTGCTCTCATACAAATTAACCAGCTAATCTTCCTGCCAGTCAGGACTGGCTGCACGTGGCTGTTGTTCGGACAAACAGCCATGGCTGTACTGCAGCACCGTGCTCTCCCATCACGTTCTCGCTGTGTAAAAGAAACCTTGGGCATCCAGGGTAGAGCCCATGCTATGCAGACAGCTTGCAGCTACCAAGTCTTGAACGCTACCCTTAGTTTTTGTAGGACCAAAAGTGCCTTTTTACTTGTTTTCCGCCCCATGTGAAATGCTCAGTGAAGGGTATATGGGGTTGTACTGTCCAAGTGGGTGCTCTCCTTAAGCACTTTGCCTCTGGCAGCATCTTGGATAGCACTTTTTGGAAGGATAAGAGCATTTTTGTAAAATCATAGAATCATTTAGATTAGAACAGACCTTTAAGATGATCAAGTCCATCCCTCTAGCAGGGAGCAGTGACTGGGCCAGCCCAGGCATGCCCTGAGATGGTGCTGGGTCTGATGCTTAGGATCCCGCACTGTTCAGCAGTCCTCCCCAGTGGGGTTGTGTCCAGAAAGAGCCAGCCCAAATGCAGCCCTTACCAGCACTCTTTAAGGTCAAATGCATCTTGAAACCTCAGTGGGCATTCAGTGACAGAATCTGGTACTTTCAGACCTTAGGTCCACTTTCTAAATGTTGAAATGTCCTTCAATGCTAGTGAAGAGATCATTGAAGATGAAACTAAGGATAGATGGCTTAGTTTCAGCTTATAGGCTACCTGGAATACCAAACTTTTTTTTTTTTCCTTACATTTTAAGAGACACTGTCAACTACTTTCAGGCCCAAGGGAAAGATGGAAAAAAAGAGTTTCTGGATGAACTAAACCTCAGTCCAATGCTTCTTAAGGAAGAAGGGAGGAGCTGGAGGAGATATAAGCATTTTTTCCTGCAGGCCTACAGCTTCAGTCAATAACACTGCACTGATTCAAGAGAACTGAAAAGCAAAGTTGGTTGTAACAGAAGGAGCAATCAGTCAGTTTATTTCTAAGCTGCATTAATTGGAGAACAAAAAGCAGAAATGAGTATGATGAATGATGCAAAACAAACTGGAAACAATTCTGTGATCCATCTTATCAGTTTTAAGGAGATAGGATCTCAAGATTTGTTCCAGCTTTAAAACAAAACAAAACAAAACAAAAAAACAAACAAACAAAAAAAACCTCTCCTAGCCCCCCAACCCGAGTCCAAACCCCAAATGCATTCAATTTTAATAAGCTAAGGTGCTATCACAGAAGAAAAATCATCAGTCTCTAAGAATAATGAGCTGTATGTTTACAGTGTCCCTTTAACACCATAGTCTTGATATGATTTTTGTAAATAAATAACAGAATAGAAACACACTTTTTTTTTTTGTGGGGACTTTTTTGTTGTCTTTTTTTTTTTAGTGTCGTGCTATTTGAAGTTTCCTTGGCAATATGCCAGTTCAAAGATTTCTCAAAAAAGGGAATAACAGTTGGCTTGTGAATCATTAAATAATTCCACTCCCCACTCCCTTGCTGGAATTTTCCCTCCCCCCTCCCACTTTAATATCCATCTCGCCATGCCAGGTGTTGAGAGTACTGAAGGACTTTAAAAAGAAGTAAAATAAAGTTGAAAGTACCTATTTCAAATTTCAACAACTGACTTTTTTTTTTTTTAAAAAAAGCATTTTTACTGCAATGGAACAGCTTCACGTTCAGTCTTTGTTTGAGTTAAACATTTTAATTGGGCTGTGGAAATGGAGCTCAGGTATTTTACCCAAGTTAGAGCAATGGTTAACGTACAACTCGAATGAGGAATGTACATTTTGAACTGACCATTTAAAGAGACGATTTGTCACACACAGTTTGCATCCATGCAGACTGAGAGATTTATAATTACATTATGTACAAAAAAAAATTTTAGTTTATTAAGGCAACCACAACTTGGAGAACATGTCCAAAGTGGCATTAATACAATTGCAGTGGTGATACCCTTTGAACATTTTTATTTTTATTTTCAGATAAGAACACTTATTCCTTTTCTTTTTTTAAGAAATAATTGCCAAGAAAGAACCTATTTTCTATAGGGTTTTGTTCTCTATTTTTTTTAAAACAATCTACTTTATCTATTTTCTTTAAAAGAACATATCAAGGCATTGCTACCCAATGCAAATAATTCAGATCCTGGGTTTCCCATCAATTTCACTGGGAATTGCAGGTGATAAGAACTGGTAGGTTTGGGCCCTGTCTTTCTACTCTATTTTTTTCTGACCTATTTTTTTCTTTTCTCTTTTTTACCTTCTTCTTCTTCTTCTTCTTCTTTTTTTTTTTTTTTTTTTTTTTTTTTTTTTTTTCTTTTTTTTTTTTTTTTCTTTCCCCCAGATGTTTTTTTTTTTTTTCCTTTTTTTTTTTTTTTTTCTTTTTTCCTTTCTTTTTTTTTTTTTTTTTTTTTTTTTTTTTTTTTTTTTTTTGGTGATTTTGTCCATGTTTACTATAACTCTATTCCCCAGAAGTGTCTTGCTGTTCTCTACTCATATGTACCGAGCGTCAAAACAACTTGGTTAATGGATGACCCCTTTTTCACATGCCATTGGAAATGCCAAGCTGCTTCATGGAAACATGCTATCATAACTGAATATCCATGTACACCTTATTTGAAATGCTGTATATTCTGTCGTTCCTTGGGATAGCACTCGGAATGAGTGTGTGCGCGTGTAAGGCTCTACTTTTCTATTGCCTATATTGCAGCTAGTTGTAACTAGGCAAGTAAATGAGAAAAAAAATATATAGTTCTAGCAGGAGTCAGGCATTTTGTGTTATGTTGCCCCAAAACCTGGTAGGTATATAAAACTGGAAAAAAAAAAAATCAAACAGATTATAACCAAGATCACAGTTGAGAAAATTACACTATTTTTTTGTTCTTTTTTTCTCTAGTTTTTTCTTTTTTTTTCTTTTTTCTTTTTTTCTTTTTTTTTTTTTTTTTACAGTGATTTCTACTATGGTATGGTTACTCTTAGTTTCACCTGGCCCGCCAAACAGAATCGGAGTCAAGTGTGCAGCCCTAGTGACGACGTTCAGCTCTCTGCGAGGATGACCTCCCACCTCCAGGTGTGGTGTGAGCATAGCAATGCTGAGATGCTGATTAGTTTTGGAAACTCTTCAAAGTAGACGGTGTCCTCAATTTTGACACCCCCCACCCCCCTCGTCCCCACCTTTCCACCCCCTCACCCTCTCCTCCTT
>VXAL01006010.1:164224-259519 GCA_013399475.1 Chauna torquata | reverse complement strand
CACCCTCTCCTCTTTTTCCTGGGGACCAGGGCTGAAGTGATGAAGAGGAAGATGCGAACCCCAGCTGGCACAGCTCTCCATGACGGGTTTCGGCTGCCCAAGGGACAAGTCCGGTGCTGCCGCGGGGACAAAGCAGACCGTGTGCCTCCAGTCCGTCAGTCCCGGCGTGCCCTGTTACCGGCACCCGACATCCGACGGGGTGTGCTGGCCTTAGGAGAGGCCTTCGCTTTCACTTCCTCTGCCTTTCCGGTGCCGCTNCAGCCTCGATGGTGGCCATGATTGTGTCTTGAGTGGCTGCTTGCTCCAATATCAATGGATTCAGTGACGATCTCTGACCTCTTTTGCTGGGAAGGTCAATGCATTTTTCCAGAACGGGCATTTGGTCTCTGGAGTCTTCATCGAAGGAGAGGGGTTGTTTCCGGGGTCGCCCCCTCCTCTTCTTGACGAAGTTATTGCCTGTCTTTGATTGTCTCTGCAGCCGCTTGGCTTTCAGGATCTTGTTCACGTGATCCAGATTCTTCTTCGTGGACAGGATCTTGGTGTAGTTGCACATCTTGCGCACCTCGCACTGGATTGCTTCAATTTCACGGCGCTTGAACCTTTTTTTCAGTGGTGGGTTGGCTGTTGGGAGACAAGAACAGAAACAGGGCTGGGTCAAACAACAGTGAATGGAAACCCTCCTTTGTCTGCTTTCAGTATCATGAAGACTAGGTGCTTTCAAGCCTGGTGGGCTGAATATGACAGTTGAAGAAGCCGTGGCTGTGAGAAAGGGCTTTGCATAGAAAAGCAGTTAAAAAAAAAAAAAAAAAAGATAACTTATTCCAGTCCTAGAATAATTGCTGCTACCTCCTTTTTACAGTTCTAGACGAAAACACAACTTTAAGTTGTCCTCAGAGATCTCTCTCTAGTTCTTTTCTAAAGTAGCAAAACTTTTCTACAGCAATGTTTTGCTGTGGATTTGCTTCAGTTTCATTCCTAAGCCTCTACTGGGAGGGAAGAAAGGGCTGCTTAGCATAGGTGTCACATTGGCCCACAGTAACTATTAAACTTCGTATACCCCAAACATATACTCCTGATGTCTTCACTCTGGTCTTTAATGCTTGCCATGGATGTCAGATAGTATGAAAAGTGTTTGTTACTGAAACTAGTGGGCACAGGCAAGTTCCGCGTCTCGCTTCACCTGTGGTAAATTCGTTAGTCCTGCTTGGATTTCTTTACTATCATCTCCGCAGAAACTAGCTGAAACTACTCAGTCATATAATTGACTTTAATGGCCCCCGAAGTAAGCTTACTTCTGCCTGGTTCAGATCACTTACTTTAGATCTGAATGAAGGCCAAAGCAGTTAAGTCTCTTGCCAAGGTCACGTTGTGAGTCATTGTCAGAGCTGGAAAGAGAACCCAGCATTTCTTGGCTCCTGGGTCTTTGCTTAGGACACGAGACCTTGCTTGTTTTTCTTAAATTGTTTCATTGTCCTTTAATGAATGTGGTATCTGTTCAGAGTTCAAGATTTGCACGTGGATTATAAGTAACTACCCCTTTGTGAGGGAGACAGAATGTATTAATTCTGCTATTGCAATAACTGGTGCTCCCTTTCACTCCTAACATATCAGTTTTGTGCTGCTGGAAAAGAAATGATGGAGTTCATGATTTTTTTTTAGTAAAGGATAAAACATCCCACTAAATTAACCTCAGCCCACATCTACTCGCAAACTTAATTTGCACCTGACTGTCAAGCAGTCATTTGGGTTTGAAATCCTTGAAGTTTCCAGAGCAGCCAAGATTTCGAGAAAGGTTCATTTGGGGGTTATCACTCCCTTCATGGCTAACAGGGCAAGCTTCTAGCAGTAGTTTAAAATAAAGTTGCTGTTGGAGCATTTTCTGTAGATAACCAGGAGCCGTCAAGTGGCAGAATCTTCCCTTGCTCACTATGACAGATTCAGCATACAAACATCACTTACTGTCCTCCCCTCTTGGACAACATAAATTATTGGCTCTTATACCACCATGTTGCTTGGATTCAGCAAAGAGCTTGCATAAACAAACCAAAGTTACAATGCAAGAAGTAGGAGTGAGTCATAAACAAAACACAGACATATGCTCTCTTATAAATAAAGACCTGGATGGCCAACTTCCCAAAGTCTGGTTTTCATTAATTACAAAACAAAATACATTTTCCATATGTAACACACTCCCCACACCAAAAAGAAAAATAAAACCCACTTACAGTTTGTGATTCACAGAGGACAAAAGGAAAAAGAAATGCAGTCATTTTGGTACCAAAGAAAAAGAGAAAGGAAAAGAAATGTCCAAATTACTAGGGAGAATCTAATTAGTTGCACAAAATTCCTCTCAAGTAGGTCACCCCTAAAAAGCGCGGATGCAAGAGCCCTAAAGGCAAGTGGCAGTGAGCTCCTCTCAGTCATCTGATCAAAAAGGTTACATCCCTGTCACACAAAACCATTACTCTCATTGGCCTCACTGATGACTGACTATATAAAGTCCCAATATTTCCAGTCCTAAGCATTCAACTCCTTTGAGTTCCTCCCACATCCTGAGACTAGCTTCAGAAGATTTAAGAAATCAAACACTTCACACAGCGTTCATATTTGCTGTCCACATTTTGCCTTTTATCGCTATCGTCAGGGCCCATTTTCAAGACTTTTTGAAAACTCCCTTGTTCAAGATGAAATTTTTTTTTCCCAGAAAGTAAAGTCAAAATTCTTCAGTTGATGGTAGAAATCTTGCAGATGGGAATTTTAGCAAAAATACGGGAAAAATTGCAAGGTCCATGGTGAAATCAGGAGATTTGGCATTACTCTCATCTTTAATAGGAAAGACAGCAAGTCAAAGGACAAGAACTGAATTTGAAAAAAAGAATCTGCAAGATTTTATGGCTTTACTGAGATCTATTAGTATCTGTTATTTCTGCATGTCAGTATTACTGCCCCATTGCAGTTAATAGAGATCTGCTCCGTACAGTCAGTAGAGGATGTACCCCTGCTGTTCTGTTTCCAAGATGGGAATTTAATGCCATTTGAGATGACCATGGGCATCCTTCTGGCCCCTAGATACTGAGTAAGGAAGGTGCAGGTCTCCTATTGGTCCTGACAGCCTTGATGGGTGTCTTAGTCACCCAAGACATCCAGGATACCCAGGCGTAGAGACCTGAGGGGAGCTCAATGGCATGTTGACAGGGAATGAGCGGAGTAAAGGCAGGCATCTTCTTTCTGGCAAACTGCCTAGACCTCCAAAATCAACTGATACACAGACAGTTAGTGGTAGATATCTACACTTACATGTAAATCTGTGAGCTGAACACCCAGTGCCTTCCTTTGTGCTGTTTAGGTACTTTCTTGTGCTCCTTAAACCTTGCAAGCAGACTCTTTCCTTTTGGACTGAAACTCATTCTTTCTCTCTTTCTCACTCTCTCTCAAGCAAAAGTTGTTCTGTGCTGGTCTACTGTACTAATTTTTCTTTTGTAAATGCTTTGTGATGTTTATGACTTTCTCAGGAAGCTAGTTAGAAGCTACTAATAATGCTTTTGCTTTTCTCCCTAGCAAGCTGCTGAACTTGCAAGCTTTAGAAAATATTTGAATTGTGTTACATAGTCTGCCAATAGTCAGAACGCACGTCCTGAATAAGTAATATACTTTCAAGTCAGGCTTTTTAAAGACAATATTAGGAAACACAATATTATTTTGACTGTTTAGAGTCAGGGACATCTGATTCTACATTTGGAGAAAGGAGGCTATGTGGAAAGGAGTCTGATCGGTCTACAGGGGGAAGATTTGATGAGGTGTGCATATGACAAAATATCAGGGAGATCTGCCAAAATAAACCACTATTGAAGTGAGAGCCATTAGGTGTTATCAACTCATCTGGAAGCTCTTGGTGAGCAAACTTTGATATAAAATATTTTGCTATATTGCCATGTGATATACTGCTCTGCTGAAAACCAAAGCTGAGTTCTAATCTTTTCCATTTTATCCAGAAAGACCCCTGCCCAACCCTGGACCTAAGTTAGTCTGCATTGTTTTCAGGTTTTGTTGTTCTCCTCCTGCACATACTTTACTGTTTGCATGTGCAAACCTTGCTCTGGGAGGAAGACTTTTCCTTATCTCTGTCTGGTGAAATTCATCTTGAAGAGATGAAGAGGAGGTTTGGAATAGTAAAACTGTGTCTGTACACTGGCATAGGAAAAAGGGAATATGCTCCTGAAGAGATGATATAACACAATGGCAACCTCCAGGTGACAGAGTACAGAGAAGGGGACTTTGCTGCTGCGGCATCATTATCTTGCTACACCTCCCCAGGCTGCAGGGCCATGTGCTGCCTCTGTGGAGGCCTGAAGCTATTTGGCACACTTCAGCACAAAGTGAAGAGAAACCAGAAATACTTGATGCAGCACAGACAGTATGGGGCTGTGTGAACCTTTGCTTGCTCTGTGACTGTTCACATTTGTGGACATCTATCTGCTTACAGCAATCAGGCCATTTCCTCCCAACACAGCTACAATCTGTGACAGCTTGAGTTTGGCACTGCAGAGAGGTGCTGGAAGAGACACCTTCTCATCTTCCCAGGGAGGAACAGAGAGAAGAAGGATGTAACTTGAAAATCCAAGACTATGGAAAAAAGTGGTCAGAGCTCAATAAAAGGTAGAACTTGATCATCAGAAAAAGGCCGTCAGAAGAAGCAAAGCCTTCTGACTTTTCTCTTACTCCACGGGGAGGACCCACTACGGAGGACATCCTTCTTTCTGAGAGATCACTAGAGAGCAATGGGAGAGGGAAGCAGTTTGGCCTCCCAAGGCACAGATAATTCAGATAAGCACCTGTATTTCTGGACTGCTGTCTAACAACAGCTGTCTGAGGCTTGCCCCATGCTATTAGAGACACACACACTGCAGTGCCCTCTGCAAACACTCAATTTCAAATGCAGGTTTTGGAAACAAATTGCAAAGTTACATACCGGTGTAGCATATTGCTGCTGATGCTTTCTATCCATTAAAGGTTTTGTACTTTTCCTCCATCCCTTCCCTACTCTCCATAAACAAACAACCTCACCTAGCTGCCCCAAACAAGCAAGAACCAGTGCTGGTCCTAAAAAAAAGCTAGCTTTACATGTTTCAAATAAGGTACATGGAGGCCTTGCATTTCTCCCCTCCCCATGGTACACAGATGCAGTGTGGCTCTATCTTACAGACAGAGACAAATTGAAGCGACCACGGGCCAAGCTGGGAAGTCACAGAGGATTGATATGACACTGGAAATAGCTTCTGAGGCAATAAGAGAAATCTCTACCAAAAAAATGTTTCCAAGGGTAGCATGAAGGAGGCTGAACAACCCATTCCACCGCAGCAGTGTTGAATGAGGAGGTGAGCCCAAGTATATCAGATGCTTTGGAAGTTCTCCGTTGCTCCTCTAACTTTATTCTGGATGGTTTGGGTATGTCTGCAGCACTAAAGATTAATCTTACTGCCTGTCATTCTCCATCCCTTCAGAGTTGCCTGAGGCCACTTACAAGAACATGGCACAGACAAGAATGTTTGCTCAACAGCTGGGTTCGGTTTGTTGACTTGGTTTGAATGGAGGAATTTTCAAATAGCTCTCCATTAATTACAGGAAACCCATAGCACTGTCCTGTTTTCCCATTAACACAGTTTCTTTCAGTTTTCACTAAATTATTTCAACATCTGGGCTACAGATAAATCAACAATTTAATTAGACTTCTGAAAATGGAAAGAATGAACTATGCAGTCAAGCATACACTTTCATCTTGAAAATGATCATAAAATATTTGTGTGCTTTCATTCTCCACTGCATTAAAAATCTATCCTTAGTTTATATAAAGGAAAGTGTTAAAGGATAAACAGAGACTCCTGATTTTTTTATATAAAAATTTATCTTTATAGAGGCCACTTTACAGCATGGATGCCTTGTTTTCACTGTTTATTCAGGAAGCTAGAGGAAAATCAAAAGTAGTGCACTGAAACAGCACTTTCAATTCCATAATTAAATACGTTATCATTCCGTAACTCTATGATACAAACACATTTTTGTGAATGTGGAGTCAGAGTTTTGACAAGACTAAGAAACTCCTAATGGCTGCATATAGGGTAATGTACTGTGGGCTCCCCATTCACTGGAAGTTAAGATACAATGCAAGATTAACTTCTCTGTCCATGCCCAAGAAAAGGCATGATGATGACTGAATGAATTGGCTCAATTTCTGACTGTATAAAGCTATCACCTTCCTATCTGATTCCAAATAGAAGCAAAAAATATAAGTTGATTGAAAAACATGCCACTCCTGCTTATTTATTCCCATATATTTTAAATCACTGTTCATTGCCCCAGACAATTTCACATTTGCAAGACAGAATATTATGCTAAACTCACTGAAGTATGCAGAAAGAAATCTCAGCTGCTTCTTAGCTATTCACTGTGTATTCAGCATGTTCGTACTACAGGGATGGGAACATTCAAATAAACGAACAACAGGGCTGAGAAAGCAACCCAAGAGCCTTGCTTCAGAGTCCCCTGCTAGACCATATGGGCTGGTGCTACTTGTATCCTCATTATTGCACAAGTGGTGGTATGTGAATAAAATGGATTTGATATGCCAAAATATGATCATGATAAGAAAGTATTAGAAAAATTACAGACTGATTATGACATTAGATATACAAGTTTGCAGCTACTACTCAAATGAGGAAGAGCAGTACAAGCACATGATGTTCAATGCAGGAAGAAAGAAGATGGAGAACAAACAGAAGGGATGGAGAGAAATAACTTTACCTGCTTCAGATGTTGCTGATGATGAAGGTAGGAGAGATAATACTGGAGTTGGCATTGCAACACTGTCAACAGCTGCTGGTTTCCTTCTGGTCATCATGTTACAGGCAGAACTTTCCATTTTACTGTGAAGTGAAGTCTGGTCTGCTTTTAAGTGGGGACCTACAATTCCTGGGAAAGGAAACAAAATGTGGATGAACACTAATGAAGTAACCTGACTGGTGAATATCTTGAAATGAGTACTCAGTTGCTGTCTTTGCTACCCCAATATATTTTCATATTTACCTGTGTCTGCCTGATTTCAAGACCTAAGATGATCTTGATACTAGCAAGAATCATGATTTTTATTAATTTCTAATACTTTTGCTTCAGGAGGTACCATCAGCGATCTCTATAAACAACGGTAAACCAAGATAATAATTCCACTTTTTTTGTTTTTCTTCTGCAAGCAAATACACACACTTACATATGTTTAAAGACAGACATGCTTCATGTCTCTGTTCAGTGGGATTGTCTACTTGTCGTTCTCTGTATAGTATATTCTACACACACACTTACATACTGCTCTTCTGTAATGACTTGACTCAACATGTGTTTCATCATCTAAGTAAGGAGCAGGCATCAGTAACAGCCTCAGCATGTAACTAACTCCCTGTCTAGAGCACATGACACTTTCACATATTTTTTAGGAATTCCCTTCCTAATAAAAACCTACTTTACAAGTTATCAAAGAGTATCAAAGAGGTGGGAATTTNAAAAAAAAAAAAAGAGCACTGTCGTACATTTTTTCTAGCAACAGATTCTGATGGCATCAGAGTTATTCACACAGGGATTACAACATGGAATAAATGAATGGTACAAATATACTAAAGAGGTCAAATATTCCAAGAAAACAAAATCTATGCAAGCAGGGCTTTTAGACTCCTCCCTTAGCAATATTTCTCAAACTCCCTTATGACTTGAACCCACATTTTTTTTTTTCCTCCTTGTAAATGTGTCAAATTTAAACTGCTGGATTTGAAATATCACATATTAGATATCTTCCTAATATATCTGAATGTATATCCACTCATTTATATATAATATTTGTGTGAGTTTGTGTGTGTGTATACATACTGCAGTTACATTTATAAGTATATGAATTTACCAAGTGGGAAGTCAGCTAAAATGGCTCAGTTATTTCTCATAGTAAAAGTGGGAGGTTTTGCTGATTTTAGAAAACTCCCAGCAGTTACTGTTTTATAAAAAAATACAATAACTCCCCTCTAATGAGACTGGAGCAAATTTCTGGTAGGGTGAGGACTTTGTGTTGTGTCTCTGCTAACTTAAGAAAAGCTCTCCAGTCTCTGCAATACTGGGCTTCAACATATTCAGGACAGCTACTCATTTTTCAAAGGGAGTCCTTCTTAAATCACTTCTTTTTTTTTCAAATTTCAACCTGTACATGGACCTCAGAGAAAACACATTAGATTTTGGCAACTAAATTACTTGAAGATTCACAAAATCACAGAAGAGATGAGGCTGGAAGGAACCTCTGGAGATCATCTAATCCAATCCCCTGCTTAAGCAAGATCAGCTAGAGCAGGTTGCCCAAGACCATGTCCAGTCAGATTTTGAATATCTCTAAGGATGTTACTATGTGCTGATTATTCCTGATCACATTCTTGTCTCCTTCATATGTTTGGAAATGGTTTCCAGGATTATTTGCTTCATCAGCCTCCCAGGGATCAAGATGGGGCGGATGAGCCTGTAGCTCATTGGATCTTTCTTCTTGTACTTACTGGAATGACACTTGCTCTCTTCCAGTCCTCAGGATCCTCTCCTGATTACCACAACCTTTCAAAAATAATTGAGAGTAGCTTCATCATAACACCAGCCAGATCCCTGAGCACTTTTGGGTGTATCCTGTCAGGTCCCATGCATTTATGTATGTCCAATCTCTTAACTGTTCCCTAATCTTATCCTCCTCCATCAGGAGTAGGTTTTCTTTCCTCACAGGTCTCAGGGACCTGAGATTCCTGAAGGCTGCTCTTACTAGTAAAGATCAAGGTGAAGAAGACATTGAGTACCTTCCTCTTTTTAATGTTCTTTGCCACCACTGTTCCCATTTCACTCAGCATTGTGCCCACATTTTCACTAGTCTTCTTATTTTTCTGCTGATGTACCTGTAGAAACATGCTGTGTTGTCCTTCTGCCCTTGCTAGATTCAACTTCAGATAGGCTTTGGCTTTCATAAGCCCATCCCTGCACACTTAGACATTTTCTCTATATTCCTCCAGGTCACCTGTTCCTGCTTCCCCCTCTTTTTTTTTTTGCTTGCTTTTTAAGTCTGCTATTAGTCAGTACCTCCTTGGTCATTCATGCAAGTCTCCTGACACCTTTGCTTGATTTGATGCTCACTGTGATGGACCATTCTTGAGTTTGGAGGAGGTGATTCTTGAAAATCAACCAGCTCTCCTGGATCTCAATTTTCTTCAGGGCCATATCACATGATCTGATAAGATTTTTTCCAAGAAGATTGTGGTCTTCTCTTTTGCCTTGTTTCCTCCTTTCACATTTAGAAGAACATGAGACTTCTTGGTATCTAAAAAAGGCCTCATCTCCTCTTTCTTTCTGATCAGGTTGTCTATAGCAAACACCCATTGCAACATTGTCCACATTTGTCTGCTCATGAATCCTGACCCATAAGCTCTCAGCTGGTTCATCACCCATCCTTAGGCATTGCTCCAAGCCTTCCTTCTGCTTTCTTATATCACTCTGCAACCTTTTCTTCCCAGTTTGGTTCACCACTTCCTCACTTGATTTTGAGTCACCATCTTTTTTCCCTGTCATTTCTAGTTTAAAGTGCTCCTTATCAGCTTAGCCAGGCTATTGGAAAAGAAGTTTTTACTCTATTTACTTAGGTGAACCTCTTCTCTCCCTAACAGTTCTCTAACCTCAGAATGGGTCCCATAGTCATAAAAAAACAAATCCCTGTTGCCAACACCAGCTGCACAAGTTGGTGACATGCAGGATTTGTCCAATCTTCTTCAAGCCCTTCCATCTCACTTGCGGGATTGAGGAGACAGCCACTTATGTCTCCATGGCATTGATCACAGCCCCCAGAGACACTTAGTCATGCTTGACATGCTCCAGTGCTCCACAGTCGTACTGCTGGTGCCCATGTGGAAGAGTAGTAGTATTATCGGTGCAAGGGCTGGATAAGCCTTGGCTATCTCTCCACAATGTCCCTGATCCAAGCTACAGGCAAACAGAAAACCTCCTTGGACAGAAGGTCAGGTCAGAAGATTGGGGCCTTCATATCCCTGCAATGGGTAGCACCCACTGCTCTCCTTGGCCTGGATAGCACCTTGTAGAGTTCCTCAAAGAGGTCCCAGAAGTCACCTAATGACTTTGGAAGAACCTCTTAGAAGATCTTGAAGCAGAGCCTAGAAAGTGCTATGCAAACTGCTGTGTCTTTTGTCTGCCTCTGTTGTCTGCACTCAGCCTCTCCAGATACCAACTTTGCATTTGCAGTTGGAGCTGCTATGAGTGTTGCTACCTTTGTCCTTGCATGTAAAATAAGAAATATTAGGAAGCCTACAAGTTGTCCCAGAAATTGTGGAAGAGATCTCCAGCAGACTCAGGCACAGAAGGACCGCATTGGTGAAAGAAGCGTGAAAGACTGGGGACTGCAGAGTTGCTGAGTCTGAGAGAGGAGTCCAGACGAAAAACCTGTGGACTTAATGTGGCAAAACGGGTCTGAAAGCAGAAATAGTCAGGACTGAGACAGAATCACAGTCAAAGAGGTCATGGCTTGGTAGAGATATACTGAGTAGTCTTTGCATATTAGACCACACATCCTTCCAGAGCCTCAAATTGAGTATTAAGCATCTCAAATTGTATCCATTCAACTTCAATCTCTCTCTGCTCAGATTCTCTATTGCAAATGAGAACAATAATATACCCCTCATCTCAAGAGCAGTGCTGCGAAAATAAAATTATCAACATTCATGAAACATTCATCTATTCATAGCAAGGCTTAGAAATGTGGAATAAATGAGACATGAGGTCACACACTGAATAACGAGAGGAAAATCAAACTACCAAATAGCTGTTCATTAGGTGAGTGCTATACATTGAATAAAGCAATGTCCCATAGAAAAAACAGGGTATTTGACCAGGTAATTATGCCTATGGGATCCCAGGACTATGGAACTGTGCATATGCAAAACTAAGGTTTCACTTGTGTTTGAGGCTTGCCATTATTTTTTCATGAATGTAGTTTGTGTGCAAGAAATGTGCATATGTGATGTATGTATCAATACACATACACATATATGCATGTGCATATGGTACATAATAATGCTAACAACCTCATAAATTCAACATCTGGTTCTAATTAAACTGAAGGGCCTATATAAAGAGCCGTATGAAAACATGCAGCTGTAACCTGTTGACCTCTATTGATAAAAAAAAGTCTCTGTGAAGCTGTGCTTCAACATATCAAGGGACAGTCATTCATTTTTCAAAGGTAATCCCTCACAAACCACTTATCCTCTCAAATCTCTACCTGCACACAGTGTTTGCATTAGGGACCTTGATTTATGGATTCCCACTCCTTGGATGGAGAGGCCGACTTCCTGTTGCCGTGGTTACTTGGATCTTGGTTCAAGGTTAAACTACTCCCAAATCAAAATCAGTGGCAGGCACAGCATCTAACAGCCAGGTTATTGACTACCCTAGGATGCTTAAAGGTCAAAGACCAAAGTGCTGCTTACTGCCTTTGGGGTGAGTCAATATTTTCAATATTTTTATTCTGTTTCTTCTGAAGAAGTAGTTGCTGCTCAATTACCACCTATCTGGGTTTAGCAAGGTCATACAAATCATTGAGGAAAATCCTCCCCCTACAGAAGAGATACAAATGTAATGAATTTCTTCGAAGTCTACGTGGCCCAATTGCAGCTCATCGCTGGTGAATCATGGGTTCAGCCATCTGTCTTTTGTTTTATACACTTGGTTTCTTCAGCCTGTACCACTCACCTCACTGGAATTCAGCTCTAAATTAAGGAACAGGAATAATTTATGGATTTGGAGCAGTCAATAAGGAAGAATCATCAGGTTTCTTTCCCAGATATCAAAATACAAACTGAGAATTGGAGGCACATCGGAAAGCTGTGGTGTTGTAGTGATTTTCTCACAAGGCTATGATGCGTGCTGCAGTAGTAGGAGGTCTGTTCCTCAAGCAGACCAACCCACTGATGTGGTATCATCACCTTTCATTAGATTATTTCTCTTCATTTGGGATGCCCTGTTTAGGAGGCCTGACATAAGAGATCCCCCCAGTTCAACCCATATTTAAATCAAGTGAAAATAAGTCTTCCATAATACCCTTGGGGGTGGTGGGGAGTGGGGGGCTCAGTTTAAAGTTCACCCCCTTGCCCATGATTACAGTGTATTTTATCCTCTGCTGCTCCAGAGAGAGAGCAAGATGATGTGCATGAGTGGCCTGATTCAGACCTTATTTACCACATTTCTTTTGATCTTTGTGCATTTAGAGCCTGCTTCACCCCATGAAAGACTCATATCTTAACTTTTCTGAGTTCTGCTGATATCACAGACAATAGTGGATACACATGCAAGTGAGCAATGGGCAGGCAAGGCAGGGAGCAAATCAATCATTATTTGTTAAATGAGAAAGGGCAAAAGGAAAGGACAGCTTCACAAGCAAGGGCAGACATACACGAAGGAGATTATCAAGAACCTAACACAATAATTGCATGATTATAAATAAAGAATCATGATGTTCATAAATAAAAGGGTGAACCAGGATTAGCACTATTCTAGTTCAGGGAAGACTGGCAGAAAGGCTGTGTGAGGCAAAACAATACTGATGTAAAATGGGCCCTTTTCTTAAAGATTTATGGGTCCCCTGATACTTTGGATAAAAAAAAAACTGACTTTCTTCATTCACTGGCTAAGCAACTTATGAGCTCTGGCTGATAATTAATACATTAATTTAAAAGACCTAGTCATTATTGTTGTTATTAAGTACTTACTCTGCAAGTAATGTAGTCTAGCTCCATTGTGCTAGGCTCTGTACAAATGGATTAATTAACTATCCTAGCTTTTCTGTTAGATCATGCTCACTCTGCTTATTGCATTTATCTGTTTTCTCTCATCTTGTACTTATATGGAAAGGTTCTTGGACAATGTCCACCTTTTCTTTGTTTATTTCTGTGCAGAACCTACTGCAAAGTGCAGCTAGGCTGGAACTCTAAGTGCCAGTTCAAAAGAGTTAATAAATCTTAATTTGCCATCGGAAAACAGAGAAAATCAGCTGATAAAATTGATCTCTGTGAAGCTTCTGCTAGGGAAGATTCTTCTTTAGAGAGTCCCTTACATTAGATTTCACAGTCCCTGCAGATTTCTGGAAATCCAGCACTGTACTTAAATTGTTCGTGCATCCTACCACTGTTATCGGAAAACTCTTAAAATTTTTCTCCTAGTCTCTTTGCACAATGTAGCTATGCAATGCAGCTGTACAGGAATGCACATCTAAACATTAAGTTAGTCATACTATTTGCATTTTGATAACTGCTCCGTTTTGAATAAAGAACCAGAAGAAGCCTTATATCTGGGTGAATCTTTTCTTAAGGCTGATTTTAAATAAATCAGTCAAAAGTTTGGCATTGCATCATATTCCAGAAAGGAGAACTGAATTATTATGTGATAAATGTAGTTAAGGAAAGTAATTATTCTTCTTAAAGTAATATTATTACCTTTCTAACTTATGGAATTCATTTCCCTGGCTTCTATTTGACGTGTATTATCATTTAAAAATAACTGTACTTTCAATGTACAGCACTGCTTTACAGCTTCAGGTCCTTTTATCTTCCTTCTTTTTCCACCACCACATTAGAAACTTCAAATTCCACCTCTTCTATGAAGGATTTTCTATTCTACAAGATGTGTTCCCCTGAATAAAACCAAGTTCCTGTAGAATAAAAAAAAAAAATTACTCTCATTGCCAACAGGCAAAAATTTAAGACATGGAGACTGCTTTATTTCATTCCAGCTATTTTCTTACTTCTTCTTCTTTTTTTTTTTTTTTAAAATCAGGATATCTTTAGAGAAAGAGAGAGGGAGACCGAGAAAGCCATCATTAGATAGATCTTGTGATCTTTATCTGCAGTAGCACAGTCAGAAGAGCTAATGCTATGATGATAGCCTTGAAATCTCTTAGGAATTGGATAAAGAGAAGCGATAGTGATGAACTCCCAGCTAATAAACAGAGAGTGCTTATTTCTGCAGAATGATCAATTTCCAGATGTCCTGAGGCTTGTCTGATACAGTTGATTTACTCATTCTCCCTCACTTCACTAATAAAGCTCAAGTCCAACATCAGATTAGAGAAGAGCCAGATTTCTTAAAGGGGCAGGAGGAGGGCTGGCATCGTGGCACACAAATGCTGGGAGACATACTAATCTCTTCTGCCTCCTCCCATAACCACCAAGCTGTCTTAAACAGCTGCCTTCCTCTGCTGAAATCATACACTTTATCCGCTTTGGGTTAGTACAGTAATACAGACAATTAATTTGTTATCTTGTTAGTGGAAATTTAATGCAATGATCTAAAAGAACTCTTACATATTGTGATAAACTTTAGTGCCTCCAGGGCGCTTCTCTTCCATAGGACTCATTTCACATCCCATCCATTATGTAAATGAGATGTGGAAATAGTTTAGTTCCCCTAATGTATCTGTACACTGATGGATTGCACAAAGTCAGCCCTACTGAAACTAATGAGGTTAAATGCATCTTGCCATTTCTTTCTACTTGGGTGAATCTCGGTGCCTGAGTTCAAGAAACACGGTGCAAGTCTTCCTCTTCACTTCTATATGGAGATAATTGTGTTTCCTGACAGGGAGCATAGTGACAACTGCTGCATACCTGAGGCCTCGCAAGGCGTTCCTCAAGCAAGCAGAGCAGCTGCTGTTGCCATATACAGCTGTGGGGTCGTCTGTAGGGGCTTCAACTCATCTTCCACTTCTGGGAGCTGGGTCCCAGGACTGCGTAGAGCTACAATGGCATGCAGTGTTTGAAAACGACGTAGCTGTTGGCGTTCTCCATGTCAGAACTACACCCGAGGAGGAAAGAATGTACTATTTTGCTCATCATCAGAATGCGTCTCAAATCCTCTTTGCCCCTCCAGCTAAGGATCAGCTGTACTTTGATTTAAAAGGCTGATCTCCCACCTCTTTCAAACCTATATTTTCTGTGAATTAGGCTTCCTGGGAGATGAAGTCTTCAGCCTTGCCTTTTCGTTTTGTTTTGGTGTGTTTTTCCCATACTGGTACAAAGAAGATGAATCCTCCACCTCATTCCCTTTCATCCTCCTCTGCATATGGCCAGCATGAAAACAGAGGGGGCCTGAATCAGCAGGCTGAGGAATAAAGGATGTGCAGCCTCGGTCAAGGAAGATGAAGTGATGTGTGCTTGGAAGTTCAGTCCTTCATGGACTGAAAGATGAAAATGGATTTAATATAGCTGGTGGAAGCAGTTCAGATGCCAAGACTGTACAGGACAGTGACCAAGGGGGCTGCGAGTGTGCTCATGCTCAGTTTCCTCCAGCCCCTCTGCGTGTCCTTCCCAGCATTCCAGTCCTTCAAACAGGGTGGGACTGGGATTTGAAAATGTCATGGAAGAAACCACCAAAATTGTCATGCCAGGAAGTGATAAACATGTGACAAGGGGATTTCCAACAGAAAAATTTGGATCAAAGTAAAAGGACATGTTAGTTATATTCAGGTGACAGCAATCAATAAATTTAATGAGAGAAAAACCTGAGGGTTCAAAAGGCTAATTCAGAGTCAAAGGCTCCAGGATCCCAGGCCTTGAGAACACAGGTTTAAGCAACAGGGGCTTGTTAATGGGTTCAGAGTCAAAGGCTTTTCCTGCCCAGAGCCTGAAACTTTCAGTTGAGCAGAAAGTCACAGTTTACAGTTGTTGGAGACAGACAGAATCAAGAGAGACAGAGACCAATGGTGCTGAAGAAATGAAATTTGCTGCAAAATATCTCACTGGATGAATCATTTAATACACAGGGATGAAGAACTACTCTTGCAGAGGGGAAAGGACAAAAATTAAAATCTTTGAAAGAAGTGAAATGAAAAAAATGTGTTTGAGGAAGTACAGGAGGCTGGGGTGGAAGAGTGAGATAAAGGGCTCTTTTTTAAGGCATAAAAAGCCATTGGGTATTCTGAGGGGCAGAAATAATAAATAAATAAATAAAACAAAACAAAACAAAGCAAAATACCTGAAGCTAGGAGCAAGAACCTGCTTAGTGATGAGTAGTCACAATGAAATGAACTGTCATAGTGGATGAGGATATGCTCACTGGGGAGGAAGGAAATGGGAGATAGGATTTCTTTCTCAAGAACACAGCTGAGAAAAGACAGATGGGGGAATTTCAGTCCGTAAGTAATGAGAAAAGTCAAGGGTGGTGTTTTGAGTTGTTGTTTTTCTTAACAACAGGGATGATCATTTTTAAACGTGGCAGATAGAGCTGATATCCCCTAGGCAAATGGAGTTGGGAGCAGTTTGTATTTATCACAGATTAAATGGGACAGTGACAGCTTTGGTAGGAGAGTGCTGGCATGAAGCATGGGCAGAAGAGTCAAGTTGCTGGCAGGGGGGAGGATGAATGAGGCACCAGGACTGGGCTGGTGTAATGATGGAGTCATTTTTCAGGCACATCTAATGTAGAAAAGGTGATGAAAGCTAAGAGAAGTTAGTAAAATAATTAGCAAAAATCCTGCTGAACGAGTTTGACTAAGATACCTCCACTGAGAAAAAAGAGCACAACGTTCCTCCAGAAATGGTAAGGCTTAGCTTCTCCCTGCGTATGCATCCAGTAAAAGGCAATATCTGTATAATGCAAACTTAGCTGATATTTTTTCTTTGTAACTGAAATGTCATGCTCGCATTACAATGATTGAAGTAGTCCTGTGGCAATGTCTGTGTTAGAAAAGTAAACAGTACCAGGGGTGTTGCTGGATCCCAACTGCCCATACCATTGCACAAAAGGAACACTAAATAACCACGTGGGCACCTCCACCATCTGATTTAGTCCAGAAATATATGAACTGCTCTTCAGAGCGGTCTACACCTTTCTAGTCACTGTGGTCGCAATCAAAGGCAGCTATGTCGTGGTGGTAGGCACAGGTGGTAGGAACAGTTGGGATGAAGACGGGCTGAAATGCTTTCCCTGAAGTTGGGCATGGAGCTGATAAGAGAATCCAAGATTGCTGACTTCCCAGCTAGCATGCTCCCTACTGGGTAGCCTGGTCTGTCATTTTCCTTCTTTATCTGTAATAAGCTATGCCCCAGTTCATACACTGAGAAATACTCCAAGTATGACATGCATTTGAAGTAAAATCTGAGCACTTAGTGGAACTCCCCGTGTACCCTACAGTCTAAGAGACTGCAATGGAGGAGTTTTTCTTTTTAGAAGGTCTCATGCTGGCTTTGTTTTAATATCTGAGTTCATTTTTTCCCACTTTAATGCTGATTTATCACTAAAATGAGTGCTTGCTTTATCAGCACCACAGATGAAAAATAGTACACACTGGGATTGCATATATCATTCTCCTTCTCCATCCCTTTCTGTATTTCAGATCAATAGATATGGGGTATTTAATTTTTAACCTTTCATTCTGAATACCAGTATTGCAGTAATTGACTGCAATATGAAAACTGAAATCTATCTAAATAGATGCATAGGTAAGATCATAAGTGTTATCGCCACTTAACCTCAGTGACAAAAGTTTAATAATCAGCTAGCACTAGGGTATATAGTACTTTAATTGTTGCTCTATCCTAATGGTATTCTGAAAAAAAATTTTGAAAATGATTAAATGGAGTACAGTGTTCAGCTTTAACAGTTCACAGTTACTGTGACTGGACCAAAACCAATCTAGAATTTAGAATTTTTCCTGAAGTTCATCCTTTCCCTTGTATCCTACCAAAAATCTCAGTGATAACTGTTGCACTAATACAAACTTTAGTGCAAAACCTTTGGATTTTACCTTTCTTTTTTGTTTTTTTTTTCCAAAGGATAATTCTGATAGAAAGTACTTTATTGAGAGTGGTTTTAATTAAAATTCTTGCTGGAGACTGCTTCCTTTAACAGTGTAAGAAGGATGGCTGAGAGACCATAAGTAATAAAGTAAGAGACTGCCTCCATGAAGTGTATAGACACAAGAAGGGATCCGACTGATGAAGAAGAGGTTAAAGAGGTGAAAAGTGCAAAGTGGAATGATATAGGGAAATAGATGGAAATAGGAGACAAAGAATAGATTGGAAAGAAGCTGGAGGAGGGAAATCACTTATTACAGACATATATGAAAAGGAGATTGACAAGAACCAGAATAAAGAGCATACTGGGAAAACCCTAAATGCTCCTAACTGCTGACATTTGGAGTTATACTATCAACTTGAATGGTGCACATCTATGCTGAAGCCACTTCAAATTTCCAGAATGTTCTTCTGTATAACATAGGTGCAAACTTATCTTCAGTTTTCACATTTAATAGTGCCCAAATAAGATATTTTAGGTTCTTTCCCAATGAACTTCCCTCCCCATAACCATATATGATTATATTACAACATCAGGCAGATCAAATACAGAAATGTATATTAAGGTGGGAATAGGTTCCCTTTAAGCACCCAGAAAACTAAGAGAGCATCATGATGGAGCAAAGATGGTACAAGCAGAATTTTGTTTTAATTACGATTGCTTAGCTGAGGTAGCAAAATTTTATTATCAAAATGGAAAGATTTAAGAGGGGCAGAATCTGCTGAAATTCTGACCCTGACTGAGATTTTGGTCAGGCCATCAAACTACGGAAAAAACAATGAACTTCAGGAAACTGCCAAGCACAGGCTTTCCATCCTTTATGCTTGAAATTAATTTGATGATGCACTTTCTTTGCTCAACACTCCATGTCCCAGTAGGGATTTACCTAAGGATAGCTCCTAGCTTCAGACCATTGTTTGTAACTTCTGGCCTTGCAAGTTTTGCAGAAAAACTAGAATTCTGTAAAGAAGAAATCTAAAGGGGATTTATTTAGCAGTTTGGTCATGAAAAACCACTCAGGTTAGCCTTGCTTTCTCCTACTGGGACAACTGCCCAGTAAAACAGCTCAATCACACCCAATATTTTGAGTTTTGCCTACAAAACCAAATGTTTGGATCTTTGGTTGCACCTCCCCGATGGTGTTTTTTATTAATATATAAGAAGAGAAGGGGTTCATCTCATTTAACTTCAGGCGGCCACAGCCCAGGTTTCTACATGAGAGCTATATATCTAAGCTCCTATTACAGGCAACAGAGATCAAATTAATAGTCAAAAGAGTGGAGTGGTTGATTTATCTGAAAAAGTAGGAGTCTTCTTTATTCCAAGACAAATTACTCTCCAGTCTTCATTGGCTAAACTTTCACTGACTATAATGAAAGTGGAGACACCTAACTCACATAGTTACCTTCTGCTCCAGACACACAGATTTTGGTGAGAGGATCCTGCCCCCAGCAACTCTATGGCCAAATGCCAACCTCTCAGGTTTAAATTCCTCCTGCTCAAGTGGAGAGGCTCAAATAGGGATGGTGCATCCCTGGACCAGGAGTATAAGCTCGATACAGGCACCTGGTTGTATTTGAAATACCCGGAGGTATTCGAAACATCCGAGGATGGCTGGCAGATATGATAAAGGGCTTCAGGCAAGACCTCTGCCCCTCTGCAAGAGCAGCTGGAGGCCAGGCAGGATATCCTAGGCATCTCAAATGACAGTTGACAACTACATGTGGGCAAATGAATTGAGCCCTGAGCCTTCATCTTTGCTTGTCCCAAACTCTCATATGGGTAGGGGAAATACCTCACATTGTAAGTATCCACTTGTCACCAGTGGAGGAGCAGCACAAACATGCCTTGTCAATTCTTCCCTGAACGGGAACCATAATGGCTGCAATGCAAGGCATCAAAGTATATGTGCTATAAACTAAAAACCATGGAAATTTCCCATGCTTGTTTAGGATGAATTTTTTACCTAGGAAGAAAATTTGTTGTTGTTGTTGTTGTTGTTGTTGTTGTTTTTCTGTCCCATTGCAACAGTCTTTTGCTTGACATAGCAAAGAAGGGAGTACAATTTTTTCCTCTTCTAGCAAACAGAGCATTAAAATAAATAAATAAATAAATAAAATCCAAGAACCCTGCATTTCAAAATTGGAGGTGAGAGAAATCGTGAGAACTTACAGAACACAGCTCTGTTATTGCTAGCACGTACAGAAGGAATCAATGAAGTAAATATAGCCTATCCAGCAGATACAAGCACAAGTCACCCCAAGTGCATAATTCGCTTCATCTGTATCTGAAGCTAATTCAAAGCAAAGAGGGCAAAATGTCTCAGACTGATCAGACAACTAACTAAGCTTAACATTTCCTCTCCCCTCTTGTTTATCCATTCTTCATTGTTCATTTAGTGATGGGAAAAGGCTCTGGAAGCCAAACTGTCGAGATGGCTTACACACATGTATCACTTAAATCCAGCTCAACCTCTCAAAAAAGCCTCTAAAGGCAGCCTAAGTTATGGTTAGGTCTTAAGCTGGACTTCTCCACAGGAATTTCTCTCCTCCCCACAAACATAAGAGCCATTTTATCTAGAGATGTGAATCCTCAGAGATGGGGAAAAAAAAAAAAAAAAGAAAATACACAAACTGCCAAAGACGCATCAGTAAAATATCACCATTGATGAAGATTAACTGTTTCAATAAAGAAAAATATGTTTAGCAACTGCTGGGCATTTCCAGGGATTGCTGTGCTATTTCTGTGTAGCTGTGCGGCTGTTTCTCATTCCAGGATTTGGGAAAAAAAAAAGTCTTCTGTTTTTTTAAATGATCTGGAACCACTTGGCAAGTGACTTCTGAAGTGTTTAGCACAGTCTTACAAAAACGTCATGAAAATTTATCAGCCTAGGCCCCAAATCTACTTGCCTGCCTTGTATCATCAGTCATCATGCTAATGAAAATACTAATGACATTTCAATTGCATTTCAAGAGAAATGAGCTGCTTCAGCTGAACAGGAATTAGAAAAAAAAATTAATTTTTTGCATGAAGAGTATATCACTCTCCCTTTTTATTATTATGAATTAGACGAAGAACTTGGCTTCACCGAAGTCTGGGGTCCCACTGTAGGAGTCACAGTACACATAAAAAGTGAGAAACAGCCCCCGTCGCTAAACAGAGACAGGAGACAAAAGAGGTAAGAACTAGGAAACAGAATGGGAAATAGAAACCCTCAAAATGTTTCAAAGTCACTCACTGAAGTCCAAGCTAGGCTATTTTAGGATGTTTGGTGGTCAACAGAGAGAAGCAGACATCTCCAGAGGACAGACTCATCCCACTTGGACTAGAAGCCTATATTTGGGTAATACTAATTGTCCCTGGAGGTACCCAGATTGGCTAGCTTAGACCCAGACATCAAACTTTCAGATGTCAAAGTACAGACAGGTATATCACAAGCAAAGCATCTCCCCACCATTGCATGGCAGGTCAGTGAGGGACAAGGATTCACTCTTCTAGTCTCCAACCCAATTCCCTATCACTGCCATCATCTCAGGGTTATTGCTAGGATGGGTGCAAGAAGTGCACCTTCGCTGGGGCACAGGGGTTGGAAAAACAAGGTGGTTCAGCTCCCCAGGTGGGACCATATAGTCTGGTCTTGTATAGTCAAGAAGGAGATGGAGAGAGACCCCCCAGCAGATGAAGGTGTCAGTAGGTGGTGCTGATGACCAAGGGGTGCAAGCCTTGGTTTCAATGCAGCAGTGCATCTTGACCATGTGCAGTATCTGTCCCACTCCTGCAGCTCACATTTTTCCTGCAGATCATACATATTCATCACATGTTCTTTACAAACTTCACTTGCATCAGCACTAAAAAGTTCACCACACCAAAATCATGATGTAATGTCATCACAACACTGAAAATAGTGGACTTGCCTTTTCCCAAGGGAGGAGCAACCCATGCTGCCTTTCCCTGTGACAAAGGTGGACAACTTGCATGCGCAGTGAAACTCCAGCCCTCATCCCTTCACAACTTTACAACAACTAAAGATTCCCCACAATTATTCCACTCTCTGGCAATGTCTGGTCCAAGTTTTGCCTGTCACGTCTCTCAGTTGCTGTCTTTATCTTGACCAATAAGTTTTTTCACCTTTTTTCCTCCCCCTGTTGAAGAATGGGAGTGAGAGAGCAGCTGGGTGGGCATCCAGCAGCAGGCCAAGGTCCACTCACCACAGTGGGCAAAAGAGAGGGGGTGAGAGAGGTCAGGACTCGTGATGGATGGATGCATGTGGGTGCCACGTTCTCACAAAGGAGAAGCTGTGGCAAGAGGCTGGGGCTGGTGTGGGACAGTGAGGAGGGGGGCTTGCTCCCAGGCATGGCCCCTGCCATGTGGCTTGGGAAAGCTCTGGCACTGATGTAGCTGCCTGCACCGGTGGGTGAGCAGACTTGACAACCCAGGTGATGCTTGCCAGGTCTGATCCTAAACCATATCTCTTGGCAAATACTTTACATTTTGGAAATTTTGGAATCTTTTGAGAAAAAAAAAAAAAGATGCAATGCCTTTCCTACAAAACAAAACAAGACAAAACCCTGGAAAACCACAACAATTCCCATGTTCCAATCTGCTCTGCCATGAAACCAGAACAAACAGGCTGCAGCACAGTTTTAAGAGTCGATTATAAAACACCCCATCAGAACATAAACATCCCACATCGACAAAGTAATCTCTGTGGATCTCAGTGGGCCTGACCCGCTGCTGCCCTCTTCCTTGTATAGTCATGAATACAAATGCAAGGTGAATGCTGGCTGCCTTCTGATCTGGTGACATTTTACACCCATGTTACTGATGTCAACAACTGCATGAGGCAGCAGAGAATCAAACTCAGGACAACCACTTGGAAAAAATAGAAGAGCAAACTGAAGGCATGTTTCCAAGGAGTTTAGGTATTTCAGAGCTGAAGCTTACGTGGGTAAGTCAATCCCTTCCTCACTCCCACATTTACTTAGGGAAAAGCCTTGTACTTAACGTTGCGCTATAATTCATCGTTGGAACACATGCTGCCCTATCTCAACAGGAGAGCTGTTCTCCCTTCCTGCCATCTCACTTTGTGAGTGTTAAATCAGTGCACAGAAATACCTCCCCAACAGAACTGTTCAGAGAACTTCGGAGACCAAAGCCTGCAACTTTTGTCTCCAGTACGCAATGGGAGAAAATTATGACTTGCGGCTCATTCTGTTCAAACGGTCCTTTCTCTGTTAGGCAAACAAACAAATAAACAGAAAATGCCCTATTCCCACCTGGCATTAGTGCAATGTTATGTCTGAGACTTTAAAAACGTAAAAGTCAAACCATTCAAAATGATGGGTCCCGTAGCAAATGTAACATCGTCCCAAGGGTACCTACGTAGTGTATGGTATTGCTGCACATGGTATTAACTTTTATGCCTTCGTCTATATGTGCAATGTGGCTCATTTATAGTTACTCTGGGAACCACTATGTTTACATAAATTTTAATTTCCTGTCTTTTGTTTGTTCTCTTTATCATCTTTCTAAAACAAAATTTTCCTTGTGAATTTTAGTGCTCAACCAATTATCCGCAGATGGAGGCACAGGAGAAATGACATCCTCTGATTTTTCCATGTGGCCCTGGCAATACGCCTCCGCGTCGGTTTGGACCCATTAGACACTGCGGAGCTCCAGCAGTGGCACTCTGTTTCTACTGGAGCAGGCCTCTTCCCACGGGTCGTGGCGATTTTGGTCTGCTCTCTCCTGGGATCTGGCCAAAAACTTCCTGCTGAATTGACATGGACCGTATTTACCATATCATAACTCATTTTCTGGTTTTTATTTTCCTTTTAAATGCATGCAGCTTGTGAACTGAATGAAGCTGGTGCTTAGCTTCTTATAACTACAATAATAATACAATAATAACTCCTATAATCTGGAGTTATATGCCTCCAGATTTTGGTGCGAAAGCCCTCTGCTACCTGCTCTGATAACCAAAATAAAGTGTTTAAACCTGCTTGAAATGTACCTTTTGTTCAAGCTCGCAAAACTAGTGCCTCAATCAGCAGAGATCTGACCATACCTTGTTGCGAAACATTACTATAAAAGATTGAAAACTTAGAGATGCCAGCTGCACAGAAAAATGCCACAATGGTCCAGCTACAGATTAATGCAGTGATCTTCATGAACAGTTAATTAAAATTCAGTGTTGACAGGACCAAGGCTTGCTACTATTTTTTAGGGAAACAAAGAATAACAGATAAAGCCAAATTATAATAGGTTGGTGCAGCAAATCCAAGAAAAATATGGCAGTTCTCAGCAGCTGTGATAGGAATCCTTCCTCTTCTTGAATAATAAAGGCTTTTGCTAATTTTAACCAGAGCTGAATCTGAAAAACCTGCAGTCGCGTGTGACTCAGAGAGCCCCAAGGGAATGTGAGGTGGGGGGAGATATGTGTGTGTGTATGTCTGTGTGTATAATCTAACAGTGCCCAGAGCTTTTGCGATCCTGGACCACTTCAATCGCACAGGCCAGATTCATTAAAAACCCTGGCTACATTCCAGCAGTTAAAATTGAAGCAGCATATTTATTGCATTTTGCTCAAATAAATCTGAAAACGTGTGAATCATATCCCTTGGAGAGATGGGCAGAAGAAGTAAACAATCTCGGGCTCACGCTTGGAAACGGGGTATGACGAAGAACAAAGATGCAGGAGGGTCATCGTCGCTGGGAGCTGCAGGATGCTTGTCGAGTCGGAGGTTTTGGGAGGCTGCGGGCTCCGCCGCCATTTTCTCCAGTGCTGCTAATCTGGCCTCAGATCCCCTGTTTAATTTTCTCTATTTTATTTACACTCGTGCACACACACATGCGTATATTTTAAACAGCTTCTTAGCTTATGCAACTCCACTCTGCGGTTCTCTGTGGTTTTCCAGATGCTGTTCATGACGCTGGCACCTCACCCCAATTGCAGCTGCATTCAGCTGGGATTCAATTACAGCCTGTCTTGCAAAGGCAGATTGGTTTTTCAAAGACAACATATTTTGGGGAGGGATTTTTTTTTTTTCCTCCCAAAAAGCAATTTTTATTAAGAAAGGAGAAGCATGACTTGCAGCTTGATCTTGCCAGGTGCTGAATGCCTCCAGACAGGTCCCCAGCACCCTCAATATTGTTTTACTTCAGCACATTTTAGCACACAGCACCCTGCGGGTTAGATTCTGTGAGATTAAAGTGCTGGCAGAGCAGGATCCAAGCCTGCTGCTCCCCAGGGAAAACTTTTTATCACAAACTGTACATTGATAACTGGTTTTCTCATGACTGATTTTGCAAACCATAATCAGCGTAAAATTGGCAAACCTAATTATTGATTTTTTTGGACATCCCACCCCCCATAAATATTGGGAAGGCAGGATAGAAAGGTATTGCTAAAACAGGAGGTGCTTCAATATTTGTCCAAGGCACTCTCTGCACCCCGGACCTTCCTCTTCCTTGGGCTGGGTGCGGCTCCCCTGAGGTGATGCTGTGCAGGGAGGAGCCCCGTGGCTCGGCTGGGTGGGATGCAGGAGACGTGGGAGGTGAAGGGGGGATTGCTGCCGATCCCTAGCCGCTTGGTGCAGCTGTGCGATGAGCAAAGCGGCAGGGAAGGGACATGTTTGCAGACTGCAATGGGCTCAGAGAAACTGGAGTTGGGATTACGAGCAGGCCTGGGAGCACAAGGGCTGGAGGAACAGTGGGATGACAGGTTTTAAGCCTCCAGTCCTTGTTTTCCCTTAACTACATTTTCCTATTCAATTATTGGTTGCACTAATGAACCCAAATTAACAATGTTATTTCTTCAATCCAGCTTTGGATAGTGCTCAGAGAAGCTGAACACAGTACTGGGACTCAGGATGCAGACACTGCTGCTTCTAAAGAATCTCGAGAAATGAAACAGAACAAAGTCAGATATCATCTATTTATGATATTAGGTGACAAAAACAGCCTGACTTTTGGGGATGCCAGTTGCTGTTGGTGTCTGGTGAAATCCCCAGGAGCAGATGATGGGAGGGACCTTGGCATCCCAGGAGATAAAAAGTGGAGTTTCAGTAGCTAATAGTGTACAGCCTCTTTGGCAAGTGTTGCTTTACAGGCTCCTGCCTCAGCTTCCCCTGTCTGCAACAGGAGCAGAACATTTCTTATCTCAGCTATGGTGCTGGCAAAAGTAGTAAGTAATATGAAGGCAAAAAAAAAAAGCTCATTTTAAAGAAACAGTACTTATCAATCGAAAGCATGCTGAGGCCGTTTGCTTTTTTTGGATCAGACAGGGAGACAATAATAGCCCCATTTATTACTTGTGTACAGCTCTAGCTTTCCTCAGTCGTCGCATATGTGATTTACCTGCATGCCATCAAATCTGACTGCCCTTTACAGACACTTACTGAAGCCCATTAGTTGAAGGGGAAGCAGCACAAAGGAAGAAAACAGATCTGGGAAATACAACAGCATGATTTTGACAGAGGAATTTCTTTGAATTAATAAAAACCAAACAGGTAAGGTAGACAGAGTGCAAGGAGTGATGGAGGCATGGTGCAGCAGCTGACAGCCTTGGTATGCATCCTCCTTGTGTCACCAAAGGGCTGACAGAGTACTGCTCTTTCACAGGTGTCTCTGCCTATTTGACATATTTAGCTGCGGTGGGAAAGCTTGCAGCGGCCATGGAGAAACCACGCTGCACTAAGGGTGGAAGAGACACAAGGTGGCTTGCAGCTGGGAATGGCTCTGCAGAGCTTCTCCAAGCCTGGCCAGGGAGACCTTTCTGCTCCAGGAGCAGGTAGTGAGGTGACAGAAAAACGGGTTGGTTTTGCTTTGCAAAACTTCACTGCTGGGGATTTGGTTTTGAGAAACAGCATCCAGTAGTGGTTCAGATTAAGCTCCTGTTTCATCTGAATCCAAGAGTTTAATAAGAGATTTTCATGTGCCTCGTAGTGCCTTTTGCTCGAGCAGCACAAAACATTTTTATATATACTAACAAATTTGGCTACTCAGAACCCTTGGGGGTGAGAAACATGATCCCTACTTCCTTGTGAGTGAAACTAAGCAATCCCATTGACTTTGTATCATGATTTCTCTTGAGTTTTAGTGGGGATGCATGCACTATATCTAAAGGCAGGTTTTCTGTATTACACTAGTAGTATTTGTAAGGGATAAAGACGGAAGTTTTAATTCCCCAAACAATTTTTCCTTTTCTAATTAGTGAATCTGAAGATGCAAAACGTAATTGAAGGTCCATTCAGCTGGTTGCAGGGAAGCATCCCCACCATAGCAGTGGGATGCTGACATGAGTTGGTAGCACAGGCACCAGAGAATAAATGAGGGATCTGATCCACAGAGGAGGATCTGCAGGCCTTCAGCATCCCTGATGGCCGTGTAGTCTACGTAGTGCAAGGAGCAGCCATTAATGATTACTTTAATGACCTAATCCTCAACTACCCTAAATAAAGTGTAGTGCATAGGAGGAAAAGGGAAGATATTTACCCTTCCTGTACCAGGCACCTAACACAGCTGCTCGACTGACCCAGATGAGCCTGTACCTACCTCTCTGTTGCCTGTATCTAAGTATCTCTACCTACACACTGTTGATTGCGTAGCAGAGTGCTAAAAGTGTCTGGGTTGTTGCATGGTTTTCAACATCAGAACATCCACCTGGTCATGTTTGTTTTGCAAAAATAATATTAACCAAAAAAAAACCCAAACCCACTCCCCCTCAAAAAAAAAAAAAAAAATAAAGAAAAAAGAAAAAAAAAAGAAGCAGAACACAGGAAACAAGTCCCTGCTTGTGTTGATGGGGAGGAATTTAGGGTAGGTAAGGAAAGCTTGTCTAAATATTGGCCCATCTGACTTCTGGAATGTGTTTAATAAAGACATTTTTCATGATGGCACAGTCCAATGTCCACTAAAGCCATGACTGGATTTCTATTGACTGCAGTGTGCTTTGGATTGGGCCTTAAATGAATAAAAGAAAATAAACATCTACATTGTCAGCTTGGTGCATGTATATTTAGTTGAAAGGTTTCCACTAAATGGAGAGTTGTGAAGCTAAATCTCCAGGCATGACATCAAAGATTTGGCTGGAGAAACATATTTATTAAGGCTAAGCAGGACTTCAGCGAGTGCAGTTTAAAAATACAAGCAAGGGTCTTGAAACGCGGTGCCAGCTCTCTGCTAATTCCCTCCTCCCTCATGACATATATTTTCCTTTAAGGAAAAACAAAATCGCACAGACCACTTGTGTGGCATGTTGGTTGCTGTCTGCAAATAGAAACAGGCATGTTGCAGGCCTCTGAAAAATGCAGTTTGTAACTGTAAGGCCAACTGACCCTCAACTGCAGTGGCACTTTGTGGCCCCCACATGCAAACAATCATCTATTGATTCCCCATCCTCCAGCCTGAAACCCACTTTTGTTTTCAAGAGGCTTCCAGTTGCAGGCAAGACACTGTCATTGCTAATTCTCCCTGCCCTGAGGCTGCTCGGTATTTCTGCTGCTTGCTTGAAGTGTTATCAAAATAACGACGGCTTGCAAAGCAGAATTGTTGAATGTTAGTTTTTCACTGTTTTGGAGTAGAGGCAGTGAACTCGTATTTGTACAAATGGGCTTTTATTGCCACCCTCTTCGCACGTCTGCCAGAAGGAATATTGAGGAGTATGAAATGGGGAATATACAGCACCAGGAGGAGGGATGGAGCAGATCGGCCACCACTGCCATGTTTCCCAGGGCAAATTTCAATGAATCAAAGACCATCGAGGAAAGCTGCTTAAGCCCTCTGTGTTCTCTGTAAGCCCATTACTGTATGTATGCCACAAACAAATCCGCTTTGCAGACCATGGGAAGACAGGGAGGGACCCTGCAGAATGAGACTTGAAAAGAAATAAGGAAACGCCCTCTAACCATATCTTAGATCTTCGTTAGGGCAGCAACAATTTGCATTTCCATTGCTCAGTTCAAAGCCCTTTGCTGTGGTTACAAATACTCAGATCGCTTTGGTACACCACTGAAGTGCCATGGTCCAGGAGGGTGGTGTGTACACAGCACCGCTACGCCAGCAGTTCTGGACAGGCTGTGACAGTAATATGTTGGCTTAGAGACTGCGACAGGCACTACTTGCCAGCCGAGGCAGCAACTCATCCAGTCCAAGCAGAAAGGATTCGTGCTTTTGCTGGTACATTTAGGTAGATTAACATCAACTAACTGAAAGCGCCTGAGCGTTAGATGTGTACGGTCAGAACTTGTGACTCAAGGTTTGCAGATGTGTATCTCAGGATGGAGTTTCCACTGACGCCTCTCCATGGACTGCAATTTACTGATCTGCCCACATATCATCAGCCTCTCTCATCACGAAGGAGCGTGTCCTTAATCTCTGCTACTGAATGAGACCTTATCTTTGGTGGAGAATAACACGTTACTCCTAGGATGCGGCATTATGGCAACCTGGAGCATTGACTTGGTGCTGACTCCGGGGAAGATGCAGGATCTACTGAATCTCTACCAATTCAAGTCACAACCCTCACTCCCCAGAGGTGTATTTGCAAGGTAATTATGGGGCTTCACTTTACTAAGCGTGTGCTAAATTAAAGGCATGAAGGAAAAAAAAAAAGAATCTGGGTTTTAGTAGAAGAGTTAATAGGTGAGCACTGAAGGAGAGCACCTCATAGGCCAGGAAATATTAATTACTGCTTAGGGACCTGAAATTCCTAACTGTTAAATATATCCCAATAGACACAATTAATGTTTTTGGTAGAAAATGGCAGCTCCTGCTTTCCCTTGGAAGAGGCACCCAGCAAACTCACAAGAACTGTGAACAATGCAGTCTAAAGCAGGGTTGCTGTGGCTACATATGCAGAAATGACCACAAGAGAATTTTCTCATTTGTTTGGGTGAATATAGCTGTATTAATAACAACTGGACAAAGATGGCAAGAGAAGTCCTGGCAGTAATCGGGGCATTCTATTCTGACCAGCATGCAGCTAGACCCTGGCAAGACAGAAGCTACATAAACTAATATTGCCAGCTACTGCCACTTTAACATCTTGTAATTCTATTATACTATGTTTTTCTTAAAAGTGAAAATTGCTTGAGCCAAGTGATGAATGCGTGTCAGATATCTTTAAAAAACAAAAAGAGTTACTTGTGATGGTGATGAGAGAAAATACTTCATGCGTCTCAAAAATAATACATGAAACAACAAGTTGAATCCAATGGAAATTGACTTCTTCATATTTGTAAATATTAAAAAAATTGAGTTATTCCCCAAATTGCTGGTGCCTGAGACATGATATTAGAGCATTTGGCATCAAAGTCTTCAAGCAAGGAGATGGGCTTCACTCTCTGGGCCTATTTTCAGGGTATGATTCAAGGATGAAACTTTGGTGAAATGCTTTACTAGGAGTTGTGAAAGATACCAGCTCTCCCCGCAGTAACCCTGAGGGCTGATTTCTGTGGGGCTCCGACAGCCCCAGTAGCCTGCTATAGGAGGGGAGCAGCTTGACCAAGCCTGTTGTATAGACCTTCCTCCCTATGCACCTGGTGGGCTCTGGGTAGCCTCATGTTGGCAAAGGCCACGAAGGAAAGTTCTGCTTTGCTGTAGCCATTTATGGAGGGACAGGGGTAGGAGTTTTACCCTTTCTGCACTCAGCAAGAGGCAGAGGTGTTGGGGACAAATAAGTGTAAACGTTGGTGGTGTAAGGAGGTATTGTTGATTGTTCTCATAAACAAACGTAATAAATGCCTCTTGTAAAAATCAGCCTACGAGGGTCAGAAACTGGAAAAATCATCAACATGAGGGACCAGACCTTTAGCTAGATGAAATGGTGGCTCTGCTGTTTCATCTACATTGGCTTATATAAAATGTACAAACAGACTGATTTTTGAGCTCAGCAGCTCAAAAAAAAATGGGCTTTCACAGATTTTGGATGATGCACAGGCTAGTCCTCTCCAATGTGACAGCTACCGCTCCCTTGAACTAAAATGTAGTTAAAAGTCTTTTAGGTGAACACCTTATGTCTTTCCCCTAGAGACTTCCCAGGGACCTTATCCTCCATCCCAGATTTTGTTCTTTACAGCAAAGTCACACTCCAGGTCTGACCTGGTCTGTACTCAACTCCAAGGGGAGCAATTACAGAGGCTTTGAGTTCATTCCCCACATTGCGCTGATTTTCACATCCCCTTGCTCTTTTGCCGTATAGGAAGTGAGGTAGAGAAGGGAGACTGTGACCAGCCTTACACACTGCTAGGGATAAACCAGCTTCCCATCTACAGAAAAGTTGCTTTCCCCTCAGAACAGCTTTCTCACCCCATATCACTGACTCCTGCAATCATTGACTACTTGCGTTGAAGGGACGTTTTGCCAAATCTCTGACACTGGATCTCTGCTCAAGATGCAGATTTTGATAGGCAGATGTCAGTGTAATTGATTGCTGGAACCCTTCAGCAGTTTTTCCCTGGAAGGGAAAAACTCTCTTCCCTGCAGCTAAACTGACACAAATTGTACAGCTTGTTTATTCTTAAAGCCCAAATTTCAGAGGAGAAGAGTAATGAAACTATTACAATAAAGATCTTCTTTCCCCCAAAGAATTTGGGTTACAGAAACTGAAATGTAAATATATATATATATATAAGTATATATACATTTAAGCTTAGAATCCTTCATATCCTGGATAATCACCACAAAAATTAAGCAATAGTTTATTTACTAGGACCCCACAGACCATGACAAGTGGGAGGAAAAAACAAGTTATGTCTGAATATTAACATTCATGGTTCCAACTCAAAGTTTATTTTTCCTGCTTGGAGTGATATTTGTCATCTACCTGAAACATTGACCCTCCAGCACTTTTTCTTTAGTGGTCCTTCCATAATCTTTTCTTCTCTTTCTTCAACTCTGTTTCCCAAGTTCCCAGACAAGATGACATCAGTTCAGAAATAGGAGGCCTGAGCCCTTGCTACTTTTGGAGAGCAAAGTGTCTTAGCACAGAAGTTGGAGAGGGAAGAAGACAAAAAGCCACAACAGAATGTCCAGGGATCCTGTGGTTATGACTTGTCTGCCTACTAAAAACACTGTTCCTCATTTTCTGGTGTGTTCCTTGAAAGCATATCTGCCTGCGTTGGTGGGTCTCGACAGTCCAAGTTTAGGTCAGATATATTAGAAATGGAAAAGCCATATTAGCTCAGCTAGCCCAAGCTTCCAGCTGTCCCAGAATAGGTCAATCCATTCAGCCTTAAATCACAGGGCTTCCCCAACTTCCCTGGGGGACACTATTTCAAACTCTGATAGGTTTTCCTTGTATGAGCCTCTCCTGATGTTAGATTAATTTAGTTTTGGTTACTGAAGGGGAGGGCTTAAAAACTGTCGTCTTATGTGGGAAGGACAGTGCTGCGGGTGCTCAGTTTGAAAGATTTTCTCAAGCTGCCAAGCATCTGCAGAAAATGGCTTTTAAAGCATCCTCAGCTGGGCAAGTAAGATCATAGGCACTTTTAAAGGTTATATGTATAAATGGACATCCACATGTACATCTCTCTCTATATATAATATATACATTATGGGTTATTAAAAGCTGCTGTCAGGACAGAACTTATGCTGAACTGCTTCTTTGCAATGTTTTTGAGGGGTCGTCTCCCTCGTCCTTCTGCCATGGGCTTGTCACTGCTTTCAGGGGCAGATGAATGAGTCCCTGAAGTAGGACTGAACAGGAAACTTTGTTGCAATTAAATATGTTACATAGCCTCTTCTATGCTCTTTAATGTCTCACAGTAAGACTTAGCTGTGGAAAGAGCTCTCCATAGCTATGATGAGCACCCTTCCAGGCTGTACATGTGTGATGACCTAGATTATCTAACTATTGGCTGCGTATGAGAATAATAGCTTTAACTATAATGGCACAAAACTGTCTCCTCAAGCTGTGCGGTGCTTGCTGCAGTGAAAGCAGACATGCTTCTGCAATTGGGAAGATGGTGGAGGAAGTGGGAGGAACGGGCTGGCTCTAACACTACCCCATTCAGAGAAAAAGCCTTTTAGGAAGGTCTGTGCTGAAAAGTTTAGCAACATTGCCGCTTAGCCCACATTACCACTGCTGTTTGTCTTCTTCTGCAGGCACTCGGTGCTGCTATTCCCTTCTCCTGGCTCCAACATGCATTACTCACTGACCTCTTTTCAGTCTCTGTGGCTCTCTTCATCAACGCAAGCTCCATTAGCTTTAAGAAAACTAGCCCCAGTTCCCCCTCCTGCCCTTGACAAAGAAACTGGCAGTAGCTCAGCTCTGTTTTTTATCTGACTTTGATCCAATGTGCTACCTTCCCTCCAGAAATTTGCCCCTTGCAACTTGCCTATTAAACAGCTAACTTATGTTGGGCACATAGCAATAATAATAATAATTAAAAAAAGCAAAAAACAAAAAAACAAAAAACAAAAACCTCAGCTACTGCCTCCAAACAAATGTTATCCTCTTCTGATAGAGACAGGAATAGATGAAAGGGTTTGGATATAAATATTAAGTCACTAGAGTTTTAAATAAAGACATCAGGGCTACATGTAGGCTGAGAGGGAAGGGGGATTAGAGACACAACACAGGCAGAGCATCCTGACATATTTTATGGGAGTGAGGGCCAGAGCCCGTAATTCATCTAGTGCAGCGTGGCAAATGGACCCACCAGCTGACCTGGTCAAGAAGCATTTGCCAAAGGCAGCGCGCACGTTGGAAGTCACCACGCTGGCACAGCGCCGATGGCACCTGCCCAACGGGAGCCCTAAGGAAATCCCATGGGGTGGGGACGGCCGCCGCACCCCACTTTGACAAAGTGGTGGCTTCTTCTCTGGGAAACACATTGGGAAAAAAAAACACTAAGACATCCCTGAAGACTTTGGTGACACCTGGCTCTGAAACTCAGTACTGTTGTTTGGGCATGGTTTTCTTATCATTTTTTTCCATCCTTGTTTCACACGCGTCTCTAAAATTTTGTGTGGTTTTGAAAAAGAGCGAGTAAATCTGCATGAACTACACGGGACGGGCAGGAGAGAACCATAGCCCTTGGTCCTTGTACAACAGAGAGAAACGTAGACTGTACGGAGCAATTCAGACAATTTTGTGTCCACTGTTTGTACATCAGGGACTGACTGAAGATGAAGTGAGAAAATGAGGGGGCCAGAGCGGGAGGGCAAACAGTGCTTCCCTGCAAACAAGCAGCATTTGAGCTCTTGGAGTTGTGTAGCACTGCAGTTTACTTCTGCCTTGTAGTAAATGCAGATATGACTCCATCAAGCTGACAATACTGTGACACTGCCTGTGGCTGTAATATTATTGCGATTTGCATTCATGGACTGCCACAATGGCTGCAAATAGACAATATGATAGATGTGGATGTGGGGACAGACAGGTGGATAAATGGGCAGGAAGACAGAGCGACAAATAATATCCCCTAATTTCTAACTAGAAAAGAATACCTTCAGTGGTGGCTTTGACCTCTCTCTTTGCGCTCTCCTCGCAAAGTCCATCCTGAGGAAGTCATCAGGTTTCTTATTTCCCACCACCAATACAGGGGAAATCTGCAATGATGGGTGCTTAGGCAGTTGGCAGTGTTATTTTCTGGAAACTATAAAATGCTGAACCCTTTTTTCTCCACTTTCTGCTGATTTCTGCTGACCAGGGACCTACAAAGAAGCAGGCAAGCGCCAGAAGAAAGCCTGAGGCTGCTACAGATGGCCAGGTCCCTCAGGATCACCCAGAGACTCAAAACCAGACCAATAAACAGGCTGTGGCACTCAAAATAAGTTCACAGCATCTCCATATCCTGAACCACGCAGATCTTAATACCAACCCTCGCTCATCAGAAATGCCCTCAGCACCCCGGGAACAGCCTAAACCCAACCATACGCAGCTCTCCATGTGATCTCTCCACAAACAAGTGTTAATATGCTAAGAGCCCATGTGTTCAGCAGACTTGCCGTTCCTGTGGATGAACCAAACTTCAGGCTGTTAATTTTACAGATGCTGCTAAGCCAGGACCTGAGTTATGAGAATATCTAAATGCTAATACAGCTGCATGCTTTTGCCCGGTCTTTCCAAATATCCCCTCTTTTTTTAATGGACTAATAGGGGGTTCAGAGCTCAAACTCAAGTCGGGGGCCTCAGCAGGATTCCAGACTATTTTATGTAAAAAGGACTTAAACGGTACAATATGGACTTTTTTTTTTTCCTGTCATATAATTTCTTTTCAGCCTACATCCTCTGGTCCGGGTGGCACATAGACTTTCCCAAACACTTTTGCTCTCACTTGACAATTTACTTACATGTGTTTAGAATACACTAATGGCTTTTGAGACAGAAAATGTAATCAAAACAGACCATAACCCATAGTAGCAAAAATCAAGTGTCTTTAGCTTAAATATTTGTTTCCCCAGAAAAGTTGGGAAAAAATGGCTCTTGCACTTTCAAGTCACTGATGGAGAATTGCCACTGACTACAGCACAGGGAAAGAGACATAACATATCTAATATATTATCCCCAGACCAGCACGTTATGGCTAATTAGTTGGAACATAAACAGCTGAAGTTAAAATGCCAGAGACAGGCTTTGACTGCATAGCTGTGAGTTTAAACCACATTGCCATGTTTCAAAGAGCTTTGAAGCAATAAGGATTGAAGCAACACAAACATTTTGTTGCCGTATAGAGGAGGGGTGGGAGAAGAAAATGACCTGTGATTATGACTTTGGAGCTGACTTGTAGTCAGAATTTTTAACATATCGGGAAATGTCCTGATTTCAGTAAAGTGCTGCTGATTAAAGGAGCAACAAATACATGAAAAGTGCAAGCCACCAGTTCATTAAACAGAAGTTGGGTTCATCCAAGCCCTGGTTTCAAAGGTGAGCTGCTCTCTCTCTGCTTAACAGCAAGCAAAGATTCCTTTTTATTGGGAGACTAACACAACTTTATGATAGCACTAAACAGATACAACCGTGTTCTTATCTTATAGAAAAAAGGGTGCCTGCTGAAATAACCACATTACTGGGCAGCTACTGTGTTTCCACAGAGCAGTAAACTCAAAGTTCAGATCAGTGCCACACCGATAATGAGTCAATAGTAGTCATATAAGAGCACAGATAATCAGGACAGCAGGTAGATAGATAACGCTAAAATTTTATGGCCCTCTTCATTCAAATATAGGGAAACTGTAATGATTACAGCGAATCACATTAACAGCTAAAGAAAAGAACAGAAATTTTCTGGCTGCTCCAGGGCTTTGCTGCTGCTCAGGAGTTTCCCTGCTACTGGAGCAAATCACTCTCTCCCTATGCCTCAGTTTCCCTCCTGCAGCCGGATGCTCCAAGAACAATGCTCTAGTGATGCTGGGCTCCTCCTGTAAGGGCTTCCCCCTGGAGAAACCCTGAGGAAGGGCCAGAGAAGGCACCATGCTGCAACAACAAGGAGGAGTGGGAGCTGGTGCTCCCAGAGTGGCTGCTGCCTCTGCTTTACCTGGCTGGGTGTAGAGAAAAGCATCTCTGAAGCATGGTCCCCCTGTACCAATTAGCCACTACAGAACGGGGAGCACAAAGGTCCATCTGGACTCCAACCCACCCTCTGGCACCTTTGCCAATTTCAAAGCCTCTTTGGCACCCAGGTCATCAGTGCCCATTCCCCCACAAATGCAAGGGAAGCATACTGCTGGCATCACAGCATTTATCCACAAAATGGGAACCTGAAGCTTAACCCATCCTCATTTTCAGGGCGACCCGCTCCTGCCACCTCTCACGACAGTGCTCAGAGCATGCAGTGAGTTTTGTGCGTGCTCTGTAGGCACGTACAGGCCAGCGGAGGTGGACCGGGTCAGTTCCAGAAGCTGTAGTGTCGCAGTGAGCTGCTCTCAGCGCATCCTGCCAATACTTCTCATTTAGCATCCAGGCAGGACAAACCCACCTTGAAAGCCCTCTCATCGCCTCCATCCCAGAGAGCAGAGTGGGACTGATGAGACTGAATGTGGCTGTCTGCACAGTGGAAACACTGACCTCTGGGCATGTCCTTTACAGGCAGCACAAACTAGTCATTACAGCCAGCGATTAAAGGGCAACTCAGCCCAACCTAAAGTAGATGCTTTAGGACAAATGACCCAACTGCAAATGCCACTGAATGCATTGCCTAAGCCGCACTGACCCCTTCCTCATCCACCTCCCTCACCCCACACTCAGCTGGCTGGGCCGCTGGTTCTGGGTTCAAGTCTGCTTGCACAGCACAGCCTCTCAGTGTGTTGGTCAGGGCTTGGTGTTGCAACTGTCGCAATTGTCCATCGCTCTCATGTGATCTTCAGCAGAAACATGCAATGCAAACGAATTAGACAGAGTCCTACATCCTCTCACCTGCAACACAGCCCTATTCAATGGTGCGCACATCACACTCCTTCCTCACGTCTGTGCCGGCTGCAAATTTACAGCGCTCTGGGGAGGACCACACTGTCTCTATTACTTGCTTCCTCTTGCCTGTGCCTGTTGCACTGTGTGGTATTTGCCTCACACTCCCTGTATGCAGCAGAGAGGACAGCAGGGCTCAGGATACGCTGCAGCAGCCTACAAGAATGTCTTTTTGATTTAAAAATGTTTCTCAGAGAATGAAGGTTGGATCCTCATCTCCACCACAGTAGCATGAAACAGGAGTAAGTCCCTTGCAACCAGAGGGATGAGATGAAAACAAGCCTGGGAGACAGGGGCTGCCTGCTTGATTGACTTATTGCATCAAAATTTAAGCTTTCAAAGCTTTTTTTCTTTTCCCTTCATTTTTGGTTTTACCTGCTTAAAGGTTAGTCATTCCAGACTAAAATAATCATAATCATCATAAAAGGAATCAAGCTGCTTCTCCCCTAAATGAGTTCATTTCCTTGGATTCCTCTCTTATAGTAGGAGGATTGAAGAAGGGCAGATAAAAGCTGGAGGCTGCGAACAGAGAGGGTAAAGCCACCCACACATTGTAATAACAACCAGTATTTTAAATCTGGCACTACCTTTGGAAACATTTACGGTCTTAAAACATAATTATAAAGATACGGGGGTGGGGGGGCGGTGGGAAGAAAGACACACACACTGAAAAGAAGAAAAATGAGTGAAACAACTGTTTAATTTCTTACTGTCATTAATACCAGAGTATTAAATAAAATCTCCCAGATGAATAAAATGACTCTGTTGAGACAAAAACAAAATTCCACTGGACTGGCCCTGGTTTTTGCAAATAGCAATATGTGTATGCAAAGGAATTCCTTGTCCCTGAAAATGTTTACAACTCAGAAATAATTGAAATCAGAAACCAGTCCTTTCCACAAAAAAGGGGATTTTTTTTTTTTTGCATTTTTTTTTTTTTCCTTCTCTTTCTCCTTCTCCTTCTCTCTCTCTCCCTCTCTCTTTCTGAAAGTAAGGATCCCTGTAATGTTAACCCATTCCAGCTCAGATCAAGGCAAAGAGCAGAGTTGCCTTAGAGATGTGCCAAGTTTTCCCCCAACAAATTCAACAATAACAAACCTCTCTGCATAGGTCAATTGCAGAGAAAAGGGGATGGCAATTCACTTCATTTTTATTATCTTGTGTTTTCCACACAAAGATCTCAAAGCATTTCACAGATTTTAGTGAATCAAACCTCAAGGGGCCTCTGAAAGAGAGGAAAGTACCAGCATTCCCCATCTGCAGTTGTTACAAACACTTCTTTACCATAATTAGAAGCGATTGAAAGGTATGTGAAAAAGAAGAAGAAGAAGAAGAAGAAGAAGAAGAAGAAGAAGAAGAAGAAGAAGAAGAAGAAAACATCCTGGTGACTCCTTATTTTTTTTTTGTTTTTCACAATACAAGGACTGTACGGTCCACAGTCCAAATTCCCGTTATTCTCCCTTCCCCTTCCTTTTTGTGCACCATTGGCTTTGTTATCTCTGAGGAGTGAAAAAGTTCTTTGGTTCCCTGACTCACTTGGTCTTCAGACTCTCATCAAGACATGGCTAGAAGTGCTCTTGAGTAACAAAACCAGTGGTGACCTTCTGATGTGTCTTCAGTGGATGTGAGAGCAGGTCTACCCAGTTAATGCTTACGAGGGACCACTCTTCTATTTTCATCAAACAGAAACTGGACAGCCAAACTCATACATTTTCAGGTTGCTCAGAAACACAGTTTATATGCTGAAATAAGGCAATACATATTCTATTTTTCTTTAAACTTACTTCCTTACCTCTTTAGCTTCTATTTAGACATACGTTTTCTATTAAAAATACAAATTTAAACATCATTTTATAGTTTTTTGTTGTTGTTGTTTGTTTGTTTTTACATTTTTAATTGGAAGACATTTTATTTTCAAGTAAAGAAACCTAACATGAAGAATGGTACTTCTGACCAGCAGCAGGCCCTAGGAGGTTTTGTGCAGAACCAGTGGCTCCATTTATTAAACTGTTTTGATATATTCTTAAGAATAACATTGCCTGATTTTAGTTTTTTAGAGGCATGCTACACAAAATAGAGTACTATACAACTATATATTAATTTTTATGTACACTGAAGGTTTCAGTTTGCACAGCTGGCAGAGGAGGAGTCTCTTCCAGCCATTTTCTTCTACGGGACTTCCCCTGGTGCTTGAAAGTGAATAGCAAAGATGGGCAAATGAAGATGTTTTGTTCTAGTTCTTCCTCAAAAACACTTAAAGTGATTAAAGGGGTAACATCAGCCATGCTCCCCTCTGCTCCTTGGAGGGAAGCAATAGGAGAAAGGAGGCAATCAAAGCAGTTCTTGGAGACACTTCCCATCACATTTGCTTCTCTGACATCCAGGAACCACCACATGTTTTTACTGTAGATAGACTTTAACTGCCCAGAAAAGGAAGTCTCTCAAATCACCGATTGATTCAGGGAAACACATCAGCGTCTGTGCCCTGATCAGCCATTGAGCAGAACAAGGCAATGGGATGTTGGCACCACTGGATGCAATGTCATGAAGAAGTATTTAATAAATTTTAATAATTGTGTAGAAACAATCATTTATGGACTAAGTTGTCCAGGGGAAAGACTATGTCCTCCATCCATGGTAGAAGACAACTTTTCTAATAGAATGGATCCCTATACTGTCTGATGTACCAAGAACCTGCATGCTGTGCATGTGATGTGTGTTGGTCATTTCACTGATAGCATGAGAAAAAAATACAGCTTTGTGGACTGCCTTCACGAAGATGTTTATTGTGTCTTGGAAAGTATCTCCGTTTGGTGACTATTCTTCAGATCTCAGGAAGAGGTGTTTTTCATATTTTCAGTAACTTTGGATTACACACTTCTCCAGAGTTTCATAATTTTCGTAGGGTATATTTTTTCATCAGGGAAGACTGCAATCTTGCTTTGTGGTCTTTTTTTCACAGTAGTCCTTTAAACACTAGTTGAAATGGTAAAAGTCATTCAATGAAAACAGTTTGTCTGGAAATGTAGAGGGGGAAAAAAAGCCACTGGCACTTCTTCTGTCCTGATTTATGTGAGGACATTTCTCACTTTGCCTATGATGGGAGCCAGCTCTCATTTCCAGTTACCACTAAACCCTGAACCTCAGCTGCCCCATCTGCAAGCTGCCCAGACGTGGTCTTCATGGGCAGGAGGAAAGCACGGGTGGTAACTGGCGGGGGGCAATCTAGGTCTGTGCATGGCTTTGGGGCCAGACCCAGTGCCAAGAAGAGTAGTTGGGGGCTGGTGGTGGGGTGCGAGGTCTCTGACAGTCTGCATACACACGACTACAAAGTCAAAGAAGACCCAACAACTACAAAATATCGAAGATGTCAGAATTACCGCACCACTTTTAGGGTATTTTAATTAATCAATTATAAAAGTCTATTAATTAGTGATTACAAAACAGTGGCAGCTGGAAAGGGATAGCATGTAAGCACAAACTAGATTGTGATTTGTTCTGATTCAGTCTGGTTTCAGGGCATCTGAGATTTTCCAATAAGATCAGGTCATGTATGTCTTTGTCCATGAAGATTGAGAGTGGCAGTATAGCAGTAAAGCAGCAGCCTGTTTTAACATCTGTGTCACTCTGTGTCATAAGATTGTACTAAAAACTGCTTAAGATGAGGTGAATTTGCAGTGAGAAAATGCAAAACTACAGGTCTGTGGATTTCTTTCACCCATATTGAACTGTATTCAATACCTACCAACTGCCTACCTTTAAATTACTACGTACAACTATATGGAGACGGCACATACCCACGTATATATTTTTAGCATCATTAAACATCATGTAGCAATTTCAATCTGCAAAATAGGCCTGGGATCTGCAAAGATGCTGGCATCTAGGTTGCTGCCCACTTCTGAAAGTGCAATGGTGCTAATGATACCCAAAACAGCAGTGGAAAATGTGTGCTATTTTATGACACAGTCACCAACAGACAGGAATGACCTTCAGATGTAATGACCGTATATTTAAGTACCTACATTTCCCCAGATGCTTGCTCCAAATAGCAACAGACATTAAGACAGGGTCAGAATGGGCTGAATTGAAAAAGTAATGTATTTAGCATACAGTCTTGAGGCGGATGTGTGACATTTCAGCCATACCTGATAATGCCCAATGATATCTGGCTGAGGTCTCTGCATAGTCTCCCAGATCTGCAAAATCCCTATCTAACGTCCCTTTAGGTAGCATTTGCTGCTGAACAGCCTCTTACTGCCTCCAAAATGTGGTGCTAATTAACGTGAACCAAGTTACAATATGTGCTAAGGATTCCAGCTTTGTTACTTATTTAATGAGCTTCGTGGGATTTGAACATGAGGCTCAAAGTAGCAGGGGAAACCTCATAATTAGTTTCAATTAGAAGAAGTTCCTACGCATTACAACTATTTGATAAACTGCAGAGGGAAAAAGAACTACTGAACAGATACAAATCACTAGCTTTGTTTCATTTGTTATTATACTTATTTTCTTCTTAATTAGTGCTGATTGGCTTATGATCCTAATTAATGCAAAGGAATTTGGAATGGTATACAATGGTATGGCTTAGAAGATGCCAGAGTGTACAACTGCTAAATTATTGCTAATTGTTATTTACGCGAGGACAGGAAGACTAAGTAATGTGCTGCCTAATTAGCATTAAAGATATGGTTTCCATTTCCAAATTAAACGAAGGCAAATGGGATAAAATCATTATGGTTACCAAAAAAACCCCCATCCTTCTCTCTGAAAGTCAATAGTTGCATTGCCAACGATTTTTTAAAAAGGAACAACCGAAAACCAGCTGAGAAATAAAAGACCTTCAAGAAAAAGTAGATCTTTAACCCAGAGTGGACACCGTTAAAACCTTTTCAGCTGCCACTTGAAAATGTTTAATATTATATCTGTTACAGGGATATATTACTAGCAGCAAGCACTGTGCCAATCTTAATTAGGGAACACTGTAACGATTTTAGCAGTTACTACAGGTGTGCTCAGCCTATAGAATTGCTCTGCTCCATTGGCTGCAAAGAGCTGGCACCTTCATTTACTCCTTTCAGAGCTACGTGGGAAAGTGTCCAACCCTGAAACACTGGAAAACTCGGACAAAATTCCTGCATTTTATCCTGGTTCTGCCACTGACTCACTGGCTGGCCTTCGTAGTCACTTCACCTCTACCTCGTCTTCCTCACAGATAAAGTAAGAACAATAAATCCATTGGCACTGATAAAGCATTTGTCAATATCGCAAATTTACATAATCATTTCACAGGCACTTTGCAAGATTCACTTAATTCCTTGAATACACAAAATGCTGTGTCAGTGTCACTGTAATTATCTCCCTTTAGTTTTTAATCACTCAACATTGGAAACAAGATAAAAAGTCTTAACATTAAGGTTTATGGAAAACGTGTTATGTGAGAAAAGAAAAGCTCAGGGCATTGAAAGAAAGTTCCAAATTCTTTTTTTTTAATTTCTGTATATCAGTTTTGATGGGTCTCAAACAACATAAAGTGCAGTGGCTGTTGCAGGACTTCTGTTTGTGCCGTGATTTCAGCAAAAATAGCTTTTCTATAGCTTTAATGCTTTTTTTGTTTGTTTCTTTTTGTGCTCTCCTGTACCCCAGTGCCAAGGGAATGGCCAGGATGACCTAAAATAGGTCTTTTCTATCTCTAATTTCCATGATTTGGTGAAAAACTATATTCTGCACACTTCTCAGCCCCATATAAAAACATTGTTCTTGGCCACTAGTCTATGTTTAAGGATGTCATTCACTTCTTAAGGTTTCTCAAGGTTACATTTCTCTGTATAAATATGCATGCACATATTTGGTCTATAGTATCACTATGTCAATTTTTTTTTTTTTTTGAAAAAAAATGTTAACTAAAAAGCAAAACAAAACAATATATTGTTAAGTCAGAGAGACTGTAGATTTTGGATGTTTTCTGACCAAATATGTGTGTACACATACACACCTATGTTATAATCATACAAGCATGTACACCAGGACACTGCCCGTGCTTGTCTGAGTTGCCTCATTCCAATTTGCTTCAGGGCTCAGAGAGTTTGTGCTTTGCTGCCAGCAAGGGGCCTTTCATTTACCAGATCAATGCAGATAACTCAACACAGCCCTGCAGTATTAACGAATGAAGATGCAGGCTTATGCATGAAAGATACACAGTTTTCTGGAGAAAAATGAACACAAAAGTCTGAGCAATGGACGTTTCTGTGACTAGTCTGCACTTAGGCTGTGGTGTAGGTTTGAGGGAACTGAGTCCACTTGGTCTTCATTCTCACTTACAAGAAGTCTCCTTTTAAATGATACAAGAGGTTTAAAACTTCATTTAGCCCTATTAGGGTTTTATCCTGCCAACCCTAATGAAAAGGGACTTGCTGGAAATGGGAACTCAGCCCACAGCCTTTACTGATGCCACCTACATGCACGAAGTTGAGTTTGTGCTGAAGGTGCTTGCTGAAGCCTGAATGCCTTTAAAAGTTTTCATTTTTGTCTTGAATGGTGTTCGCAGTCTTCTGTCATCACTATATCTCAACCCTTGGTGCCTGCACACACACAGGTCCTTCCTTCCACAAGATTGGCTCTGCCCTCCCTGCCCAGCCACCCGTCTCCCTCTTGCACCCGCAGCATTTGCTGCATGTCACCCCAGAAACAGGTGCATCGCACTGGCAGGTGACACCAGCAGTGTGTACGTCGCTAGATGCACATGGCTGAGGATCCATTTAGAAAGACAGCAGCGTATCATCCACGGTACGTTTACTTGGCCATCATCTCCCATTTCAAAGATGTTTTCCCTGGACAAACCACTTTACTATGCTACACCAAGAGCTACACCATGTCACAGACCCCTGGCTTTCAGGCTTTGGCTGTCTTCTGCACGTCCTCCTTAGCTCAGCTCTCTGCTGGCATATTCATATTGTTTGGCCTCACTCATCTCTGTTTTTTTTCAGGGACAACAGTTCCTGTTTTGCCCCTTGCAAGTGGCCCTGAAACCTTCCTTAGCTTTGGCATTGTGCCGAGGACTCCCAGCCAGGAAGAAGGCTCTGCTCCACTGCAAGAATCTACCAGGTTTCAGCTCCCACCCTGCACACCGCTGTGCTTCAGCAGACCTCCATATCCCCACCAAAGCCCCGAGGTCTTCCAAGAAGGACATGGCAGGAGATGTGAAAACTAGCTGCCTGTAGAATTGTCAGCTCAGCTAAACTCCAGCCCACCATGACAATGCTGGGGAACAAGGGACAGCATCGGGCCTGCCAGATGAAACAGAGACAGGAGTGCTGGGTGACCCCAGCAATGTGCCTTTCAGTACATCTCTGGGTGTGCAGACCTCGCAGCCTGGCTGTGCCTCAACGCGGTCCCGCACCCTCTGCCCTTGAGGAGCTCAGGGCAGAGGTACGACCTTGCGCATGAGAGAGGTGGCAGCAGGGCTCAGCGGCTTGCCACTGCCATAGGTGGGATCCAGTGCATTTTCAATTACCATTTAATTATCATCTTGGCCTGGCTAACTCTGAGCAACTGCTTTTATTTCTCGATGGATTTTGCTATGTTAAAAGTTTTTTGTTGGCTGGTTTAAAATAATCTTACTGTGAATGAAATTAGAGAGTGTTATATTATTCTTCTCACCTGGAGCAAGAATAGGTCTATATATTTACCCAGGACCTGATACTAGCACTTATCACAGGAGCATCTGAGAGGCTTTGCAGTCCTGCTCTTGTTATCTTTGGTACAGTCAATTGATTGTTGTAGAGCTGAAAAAAAATACTCTATGGTCTTCATTTATTGGCTAGGGGTAGAAAAAACCTCGGGAACAGTGTGTATTAAAGGAGACATTCAACTTTGGAGGACATTTCCTGAGCACCGTAAGAAATTTAGATAAGGTCACATTCAAGAACTCCTTGAATATATCTTTCAAACCATTTGTACCTCTCAAATGACACACTGCCAACATTAATCAAAATCAGTGGCTGTGAACTAAAATCACAGTCTGCCTCAAACTTATGAATTTTCAATTCACAAAGCACTACAAGCAGATAGCTTGCTGGACTTTATGCCTTAAGCTAAAAATCAGCTTCACATTCCCCCTCCCAGGCTGCTGCAGTTATCATAAAGTTTTTCCCATCCAATGGCTACAAAGCAGCCTCTGGAAAATGAGAATATTGCCATTGCCGTCGCTAGTGGAGATGATCCTGTTACAAGAATAGCATGAAACGCACTAATTCTTTGAACTCTTTTCTCAGACCTTGAAGGTTGAGGCAGACTGGCTGCAGAGTACAGTGGATGCTTGCTCTGTTACAGATTTACTGTCCTTGCAGAAGAGAAAATAAAAGACTTAATTATTTTGAGACTATCACATCCAGTGCTTTTCTCCTCCTCATTAACTCAATTACCTTTTTGATAAACACACAGGAGAGCTTTGGAAGGAGCTACCTGAATTTGCGCTTGGGAATTTATCTTGGATAGACTTGTGAATAGACTGAGCGGCTACTTATATTTTATCAAACAGTGTGATTTTAAAACGAGGTATCATAAAAGTACTCAGTTTCCCCTGATTTTATAGGAATTGGTTGACTTTGTGTGGAGCAAGAGTCGAGGATTCACTTCACCACTGTGAAACTGGGTGACTGGATCAGCACAGGTTATTATCCCGGTAAATAAAGGGAAGAGCTGAACTCAAACCTCTAGACCTGCTGGGTACTTTGTTTCCCACATTATCAGCTCTGAGGGAGGTCAGCCAGTCTTAGCAAAGCACAGAGGCAAAAGAGAAGGACATGCAATAGGAGGCAACTTTGGACATATATTACAGCAAGCAGTAAATCCGCCATAGCCTGGCAATTTTAGACCTTCTGGACTATCTCCTCCCATTCAATACCCAGCTAAAAGGGTTCATTCGGACAGGAACCAAGAATGACTCCTGTGCTAGAGTAACTGGGTGACTGGTTTGGTTGTGCTTTGCAGCAGGTCACCACAGATGATCCTAAAATCCTCTTCCGTCTGCACACCTCAGACCCAGATGTCCTGAAGATAGTCCCAGCAGTGAATGTTCAGCTTGATGCCTTCTCATAAATAACATCAAGCTTAACTGAAGTTACATGTGTTAACAACGAGAAAACAGGAACCAAACACTGACATAAACACAAAGCTCTTGATCAGTAGTAGTTATTAATACATATTCTCAGATAGGGATCTGGGCCAGCTGTGACTGAGCCTACACAGACATGTTATCTCCTTTCCAGGTCCCTGAAAACACAGTAAAACACACAGTGAAAGGCACAAGGTAAGAACCAGTTGATTGCAAACTATCTGATGGCAAACCAACCTCTGTACATCCACTCTCTAGGCAAGAATACAATACATCCCTTGGAGAAAGCACCTCTGATAAAAACGACAGCCCCCCCCATGACCGTGTACTGTCTCAGTCCTTGTGTATGATTAGGAGCAATAAGGCATTTAAAAGAAAAGCTCCAGCAAATCTAGTACTGAAAGGAAAGCAGCAATGAAATAATATATACATACACACACACACAGAGGTGATGTATTTAAGAGTCACAGAGGAAAAAAAAAATGTAGAAACATGCAGAATGGATATTAGTCTTGACTCATAATGCACAAGGGCCTCAAGATCTACAAAGAGGAAGCGATACAGCAGAACAAAGTCTCATTTTATTACCATGATTATTGATCCAATGAGTGCTTTTTTAAAGCAGCACATGGCCATTTTCCTCATCTTTTGCTGGTAACCAAATCTCCCTCCTCCCTCTTACCCTTACTGTTTTACTATTATTGGCTTTAAATTAAGTCAGCAAAATGATGGTATTCTTTGCAGCATAACTGGTTAAACGTTGAAACATAAAATGAATGGTGTCAAATCATATCCTCAAAGCTGATTAAAAGTAATCCTGCAGATGCTAAATATGGATTACCAAAGCAATTACTGAAAATTCATAACCTTGCTAAAAAGGCATTCTAATGGAGTCTTGCAGCACTCCGTAGTTAAGGGCTGTTTACTTTTTTAAAACAATTTGCAGTCTAATGTGTGGAAACGTGGCCTTATATAAGCTTCATCCTTTTCTGAATACAAAATTGTTTGTGGCTGTTGAGAGCTCTCTCCTGGTATCTGATACCACTACAAACTGTGTTTTGGCTATCTGCTATACCACCAACTCTGACTCATATTATGTTCTCATTATATCTCTTTTACAGTTTAAAAAGGTTTGAAATCTATTTCATTCCTAATTTAAGGCTATTTCATAGTATATGTTACTCTAGGGCAAAGAGGCTGATTGCATTAAGGCTTGTACGTCCAAGCCTGCCTACTACACAGACTTTATTTACCACCAGTAAACCTTATCACCAGTGATAATCTAATGAGCAAGAATCTGGCAGTTTTAAAGCACAGTCTCTAACTGATATACATGAACATAGCAATTATGAAATGCTGTCCATATTCTTATTTAATATAGATTTAACATTAGTTTCAGTGACAGTTAAATCTGTGCTGAGCTTTGGCAAATTCTTATATTGGCAACTTGATACAACTGTCATTCTCACCAGATATTAGTGGTTAAAGTTCTCTTTTCCATGACTGAACTCAGATGGAAAGAGAATATCATCTCCCAGCTTCAGAAATGTATAAAAACAGAAGGCAAATGGATAAATGCTCCTCTGAATTTTGCTGACCTCTCTGGCAATGCAACTCTGTTGACAACAGAAGAGAACTGTAATTGTTGCTACAGTAGATTGTTGCTGTCTTCCCAAAGCTCACTTTTTCTGGACTAAAGGTTTACGTTTTTTCTTTTCTGTTTCTTTTTCTTTTTCTTTTTTTTTCTTTTTTTTTTCCTGATAATAACAATAAAAAAGAGTAATTGGGACTTCACTGTATTTTTTTTAAGTGGATAAAGTTCTTAAAGATTTTTTCAGTACATGAGGAGATGCTATAGCTGCAGACTTTTTTTCTTATCATCTCCACTTAATCTGGAGAAACAGTAAAAATGAATAAGATTAATCCGCACATGAAGAAAACAGTGCTTCAGTTCACCTTATAACATTCCTTGGTAAGAGCATTAGAGGACGGAAGCACAGGGATTAAACAATTTGATCTGAAGTTTGGTTAAGGTTAACACATTCTACCATTCCTCCTAGTGACTTGAAGGGAAATGGGATACATTTGCAAGTTTTGAAATCAGATGCCTTGATTATTTTTCCATTTCCTGATAAGAGAAATGTTACTGTACATATGGGGGAAACTGATTACGAAGGTACAAATACTTTGCCCTTATCTAGCATCACTCCATGGATGTAATATTGAAACATGATCCCTCTACATAAGCCTGATAATATCAAAGCAAACAAGAAAGAAATATGTTTCAGCTGATAAAACCATCCTTCCTGTAACAACAAATGAATTTCATGAATCACATACTTCTGAAAAAAAATAAAAAATAATAATAAAAAAGAGCTGGCCTAAGGTATTTCTTTTCACACTTGCTGTCCTCTCCTAGTGCCCACTGGATGCAGTTACATGCTCCTGGTGAATTGGGTTGGAGGTGGTCCCAGTCCTACCAGAAACCACAATGACAAATAAACTCTTTGCTCCCTTCCACCATCCAGATTCCCAAGGAGATCTGCCACTAATGAGAACTTGCAATACAGATTCTAGAGAGGGAAGACCCAAAACTGCCCTCCTTGAGCAAGATCTGTGCTTCTCTCTGTGGTCTTCTAAAGGACCTAATCAATTTGAGACCTAAGGAGTTATTGTTGCCTCCTACTCTTTTCAGTCTGTCCTCAGTCTCCACTAAAAAGAAGATGCAAAGCTAATGAAGTTAAAAAGCAAACTTAGATTTTTTCCAGCCTGCTGATATATTTCCTCAAAAGAGTTATCTTTTGTGTGTGTGCCTGCTGAGGGAAGAGGAAAGGCTTTTAATTATATCTGAATAGGATTACCCCCATCTCTACAGAAGGGCCCTCGACATTTTTTGAAGACTAGGCATCTTCTGTTGCACTAGCAACAGCACGTGTATGACAGAAACAGAGTGTGTTGCCTTTCCTTGTTGATAAAATGACCCACGCTGCTAATGGCAAAGCCCTCAAGGCTTTCTGTTTAGCAGGATCCTACACGAATACAGATCAATAGCTTCAATTTGATTCTCACCAGTCCATCTGTAAAAACAGTATCATTCATATGTTTGCTGTCAACACAATTGCTCTCTCCTATCCAAACAATTTTGAATTAGATCTTTCTCCTATTTTTTTTGAATAAAATACTTTGTACATTCAGATTAATCTGAAAAAACAACTCCTTTCCAAACCATTCTCTGCTTCTTAATGCTTTTGCCCTATCTTCTGTGCATTAAAGAGCAGCTATCACACAGAAATATAATTATTCTTTCTTTTCTTTTACAAAAAAAATGTATGGAGTGACTTTGAATGAATCCTTCACTAATAGTGACTGTAAACTAGATAGTAGATAGATTTTAATATAGAATATATGTACTTCTTCTAGATGATGAGAGCACTCTTTACCATGCTCGAGATAATGCTGGAACACTGTAAGATGTTTAAGGAGAAAAGAAGATAGAAAGCACGATGGAAGTTTTGATCTGCAGGGAAACATTACATGAATTACATAAGGCCAAGTAAATGACGACTACAGGTAGGCATGATAACAATCTGCAGGTGTTTGATGGAGACAAATATAAAGGAGGAAGAGGTTTTACTTTGGGTCATCCAAAGGGTAAAAGTAGCAGCAATCCTAGATGGACAAGATAAATTAATAGGTTTTCTCCACCTCTAATGACTGTGATTCTATTACATTAAAACAGAGGAAAACCTACAGAGAAATATTGAACCCGTTTCTAATCCAGACCTTCTCTGACAGATTAAATAGTACAGTAGATTGCAGTTTCTTCTTTTGTAGTCAAATGTTAATTAGATTCCTTGCAGCTCTCTGTATATCCTTCTGAGTTGGCTGATGAGCCATTAACAATGTGAACTGATTCAAGAATAGAGTGAAACTTCCTTCTGAAGGATAACAACACATTTGAAGCACAGACTGGTCCCACCAAAATACAAAACTGACAAGTATGGAGTGGCTCTTTTGCATATTTTATACCACATGCACATGGCTTTGCTGCACTGGTGAAGGCAGGCTCCAAATAACCTATGAGTCTCAACTCCTCCACGAATGCAGCTATTCAGCATTAAAAACCAGAGACATAGGAAGCTAATAGAGAGTTCTTTCCATCTTTTCTAACTAGTCATAGGAAAAAGTAAAGCCACTTGACACTTCTAAGCCTTCCTCACATAACTGTAAAATGAGAAAACATTATTCCTCTTGCTAGTTTACTGTTACTAAAACCTCATAGTGTCCTTGGCTGAACATTACTGAGTTACAAACTACTGTGCTAGTATATCAATGTAGTATATCAATGTCAGTTCCTTTTTTTTTTTTTCCGAGGCATTTTGTCACTTTCCTGAACCTTTAGCCAAGTAATGGACTGGAGATGGAGTTCTCTGTTGAACTACCTTGTTCAAGAATTGTCTTGAAAATGCCTCTTTTGCTGCCAATTTTGTTTTAATTATATTAAGAATTAAAGTTCAGATCTAAAGGGAAACAATCAGTTGAATTCTCCTGAGAGACAAATGAATAAAATACTAATAATACTAATTCAATGTTGGGTTCCCTCTTTTAGGTGAAATTATCTGAAATCGCTGCTTAGACATGTAATTCCCCTGCCCAAAAATCCTAGGACCAGGATTTTGATGTAAAACTTTCCACTGAAATTAATGAGACATCCTGTCTAAATGTTCTACCTGGCTTTGAAAAATCCACTTTTTGTGTGTATGTTTTTTTTTTTTTTGAACCTACCACAGTATTTACATAACAATCTGAAACAGCTCTAGCTGTACCTGTAAATTTAGAATAAATGATATATATGTTAAAGATTTGGGGCATAACTTTTAAAACATCTACTATGTGTCCACAAACAATTGTGAATGCAAATTAGGGGAGGTAGGTGAGCTCGTATCACCTTCAAATCAATGAAATAGATATCCAGTTGCCATCATTTCCACCTGCAGTTTATGTTGACAGCAGTTAGTTTTGGGGGTACAGCAGAAAAACATTTTTCGAAGGGTGAATACTGCAGCAGTTACATTACTTTCCGTAAGGCTGATGTTTTGTCCTTTTAAAATAATGCAATTAGACTTCAGGTCTGAAAAATGATCCTGCAGTGGAAGGAGAATGGAACATATGATCTAATAAGTCCTGTGATTCTTACTTATAATCTAATTGCCAGCCAAATATAAATTCTTCTTTAAAATCAAATCTGATTTTTTTTCATTAGATCAAAAAATTGCTTGAAATGTGACTCTTCAAGAAGAACAAAATTATATTTTTTCACTTTTCTGATGCAACCTCTGCTTGAGCCCTGTGCTTGCGATAACCACATAAAGCATTCCTGTTCAAAGGTTCAGTTATTGTCAAGGAGATGAATTATAAAACAACTTTATATTGTGCAATCTGCAGATTTTATTGACAAAAGTGTCATGAGCAGAAGAACTGGGAGTCTCTCTGCTTGTCATGGGATAAATAAGAGGATCTTCAGAGCTCCTAGCTTTATTCAATTTGTTTAGATACAAGTTGACTGTGAGCATTGATTCGATGCGAGACCAGTTATGGATTTTTAGATGGGTACATACACAGTGGGGAGTAATAGATGGATCTAAAGTGAGTACAAGGCTGCAATTCACTTGAGAAGATGCAGAGATTGTTTAAGTCCAGCTGCATAAGCATGCAGGATCAAGGGCAGACGGGTCTGATCCTCTGGCAGAAGTGTTTTCTCCTCCCACTGCAGCAACAAAATATTACTTGGTCTCTTCTCCCACGTGGGGAAAACTGTGACAGATCATATTTGTGCATTAGAGGGTCTCTATTCATAGCCCCTCATTCTTTAAAAGCTTAGTTTCCTGTCCATATCCTCTACAAACACAGAAAGTCTTGGGTGCCAAGTAAATGAATCACAAAATACCAGCTAATTTGCTGGATAAGACACACCAGAACAAGAGACTAATATAGTACTTTGCTGTTTAGCTATGTGGTTTCTGCCACAACACAATGTCTTTTACTCATTCATATGCCACCTAGCCAGTCTACCGCATCCCTGGGACTTGGTCTTTGTCTTCATAACTGTCTGCAAAGTACTAGCTTGCTGAAGGTCTGCTACAAAGCAAGTGGAGTTAAAGTGAATATCCAAATGCGGAAACATAATCCTAAACTCTGAACCCACATTACTATGATTCAGCCTAGTCCTGAAAACTCTTCCTGGCCTCAGGCAGGGATGGCCTTGCCGGTCATCTCATTGGAAGCCCAGACTTGGTGTAGGTTTCCCTATGGAAGTGAGAGTCAACATGAAAGTCAGCAGGAATACATTGCTAGGGCGGAGACTGAATGACAAGAAGATCAAATTCAAAAAGATGATTCAAAATCCTTTGCCCTGAGAATAACATTTTGGTAACTGTGGAAGCTCCCCCTGAGCTTTTCTGACAGCTGGGCTTATAAAATATTTCTGCTGGGTACCTCCGAAGATGCTTCTACAAAGATGGATGGGGCTCACTGCAGAAGATGAGGGAAGAGGCAAGGGAGGGTGGGATTTATCTCATATTCCAGCCATCTAAAAGTTATATATCTAATCTTAAGCAGTCACCTAGTCTCCCTCCATATGGACAGGAAACTGTCATGCTGATTCAAATCTTTGGTCATATCTCCAAGAGGATCTTAACTGCAAACCAACTCATTTCAGGCTGAAAAACCATTACTTTGCAATTTTCACCAAATATCAAGCTGGATGGGATTTGGTCTGAAATCTCTGGAATAAAGGATTTCTTCCCCAGGCTTTTCAGCCACATAGGCACCACATATTACATCAGTTACTAGACTTTGACATTTCATAACCCGTGCAAGATAGTTCAAACTTATGTTTTGTTACTTTGCATGCTGTTGAAGTAATTAAAATTGGAAAATGCTCTGAAGCCTTTTGCTGATAATGGTACTTTAAACATAATAGCCCTCCTTCATCTTTGTTGAAACTTTTTGGATTTACACTGGTACAAATTATTACTTGTTCAGCACCAGCAGAATTTTTGGCTTAATAACAACACTGAAAAGAGAACAACATATTTAGGATTTATTTTTTTTCTTAGAAATTGTTTTCTTCAGCCAGATCCCTAGCTAATTCTGTTTATTTTTCAATTCCTGGAGACGGTGAGAAATGTGAAATGTTTTGATCTTTCAAACATTCTTCCCAAACTGCTCCAAGGTCTTTATCTTACAGATAAGTGCAGTCTTCTGTTTTATTATTTGTTCAAGCAGAGCTGTTCCAATCTAAGAATTCAAACATTGTGTTTCTCACCACAAGTGTAAGCTGAAAGGGAAAGGGCAACTTGCACTTTTTCCTTACTGGGGTGAACTGTTTCATTAAAAAATAGAAAATGAATTAAAACTTGTATGATCTGCTAAATATAACTTCACTGGTTGTTTTCAAGTATTCCGACAATCTTCCAACATTATCCAGTTTCAAAGTAACTGATCATTAAAACAAAGCCATGAGAATGTTATCAGCTGATTGCTAAAGAATAGCAAACTAGGAGATCTGGCTCCTATTGCTAGATATAATCCAGGTTTGGGAAAGCCTCTTAGCGTCTCTGAACGTTGCCAGTGTTTCATAGAAGGATGTTGAAGAACTCAAGGCTGGACCAGTGCCCACTTTCCAGCATCAGCTGCACTGAGTCACTGACGTTGGAAATGCTGAAGGTCTACCCATGACAGATGGAAGTACAGAACACCAATAAATCATAATACAGAGATGCTCAGATTTTAAGGATAGGGATCGCATTTCACTCAATATCTTTTTATCAAGCCAAGTGATTTGTGTGTGAACACACAAGATCAGGCACCCAGTCTTGATCTGTAATCTTTAAGAAATGGAGCATCTACACGGTGCTAATCACAGTCATACCTTCATTATCACCTAGGCTTTCCTGTGCATTCCTCCCACATTTGTCTTTAATCCCTTTGCCCACATTCATGTGTCTGAATCTGGAGCTGAATCCCAGCCATTCTCTTCACATTTGAGAACCTCACGCATCCCGTCAGCCCTATTACACCTCTCATTCACTATCTAAGTGGTGGCTGCTGTCTCTAATCCATCACACCGTTTTCCATTGGCTGTGTATATATTTCTCAAATTAAACACTTCATAACTAATTCCCATGGCATTTTTTACACGCTGATGGTTTTCTCTAATCACCCACAGAGTTATCTCACTGTCTGCCTTCAAACTCTCCTTTTCCATAGTGGCTACATGCCCTTCTGGTCAGATCAGTGTCCTTCCTATCCAACTGACCAACACAGTGTCATTGCTCCTGTGTATGCCTTTATTCTCTGTCTATCTTTTGTTTTATAATTAGATGACAGAGGGTGTTGGTCTCTGACCAGCCCTCCTTATTGTGGACTAAGGCTGATAACAAAAACTGCAGCGTGCGGGTGCAAACTGCTCTCACACATCTTCCCTGTCTCTCTGCAGCACCCTGCTCTCTGTGCTCACAAACCAGACACACGGCTGGGCTGGCTGCGGGCACCTCCGCGCTTGCAATGCAGGTCTAGCTCCGGAGGCCCGGTCAGCGCAGCCTGCCTGTGGCACACGCAGAGGCTCCCCGCAGGTCACTGGAGTGGGATGCCAGGTGCCGGGATTTGCAGTGATAGCAGTAATCTTGCAAGATACAGTACGTCACTGGGGAGTTTCATTCTCTCATTGTCTCCCATCTTCCCTTTGCAATAAGGAACTGAAAGAGTATTTGCAGGAGGAAAGGGCTAACTTGGTTAAAGGGACAAGATTAATAAACTTCTCCCCTTATGAAAATATCCTGTGATTTTTAATAGTCATTAAAAGTCCAAAGGATCTGATTTCTTAGAATTTAACTCAAAGGACTTGTTCTGCCTGTAGTAAATGGCCAAGTACTCAATAGATCTGCATTAGCTTGGTAATGATCCTGCTGGCATTTGAAATTACGGCTAGACAGATCTGAGGCATATGGCTTAAGCCACTAAGCCATTGCCTGTTGTCTCTGTTTTTCATTTATTTGGGAGCTTCCTGAGGTCCTGAATTCATCTTTGAGGATAATGCAAGTTTTTCCCGGCAGTGAGTGAGCTGTCACAACTTACCTAAGTGATGCAGTATTTAAGTGGGTAAAGCAGGATTACTCTAAATGCCTGATTTAACTAACATTTGACCTGGCACATAATATTTCAGTGTCATTTTTGCATGTGTGGTTTAGTTATTTACATGCTGTTCTCTGTTTTCTTTGGAAAGTTTCAGATATCAAACAAGAGCCTACAAGGATGTTCTTAGTACCTGTCTAGAAGTTGTTTACTTTCTGCCAAGCTCTGCTTCTGACAAAAATTTTGCATTCTTTTGAAAAAATTAACTTAAAGTGTTGAAACTCTTAAGCATGAGAAATGTCTAACTTCAGCCTTTTTACAAAAACAAACTGTCATATTCTGCTTTAAAATAATCAGTTGAAATCAACTGCACTAAACTAGTGAAATGGATGGAAAAAGTGGGTCTAGCTTCTGCAAGGTGGCTGATAGCATATATAAAATAAAACTGTCCTAAGAGTGAAGGAAGTAAAATGTAATGCTCCTTTTCAGCTCTAAAATCAAAGTTTTTCCTCCTAGGCAGCGACATGATATTCCCAGCAAGCAAATGGCACTTGAGCCCCAGGGCTCCAGCCTGCTGCCTGCCCTGCCTTCCTGTGCAGCTTCATGACGAGTTTCATGAAGCGAAGGAGAAGCACCTCAGGGCTCCTTCTTTCATGAGCAGAGATGTTATGGGACTTGCCAGCAGTGGCAAGACATACTGCTGAGCCACCTCTCCGGCACACAGTCCATCTCCAGATCAACCTCAGAGGCAGCCACTGGGATGGGTCGGTGACTCCAAAGCACTCATTTTCTGAGCTCATCCTAGCAGTGATCGTCTTGGTGGAGATGCACTGCTAATCATATCTGTGATCAGAGTATGCCTGAGCTGGAGGGAGAGAGAAATCACCCCAGAGTCATTCCTGCAAATGATGTACCCCTTGCCTTTCCTGGGGAAGGTACAGCATGGTTGTCTTTCCCACATGCAGCAAAGCATCCCAGTAGCAAAACAGCTCTAATCAGTGCTGTTTAGCAAATCACGGCAGCCACTTACGTTCACTTTACGAGTTATACAACCGACATGCTCATGCAGATGTTGTTTGCAGAATATTGGAGACGATGCCAGCCAGACACTTGGCACCATGGCCCAATCTGGAAGATGAGGAGCTTTCTAGGCTCATTCCTAACATTCATTATTTTTGTACTTAATAAGAAAATTGACATGACACATCAGGGAGACTGGTCAGTCAGCTAGCATGGAAACTATTAGTGCAGAAAAAATGAATAGCCTGGCAGTTAAATGTCTGCAACACCCACACACTCCCTGGAAACAACTTAGAAATAGGGTTATTCATCCGAATTTATCCCATGGTCCCTGGGCCTCATCACGGTGGTTGAAAGTGGCTGAAACACTTTGCACTGCTTGTTGCTGGATCTGGGCACTCTGTGGTGAAGGGTGAGTGTTTTTAAGGCAGACTTCTCCCACGTCATAAAATCCGGCCAACAAAGCTCAGAAACTTTGCAGAAACACTGTGTGATACTGGGCATTTACCTGGGTATGAATCTTCTGGAGGCTGGTTTCCGAATGATGGCTTCAAGGGGCATCTGTAGTGTGATAAGTTTTAGAAAAACCCTTAGGTACTCTGGGTCCTGGAAGTCTTTCTTTATAAATCTTGTTTTCCATATTCACTGATAGGGTGCCAGTCACTCTCTACCACCAACACATCTTTAAACCTTCTTAAGAAAAAAGGGCCACTAACAGAAGCTCTTGTGTCTTTGGTTGCTACTTGTACCCAAGTCCCAGTTTCAGGCAATGTAAATGAAAAACTCTCAAATTTGTCTTTCATTCCCCTGTACTGCTTTCTTCACTGCTTACACCTCTTTGACTGTGTGTATACCAGTAACTAAATGAGCCAGCATCCCTTTTCTGTCCCTGAAAGCAGACAGATAACATGGCTTGTCTTGCTAGGGCTAAATTTTCTACCCCAAACAGGGTAGCCTTATCTGTGCCTTGCCAACCGTAAACAGACCCTGGTTCGTGATGTCCACTGAGTCCCACTCAGGTATTATTTGAGGAGAGCCTACCTGGCATATGTCAAAATGTGCCAGGGAGCAGTACAACAGCAGCTCAGGAGAATCATCTCCTGACCCCGTTCAATTCACCAGCACAGATGTTGCCTTCAGGTTTGCAGCTCAATTCATTGATTCAATGCCGTTAACACTAGCAGGTGTATAGGAGATTTGCACTCATGTTTCGCAAGAAAAAATTTCCCCTGACTCTTATCTTAGGATGTGATGAATCACCCTCTCGTAGTCGCTTCCTCCCTCCTGTGACTGTAGGAGGAGACCAGATGACTGGTTTCTACTGGCTGCCCAGCTTTTGGATGGCTAAAGTTATCCCATGCTAAGGGATTAAGGACTTCCTCCATTTTTAAATCTGAATGGTATTAAAACCATCCTCGATTTTGCAAGGGAATGAAGAAGTCCTACTAAGAACATATGCAGTTCAGCTCTTTCCTGTGAAGTTGCCATATGGCAGAGGAGTGATGGGAAGAAGAAAAATATTGACAGTGATGATATATCTCATTACAGAGCATACGGACCAAATTTTCCTCTCAGTTACACTAGTGAAAATCTGGAGTGAACAGCCCTGACTTGATAGGAAAATCAGATCAGTCAGTGGATATACAAAGCCAATTATGAGAGTGAAACAAAAGCAAACTTGAGAAACATTATGGTATAGTAAAGAAGACATGTTAAGATGCCAGACGACAGGAAGCCATTGGACCCAGCACGCTTACTCCTCTTTTGAAAAGTCATACAAGCTACAATAACCACAAGTGGTCAGGATCTTGTTTTATGCCTGAACTTGGCACACTGTATGAAAGCTGCCCCAAAACATCTGTTCTGGCTTCCAAACATTTATATAGCCCTTTGTTAGAGTACCAAAGATGGCATCACATCAATAGAAAGGAAGCATTGCAGAAGAAAGCAGTACAAGGATGCTAGAGGGAAAAGTCCAAGTTTAACACAAGATCTGCAATGTTTTACCCACCAATAACTTTCATTTATTCCTTTTATTTCATTTATTCCATTTATTCCTTGCTGAACATTTACATGATCGAAACTTTAAACCATATTTGACAGACAAAACCAGCAAGTGCTTCAAGGAGTGAGACCACAGGAGATGGTGCATTTGTATTTCCATATTACTTAGAAATATAGTCAGCAGCAAAAGCTGCAACAATAGCACTGTTTGATGCATTATAAAGACATAAAGGCATATGTGTAGCTGAGAAGACTTCTTGAAATACTATGGGAAGGACATTTGCTCAGTAGCAATTGAGTACGGTCTACTAGAAACTTACTCTTACAACCAGCTAGCAAAAGAACTGTTTTCTATTCAGGATTCTTTTTGGCCTGTTACAAGATAGTAAGAAATGTATAGGTTTCTTTGACCTGTATGGTAAGATGATGTCATTCATGTAGAGTAGAAGAAGTAAAACAAAAAACAAAAAACAAAAAACCTCAGTCAGAAAAAAAAAAAAAAAGGAAAACCATCAGCAATTTCACACAGAAAAGAGTTAAACTTAATAAATAAATTATGTATATTTTTTCTTGGAGGCCTATAAAGACTGAGGTTTTGCAAAGGAGTTCAAAGACAGACTATAGCCAACTCAGTGTCCACAGTTTCTTTGGAAGCAGCATGGAACATTTGGCCAGAAGAAACAGTGCCAACTATCCTGTGCAAAGCCTATACTTTAATTTGCAAAAGCAAAAAGCTGTGATTTATACCTCTGAAAGGAAGAAGTAAAAAAAAAAAAAGAAAAAGAAAAAAAAAAGAATTTAACAGTACATTCTGTGTAGGTTTATTATTTTGCCAACAGTTTGTGGGTTGGATGATGTGGTACGTTCCTGAAGATTAGACATCACCATTTCTTTAAAACAAACAAAACAGCAGGAAAAATCAAAATTCCCCTAAAGCAGAGGCAGTCCTTGCGAAAGTTCAGAGCAGTTGTGGCTCTCCCTTGGCTCCCTTTTTTTAAAAAGAAAATTCATCAACCAATAGCGTTAATCAGCCTTGGCTCACAGAGAGCATTTTTGCTTCCAGTTGAGGACAATTAGAGGCACAGTGTCAACTGGTCATTTATTAGGTTGTGTAAAGCTCTGTGGATACACATTGTTTTTGTGACATTAAAAAATTCTCATGAAAAATGGTGCTGTTACATGCAGACATCCCCTGGTTTCTTCTCCTTTTAAACTCAACAGATTTGCTAGTTCAAGGGAAACTAAGAAGTGTTTTTAAGAAGAAATGCATGCTGAAAGCAAGTAGTATATCTTCAGGGACAAAATCAACAGGCAAGTGAAAATCAAGCAGGGTAAATGTGGAGCTATCAATCCATTCTTTTGTGCCTGATGATATCCTTTGCAGCACAGATAAGGAAAAGGGATTTTTATCTGCAAAAGTGCTGAGAATGAAGATTTAGTCCTTTATAGTTATCGTGACAATATTGCCATCACATTATTGTCCAACATTATTTCTTCAGCCCTCTTAAACCATCAGAAACCCCTCAATGAATGTCCCTAGTAGGTGAAATCCACAAACATATTCATGACAGAGCCTCAAGAAATCACTCAAAATTTGGCCAGATGTTATGGTTAAAAATGGAACATTGTTTTTCAGAGAAGACTCTTTTTCATTGTCATAACTTCTCCCAGCCTCCAAAGGCCTATACTAAGACTGCAAATTAAAAGTCAAAATAAATAGATCATCATTGTGCAATAACAGAGCTCTGCCAAAAAAAAAAAAAAAAAAAAANAAAAAAAAAAAAAAAAAAGCATGAAAACCCAAAGGATGAAACAATGTCATTCTGCAGAGTGAAAAATATCACTTATTGCTGAAAAAAGTACTCGTATGTTGCACGTTGTTAGACGGTTCTTCTGGGTTTCTTGGCAGTCAATCTAGAAAATCTACTTCTTTAAATTTACCTTTAAAGTGTCTAAAGTTAGAACAAGAGAGATTTGGGAAACAAGAAACTACATTTAGGGCAATTCCAGGTACCTGCTGTAATGCTACTCAAAGTCTTACAGCCCCTAAAATTTGTGTGGGATTTTAGAACACCACCACCCAACTGTCCATCTCATCCTTAGAGGTAGCTGCACATTAACGGATAAACAAATTTTCTATGTAAACTTCATCTCTTCTGGCAACACTTGAAGCAGAAGGCATTCAGGCAGTGTAAAGATACCTTTCTCTAGGTCCTACCTGGTATAAAGCAGGATGCATTCTTACTGCAGTCTTAGCCCTACCTACAGTTTCTATCCACTGAGCCTCATATTTTATGAATCTTTGCTATTACTCTGGAGCTTGTTTCCATGAGGGCTTTCATCTTTAATGTTTTTGTTCCTAATAAACTGGTCTTATTTCAACTTTTACTTCCTGTGGCAAGATTTATCTGAAATATTATAAAGTTAAAAGAAAAAAACAAAACCAAACAAAACAGAACATGAGTTTCTGAAGTGTAGATGGTAAGAATATTTACTCCTACACTGGGAGAGAAAAAGAAGGGATATAAAAAGTGAATCACAAGGACAAAAGCCAATCTGTTAATCGAGGAAAGGAGAAAGATATGCATTCCACAGACCCAGTGTGACATTTTCTTCTTCTATGTGCCTTCTTTTCCATGTTCTTCAGGTGGGATACTAGATGAGGTAGATACAGTACAGCAATTACTATGTTCTAATGAAATGTGGTAACTGAATAAAGCACAGAAGTGTAGTACATCAAGCTGACATGCTTATAGAAATACATGTGGCTGATCAGTCTTCATGGCAACTGGATTTTTCTTATTTGTGTGAATTTCACAAACCACATTTTTTTAAACATCTCGCTCTTTGTTTTCTTTTCTTCTACCCCTCACCCCCCTATTCAATTTCATATTATTTTCTAGGATCTTTTAAACCAAGATTATACACAACTGGCAAATTTTCCTATAGGAATGTGATAGTCATCAAGAGAACAATGTCATTTGGATGAATTAAGACTCCCTGAGGAACCCCTGTAAGAGCTAGAAAATCTATAAAGTTCTTACTGAAAGGTAACCCAGCTTGCGATTTGGTCTTTTAAAGTAAAATATTAGGGTTGCTTTAGAGATTTGGAGCATTTCTAGACATGGGAAAGAGAGCATCATTGCTTTCTTAGGCTATCAATATATACTTCTGAGGCAGCAATAATTCTTCCAGTGAATTTCATGTTCCCATTCAAATGTCTTTACTTGTTTTAAACAAGGCAAGAATTAAAAAAATGATACTATGTTGACAACTAAAAATAAAGTGGCTTGACAACTGAGTTAAAATAAGCATTGCTACTAGCTTGATGTAAATAGGAGGGAAACCACATCCTAAAAATGACTTCTATTACCTCTGGGCATAGCCAGCCATGGGGAGAAATGGCACCTGCCCTTCTTTAGTCACTTACCAGTTCTGGGGGAAAAAAGTCTCTGGAGAGCAAATGCCTATCTGTAGAGAAAAGGTCAGTACTGCTTTATTTCTGCCTTTGGTAACTCTGCATAACTTTGTGGTTGATGCTGCAGTAAGAATTTCTGACACTCATACACTACGATGCATTAAAGTCTGTTGCAATTAGCTGCTTCTTGCTCTGACACAGACCTTCTGGCATTAGACCTCCCTGCACCTTGGTTTATCTGCCCATAAAATGAGGCTAAAGATAGTGACCTCTCTTGTAAAACCAGTCTGAGATTTACTGCTGAGAAGCACCATGTGCAAGTTAGGTAAAATATTTAACGTCGAATAGCATACATAAAGCGAGCACAAACTCCACTGTCTTGTCAACTCTGTTTGAGAGGTGCAGTCTTGTGAGATTCACTTTTGCCTGAACTTGACTCAAAAAGGCCAGTTTACATAAGTTACCATTGACCACCAAACAGTTTACATCAGTAAAATTTTACTTGGCCTTCAAAACAGCTCCTATCCCTTGAATTAGCAAATGCTCTTGGGGGAAACAGTAAATCATATCTTTGATGAGGGCATAAGACAGAAGGATGATAATAACAGAAGCAATGATGCTTTCTAGTTACCCTAATGGCTTGGAAAAATGAGTATGCCTCTGGCCATAGCCAAGGGTCATTAGTTTGGTCTAATTTAGAGGACCAAAGACTACCAGGACAATGCATGGGGGCCAGATGGCAATGTCAGGACCCCTCTTGCACACTGTCAGGAGCAACAGCATCTGCCAGTACTATGTTATGCACATGAAAAGAGCTGCCCCTAGTGCAGGAGACCTGATGATAGGGCCATATCAGCTACCTGGATGGCCATCCAGCCGCCTCCTCCCGAGGCCACCTATTTCTGGTGGCAGATGAACAGCAGCATCCCCTGGGTGTTTAGCGGCATCACCTAGATTTATACTGTTTAGTGGCAAATGTTCCCCCTCTCTCCTGTCCCCCTCTGACCCTCTAAGCCCTGAAGTGTTCACCTGTTTCACTCACCAGTGAAGGCAAAGTGCTTAGCAAGTAAGTTTATAGCATTCTTCATTAGGAATTTAAGTATAGAGAAAATTAAATCTGACTTGCAATCTAATGAGCTATTTTGTAATTTGATGAAGTAGTGTGACCTACCAAGGGACTTAGTCCAAAGAGTTTTGTGTGCTAATCTGATGCCAGGCACACAGACGGACTTCAGGGATATCAACTTCTCTCGGGTGTCCTGCCCACCACTGAAACTGCATGGCTATAATTAACATCAATCATACTAGCGAAATGGAAGACCAAAAGCTACTTGGGGGACTATAGTGCTCAAGATGAGCACCAGTGCTAGCCAGAACTGCCACTGGGGAGTAATTAGGTCTTCTGCAAATCCTAGTAGGACTCTCACATCTCCAGCTACCTCCTGGCACATCTCGTTTAAACACTGAGCACTGAGTAACTGAGGACTCCAGTATAGGTGGGGTAACATGCAGAAACAGGAGAAAAAAAGTAATAATAAAAAGAGGGAGCTGCACTCTTGGAGTGAGAAGCAGTGTCTCTTCCCCAGAACATTTTAACCACTGTAAATATATCAACACCATCCACATTTTAAGTCGGCTTCTTCATGATTCAAAATGAATCAGAGGAAGCTGCTGCCCTGCTCTCTGCCCAGGTATAGTGTAAAAGTGAAGCAGAAGTGCCGAAGTGTCATAATAATACACTTCATTTATAGACCTTGTTTCATTTCCAACATTTCAAAGCCTTGCCAGTATTAATTAATTAAAATCTTGCAACAGCCTTTTTGAGTTAGGCAAGGACTATTACATCATTATATATGTAGGTAAATGTGGAGAATCTGGAGGCGAGATCGAGACTGCCTGCTTTAGGCACTCAACTTATATGTTGCAACATCTAAAATAAAATAGGTGCTTGGCTCCAGCAGAATGATTCAGATCACTTAACGCAGGTGCCTACACAAACTACACAAGCAATGCACAGACGGATGCTTCTGAAGCAGCACCCAAGCAAAGTTCACAAGTTTCTCCACTGACTGAATGGTGAGCTGTGCTGCCTCCATGGGATGATTTAGTGTGGTTGCACGCAGCCACTCAGGTGTAAGCACTAGGAAATATTATTCTTGGGACTGTGGCTGCGTAAGTGCTTAACTCAAGGCTCAACAGCATGCATGCTTGCCTATGTGGGATTCAAAATGCAAATTCCCCTCTGAAGGGCAAGCACCTGTGTCATGGGATAAGTGGGAGCAGGAAGCACAAGATATTAATGGTTTGAGCACTAATCCAGAAACTGGAAAACTTGAGATGTAGCCTGTCTAACCCGAGGGGTCTGACCCCAGCATTCCCACTTGCCAGCGCAATACCGGGCTACAGGTGAGGCTGCGGTGGTGGCACGAACTCCTCCTGCTGAAGCTCAACTGTTCAACCACCAGAAATGTAAGATGTGAAGACTAGAGCATCAGCCCACTGAAAGGAGAGGTCTTTTGCTTGTAAATCTTCTATTTTAGAGCTCTGTCAGATAAAATGTCATGAAAACTGTTAGGCAGAGGAACAGGTGGTCCTTCATGTCCCAGGCTCAGCTGGCACTTAGGAACGCCCAGGTGTTTCCACACTGCCAAACGGGCTCTTTCCTTGTCCCTCTCCTATACCTTGGTATCCAGATCCTCAACACTCTGTACTTGTTAGCTGGCCATTAGGGAGCCATTTGTTCCATTTGAGAGGAAAACTGGTCATGGCCAAGAGGACGGCGTGCTGCAGGCTCTGCTCCAGGTGCAGTATGGACATGCACCGCACAACCTTGGCTGTTTACCTGGTGCAATATTGCAATGCTAGCCTGAAGTCTCCAAACCCCCAGTATCCCTCTGGTCACTTCCCAGAGTGCAAAGAAAGCAGAGGGCTGCTGAAAAGCCCCTATTCTGGCATCTATATTATAAATAAATAAATACATAAATAAATAAAATGTAATTGCAGGGAGACATTGCCCAGTGGAGACCAGGATCAAGCACTGCACAGCATGGGTTGGTCTGCCCATTCCAAACACTCCAGCCCTCAGTTGTGTGAACACAAGCCAGCCTGTAACAAGCAGTCCAGAGGCATAGGCTCTCTTTCTGATTTGGCCCACAAAAACAGTATAAATATGCCCCAAATTTCTCTTGCTGAAACGTTTCATGTTAGTTGAACGTCACCTAGAACCAGTGGTTTGGGTCAGACTCAATGAAGTGGTCCCTTTTCAATACCTGGGGAAATATTAGCAGCTCTTCACCATCATGACTTGTGAGTCATGACGGACTGCCGGGAGCTACACACCTAGCTCCTTTGAGCTTTCAACCACTGAACACATGTGAAACCATATGCTTATGTGCTTAAGTTACTCTTAAGTACAAAATGCACTGTCCAGAATAATATACATGTTCAGTTTGCCTGGGATGTAGGTGCTACTTCAGATGAAATGGACTGAGCCATTCCCTGGGACTTAGACACAATCAATTCACTAACATGTGGACTTCAGGTGACTCATGGATGGTCTAAATCACATCCACGGAATTGTTCAGACTATGCAGCATCTCAGAAGTGGAGCTGAGAAAAAGACTCAGGAGTCCTTAATCTAGTCTTGAGCCTGATTTATTATCATTTTTACCTGCTAGGGGTTTCTTTAGTCTCAGCAAGACTCTCTCCTAATTAGCAATAGAGAAGGAGAATTTGGGTTAATGCATCCTGCTATACCCACTCCTTAACGCAAGAGTGGTTGTTATTAGTGTTTTAGCAGTTGTCCTTTTATGCAAGAATTTGCAGAGCTGACTTGGCTAAACTTTTAATGGGTATGCTTCTAGTGTGGGAGGAAATGTTAAGCACTGCTTATTGTTACTTAGAATTACACACCCAAATGCCATAGCTCTATCCAGAGTTCCCAGGCATCTAACTACTTGACTATCTACCACAGCACACCATATCACACTTAACGATCTTCCTTACTGACTAAAGTAATGTCATGATGCACTGTAGGAGCAAAAGAATGCTGGGTTTGCAAAATGCATGCATTGCTTCAGATTGCAGTGAATTTATTTAACAGAGGATCAGGCAACAACCATTAATTTCAGTGCAATAGATTTCTCTGCTCTTCTTATGTACCAAGATGCCACCAGATCAGATCAATGAAATTGCAACAGATTGCCCAGCATACCCACAACAGCCAATATCTGCCTAGCATCTCAGAGAGGCATCCCATTAAAAAAATGCCTCCAGTTTCTGTTCTGCCACATCTCCACTGCTCAGTCTGTTCTGTTGGAAATAGCAAAGTTGAAGTTTTCCAATGGACTTGGCTGAGTCAGAGGCGCTTTTGGGCAGTCATGCAGAGGCGCACGTATTGACTGCCCTGCTAGCAGCAACTTTGGCCCCACCGTGCCAAAGGAGATGTGCTATTGTCCTTGGGTGCACTTCTTGAGGCCACGTGTGGGGCGTACACAGCTCCACCCTCAGCTGAGGTGGAAAACTTGTTCGAAGTGGTTTTGAGGTTTTGTTAAGAAGCAAAACAGGAAATATGCATGAATCTGGAGTTTAACTATTTTTTGAACTTCTTGCTCTCCCAGAGTTTTTTTTTTTTTAATAAAAAATAAATATCAGAATGACAAATATTCTGCAACTGAATATGTCCCAGTGCTGGGATAAGCCCAAGCTTTTAGTGGTGCAGACTGGACTTCAGGCAGCAAAGAGATCCTAGAGTAGTCCAGGGAATTTTCCTTTTCTTTTTTAAGCAAACCGAGCAACTCAAAGTCTGCGTCAACTTACTCAAGTGCTCCTATGCCAACTAATCAGAGCTGGCACAGAATACAATGCTGACTGTTGCTCCCTTCCCTGCCTACACTGGAAGCAAGGAAAGCCAAAGACACAGAGCTGAAATGGCAGCTCTGTGCCATCTGGAGAGACCTTGTATCCTCAGACTGGCTGCTTTGGAGCAGACAAAGGACCACCGAATGACTCCAAAAAAATCAGTGAAAAGGACAACAAACACATTAGTGGGATAGAAGCCAGGGTGAGCTTTCAGGCAGAGAAGGAGTTAATTGAAGAGCCACAGGCACTGCTCAATTGACATCATGGGTGAGTAAAGTCTCCTTTCTCCCACGGTGAGGAGCATCAGTACAAGCCTGGCTGCCCCAGTGTGCTGAGCCCTACGCACATTACTGCTACCTTTGCTGAGGGCATCTAGGGCCCTTGTCCTTTTAGTCCCCAGCCTTCCTTCTGGTAACCATGAAAAGAATAAGAGCTGGTTTTATACCCTTGGTAACATAAGCTGTCCCCTGCCATTAGAAAGCTATGGTGAAACCACCAAGTCATCTCAAGGAGAGTGCCAAGCAGCCAGGGAATGGCGAAGTCTTCCCATCACTGCCGGCCCCAGTGTGGGACCTAATGGCAAAAATCTCCATCACCAGGACTGTAGACTGCTGTGCTCATTTCCTCAGTGGTATGCTGCTGATTCACATGCTGTGACACCACCGAGCAAAGTCTACCTGGATGTCTCCACCACTCTGTTTCTAGTGCTATGTAACATCAGGTTTGGGTCAGAGTCTGGGATCAGACATGCTGATGTCATTCACAAACTGCACTAAGACCTGCGAATTATTCATAGATACAATAAAACTTGGCTGTGCTATACCTTGCAGTTGGGATCAGCCAGGCAAGTTCTCCACAGTTTGCTCCCAGTTTATTTAAGCTGCCTGTGTGTGCCGCATGAGGCACCAGCAACGCTTTCACTGCTGCTACAGCATCACTCTGACGTCAGCAGTTTTATTTGATTTTCTGTCACTGTTCTTGCAGATTAAATTTCAACCAGTGACCCACAGCTTGATAGCTCATTAACAAATCCCTCCAAGCCATCCAGTCCTGCCCTTGCTTGACAGTTAACTCTGCATTGCACACACTCCTGAAGCCTCCTGAAATCAGTGCTGCCCCATGCAAAAGTTTGGTCAGGCTCAGTGCTGCTGCAAAAGTCCATGGGTGTTCCTACCCTGCTGCATGTTTTCAATGACAGATCACTACCAATCCCTATTATGAGTCCTTGTGTCTTAAAAACTCCTGCATCGACAGTCAAAATTTTCCTTTCTCACCTCTCCCCTCAGTCATTGATCTACAGGGGAATTATTCTGACTTCCTTCTTGGTGAAACTTTAAAACAAGGCATTCTTACTCCTTTTCTTGTTTGGCATTGTTACTGCAATCCCGTAGGTGAAGACAACTAGGATAATGCCCTTTCAGCTTTCTTTTGCTGTGATAGATTAATATGAAACTCTTGGTAGGTGGTGGGAACAGAAAAGCTGCCCCAGAGCATGCTCGGGAGGTCAGACCCCAACTCGCACATTTGCAGTTGGGTTGGATGGGAGGCAGGTCACCCTGAGTGCATTACGATCCAACTCACCGGCAGCTGTCTCGAGCTCAGCTCTTCCTATGCCCAGATTTGTCTCACAGTGACAGGCAGGTTAATAGTGAAGATACAGCCATTGCTTCATTTTACTTCTTCCATGCATCTGAACAGACCTCTTGCCCTGTACTTAGATTATCATGCCTTCAAGTGAGAAATAATACGCTTTTATATTGGGTATAATCCAGAGCTATAATGCGTACTTTTCCTTCTAACCCTTCTTAAAACTGTGACTTAAACAAGCATTCACTGTCAAAATCCTAACCTGGCCTCTCCCTCCAAGCTAACGAAATCTTCTCTACAAATGCTGAACTGAGGCTTGTTGCAGCAGCTCCAGCGGCACCGGGCAGGTGGAGCACCGCCGCACAGACTCTGGCCACCAACGGGACTCTTCTCAGCCCCACACCCTCATTTCGCCTCAACAAAAACTGCTTTCCTTTGAGGTTGAAGTCAACTTCACCAACTTCAATGGTGAGACGTTTGATTTATGCAGGGACTAGAAGAGAATCAGGCCGTGATTCTTTATTGCCTTTTAAAGCCAAGAGCCCAGCAGAAGCCAATTGTGTCTGACGTGAAGCTGCTGCACACCCAACGTGGAATCTGCACAATTCCATAAACCAGCAGTGGTCTAAATAAAAACTTCAAACAAGACATTCTGGCATTGGCCAGAAAGAGCGAAGATAAATAACTGGGAGCCGCCAAGTTGCAAAGGATGAACTGCTTGACTGTTGGACAGAGAGCAAAGTGAGAGGCAGAAATTAGGCAGGGCGCTGGGAGGCTTGTAACGCTCCCAGAAAACAAAGGGGTCACTGCGTTTAATTTGATTAATTCATCACTGGTCCAAAAGACTTTGTGCTGAGCCTCAGGCAGTGCAATAAACATACAATCATTAAGACAGGAAATAAAAAATTGGTTGGGTGGTAAATACTCCAGTTCCCTCTCCCACTCCAGCTTCCCTCTTGTTTCTTCTCTCCTTGGTCAGTGCAAACATTGGAAGCAACACAGAAAGCAAGTGGTAGCATTAAAAAACAAAAACAACAAATCCTACTGTATTGCAAATGCCTTGGTCAAAACACTTTCAAGGAAAGCTTTGACTTGTTTTCCCCATCATTCTTGTTTTCCCTCAACAGCCCATTCCTCTAGGAACCGCCGTGGGCAGGATGGAGCAACAGCCACACCAGTTTGGCCTCCTCTCACCAAGACTGGCAGAATACTTAGCAGAAAACAACAAGAAGGACATTTATCCTAAGGGGGCTGGGTAGCACTTTCAGAGGTCATTTCAGTAGTTTTGGTTGTACGCGTAAGCATCCAGGGGCCCAAACAGATGTTTTTATGAATGTAACTGTATTTACAAATAATGGGATCTTGTAAAGCTCCAATGCTGGGTTTTATGGGCCAGATGGTATAAACACTCACCCTGTAACTGTACAGTGCCTGTCCCTCACCACAGGACACGGGGAGGGGACAACCCCCCCACTGACACTGGGGCTGGAAAACTGTTGCAGCTGCTTGAAGCTATGTAGGAGCCTGGGGTGTCAGAAGAAGCCATGGCAGAGGCAGAGCTGGGAAAAGGGAGGGTGACGAATGCTCCATACATCCTTGGCAAGTGAAGTTCGCGTCTGGCTCTTCTCCCACCCTCTTCAAGTACTCACCATGGCTCTCTGCATCAGGAAACTGTTTTTATCTCCCTTTCCCAGACAGATGCTGAGGTTTACTCCTGCTTAGACGTTTTCTGGAGTCACATGAGAAAACTACGATAAGTAAGATGGGTCTCCAAACCCCAGCCCACACATCAGCCCACCTCTGCATCTGTGCACACACTGCCATGTGACACCTAGGTCCCATTGAGTCAAATGTTGCTACTGAAGAAAGCAAAGTGACATACATGTGTTCAAATTGATATTAGATAGATTTTGTTCATCCACCTAATTGTCCATTCTCTTCTATTGTTCCAGCATTCAAAGGTGCATCCATGAGTATATATGCAAGACCCAGTCAGTATAGACATTCATATCATGTCTCTAAGCTAGTCAAATGAGAAAACTTCCATCAAATATAGTGTTGGACCAGTGTTTCCACTATTCCTGAAATAATGTATTCACTACAGAATAAAGAACCAACCCTGTAATTCTGCAACTATAAAAATATTATTCAAGGGAAAATAACATACATGAATCAGCAAAATTTAATTAATAAGGTCATTGACTAATCTTATTTGTCTGGGTCTTCCACATACATTCAAAAGAAGAAATAAGTTTACCCACTACTGAAAAGCAGTAAAACTGGGTGAATAAGGCTTCATGATAGTGGTCTAGAAGTGCACATGCTGTTTCTTAAAATAAAAACAACAACAAAAAAAGCCCTCATGGTGACTTTGCCAATATTTCACCATGTTCGTTTTTGCTTATAGCAAGTCCTGTTTTAAATCACAATAATGCACTTGACTTCTGAGAGAGGAAGACCAGAGATTTATTCTGTGCTATGTGGAAATGGCCCATTCCAGCAGAAAACTGAGCCATGGAGGGGAGTTCTGTCAGGGAAGAAATCTCATCTGGGTAAATGGTACTCCTCAGCAGAGCATGGTTACTTATATGCATGTTTGTACTGACATCAAATGAATGCTGTTCATCCGCTTGATTGTCACTTCTCCTCCCTTGTTCCAGTACTCCTCCTACTTTCCCCTTGGAAGGTTTAATCATCCAATGTAAGGCTTTTTAACAGGAACAAGGACACTTTTAAGATAAAGACATTAAAAACAACTTTAAGCAAATGCAACATACAGTTGTGCATTTACTGAATGTGGTTTACATACGTACTCACACATGGCACAGCCCCCCTTCTGCCCCTCAAGCCACAGCACTGCTCACTGTGTGATGCCCATCCTTCACCTAAAGCTGGCATCATTTCCTTCAGGGTTAAACCAGCACCATGCAGACCAGCTGAGAAGGAAAGGCCAAATCAGAAGAAATTCAGCTTGTAGCACTGCTGGACCTTGTGGATGGAATGGGTGTGGAGGCTTATAGGTAAGTTAAGAGTTAATTTGTAAAGCATGTTTGTCATGCTAACTGTCCAGCACTTGGAGATTGACAATTACTACCTTCCTAATAGCTGCACATGATTAACTTTATATTCCTGTAAATTTACTGTGGATGGAGTCTATGCTATATCTGATGAAACCCATGTACTTATTAGCTGATCTTTCAGCCATGATGCCTAATACTCAAGCAAGACAATCTTTACTTGTATAATATTTTTATTAATGACCTAGACAGTGGGATCGAGTGGACCCTCAGCAAGCTTGCAGATGACACCAAGCTGAGTGGTGCAGTTGATACACCAGAAGGAAGGGATGTCATCCAAAGGGACCTGGATAAGCTTGAGAAGTGGGCCCACGTGAACATAATGAGGTTCAACAAGTCCAAGTGCAAGGTGCTGCAGCTGGGTCAGGGCAACCCCAGACATGAGCACAGACAGCGAGAAGAACTCATTGAGAGCAGCCCTGCGGAGAAGGACTTGGAGGTTCTGGTGGATGAGAAGCTCGACATGAACCAGCAGTGTGTGCTTGCAGCCCAGAAGACCAACAATTCCTACTCTTTTCCAAGGCACAAGTTATAGCATTAAGACTGCACATGAGCAATTCAAGCCTCTTCTTCAGCAGCACTTATGGAGGGGGAGCAGGCTGACATGACAAGGAGATGAGGAATTTGCTATGAGGACCTCTTTTAAACAGCTTTGCTCTCAGTCTCCCCAGCCCAGCTGTGTCACCAATCTGTGGCCTCTCCCTGGCTCCCTCATCTAGGGCTTTAGCATCAACTGGAAGGCAGATGAAAAGATCTGCCATCCAGCCACGCACCGTGCCTCAGGTCACAGAGTGCTAGAAGGGTCCCAACGTTCTGCAGATGCATGAGGTACACCTCTGGCCATGGAGAGCAGAAGGAGAGAGTCAGTTCAGTCAAAGCTTAGTGCACACAGCTGGAAAGATCTCTTTAGGATGTGCCTGAGTGATAGTACAGTCTGTGGCAAGATAGGGTCTGAATCACCTTCTGCTGTATCCTTGCCTACAGGCCTGACCACTGCCACCAGACTAATCTTCTGCATCAGCCAAATAGAGCAAGTAGGTTTCATTTAGGTATCATTAATCAGCCTTTTCAAATGCAGGAAGACTAGGTGAGCACAAGGAATCTTACAAAAAATAGAAGTTTCTGAAAAATGCAGTAGGAAGAAACAGGTCATGGGGAGAGGATGGGAAGGAAAGTGGGAAGAGTTATTAACTAGTGTTTATGGAGAGGATCTCCAGAGCAATGGTGGAGAAACAGGGAGTGTACATGGAGAATAGCCACATGCATTCACACTGCACTTTTAACCTCAAGAGTTCCCAAGACGTGTGAAATGAGCTAGAGCTCAGAAGGTCCTCTCTAGCAAATGCCCCTTGACAGCCCAAGCTGGTGCAGCGCAGGGAATGGACACGTTTGCTGCAGCCAGCCAAGGTGGCTACTGGCACTCCCTGTGTGGGACCCTTCACTTTGGCAGAGATTTCCAGCTCCTCCTGAAGCAAGTGTAACAGCTTTTCCCTTGAACTCCTAATCTTTCTAGATTGTAATATTATACACAGGCTTTAAGGTTATATGGAGGGTTGTCTTCTACCATATGCATGACCAATGCACAGCGTCAGGGAATAGTGATCTTTTCAGAAACGGCTGGGTGCTGTTATAACACCAGTAATAATAATAAAAATAGCAACAATAAAATGGCACCTCCACCAGCACACTACAGTGAAGCTGACTGCAAAACCTGAGTGCTGAAGAGCACTAAATGGTCCTCTCATTACTCTTAATCACAGATATCTCTACACAGTGTGGGTGGGTTTTGCTCCATATTTCATCTCCAGCAACATAGCATGAAGTTGCAAATAGCATTACTGAGCATACCCAAATGCCCATGCAGTAAAGATAACACTGAAATTATGATATAAATCTATTTTCAGCTTTCATCTGAATATTCAGGATGTCTCCTCTTATCTCTGTTATAGATTAGTTTTATATTGTGAAACCAATTGTGAAAGATGACAAATACCAAATGGCAAGAACAATCAGGCTATGGAATTGCCTCCCAGGACAGAGCTGTGTGTTCTCATAGGGCTTTTCTTTTCTTTTTTTTTTTTTCCTTCTTCCTCCTTCTCCCCCATTCCTTTTACCTTTTATTTTTATGATTAGACAATCACTGTTTAACCACCTCAGGGAAATGCAAGGTGAATTAGGAGAAAGAAGGCCAAGGTTATCATGGAAAAGTTGAATCCCTCCTCAGTGGAAACCAGTTAATAGCTATGGCTAGACTCAAGTATGGACCTCTGTTGGGAATCCCAGTGAAGGTCAAAGACAGAGAGGAAAAAAAGCTGCACTGAGATCTTAGACAGTCATAAGCAGACAGATGTTCCTAGGCTTTAATGAGCAGTCCTGGCTCCAGGCCTTTCTTGGCAGAGATGTTTAGTTTTAGTATTTTTCCTTGTAGTGCAAGGTATGGCTCTGGTTAGCTGGCTCTGCTTAGCTAACTGCTGATGATTTTTCCATCTAAATAATAGCTTGACAATGAAGAAACCAGTTCATAATCTGTGACTTGATGGATTAGGTCATGGGGAATGATGTGCAGTTGTAATCATGAAAAGTAAAAATAAATAAAGATAATAATAATTTGAGTTTAAATGAGAACTAGTTTTTAAAAGTTTAAACAGCAAATCTGATGAAGCTCCTATCGCAAGCTCTACCACTCCATCTTATGTTTTTATTGTTATGGACAATAAACGGAAGGAAAATGACAGGAAATAGACTTTTTCTTAACAAGTTCTATTTCCAAACCAGTCTGGTGGGGATTATGCCCCTAATTTGGAAACTCTTTTGGGTGCACCAGTGCTGAGAAATTTTTCTTGACAATCTGCTGTGCCTAAGTGAAATTTATTAAATTGGAAAAAACAGGCTCAGCAAATACTTCTTTTCAGAAGGCAAAGAGGCTACAAATCCAACTCTTATCAAACTGTGAAATCCGTAACTTTCAGTGGAAAACTGCAAAATAGCTAATCAAAAATTCTGAAGGCTTTTAACCCTTGTTTGCCAGGACACAACTTCCTTACTGCATTAACCACCACAGTGCTTGCTGGAGAATAATTTTTTTACTTGATGGGCATATGGCAACCCTGATATAACCAGGGACTGAATTCAGTCTCTTTCCAACATTTCCAAGCGTCTAATTTCTGGGTGTCACAACTGGTCTGATATAATATGATATCATGAATGGGAATGTTTTCATGGGATAAGCTCTCATTTTAGACTGCTTTTCATTATAATAGCCCAGATCCTGGTCTTAGTGAAGGAAATGGAAATGTCTAGGTGGCTTAAGTATGAGCAGTCTTTGGATCTCAATCAGCTACAAGTCAATAAAAAACTTAAGAGCCTCACATTGGCAGGTTATACAAATTCTCTGCTCCCTGTGTTCTCTGCTAGTTCTCTCTTTTCGTTTCAGAGGCTACAAATTACATTTCTTTGAAGATCTTTTTTAACACATCAGAATCTGTTCCATTGCTGGTTGGTTCAGTAAAGCTCACCCTTTTCCAGAACCAAGTGTGAAATCTGCTTTGTGATAAATATCTGATGGTGCAGGAGCTCTGGGCTTGCTCCCAAGCTAAATTCATTTATATTGCAGCAAAACACCTGCTTCTGTGTCATCATGAAGGCAGCTCCCTATTGTAAAGTACAATTCAGTCTTTCAGACAAGATTCAGATTCCTTTCCCCTAACTCTGCAGGAGAGGAACAGATGTCCTTAGCATCCAAAAGAGCTTCCTCCCTCCCTGTGTACCCAGCTTATATTTCCAAGTCATACATACTCAAACTCTTCAGAGCCAATTGGCTAGAGTTTATTGTTTCGATGACACCAGTCCCTCACACAGCCACTCGATGTACAGGATAATTACCTTATACCACACCTGCTGACTGGAAGTGACAGATGTACACAAGGATTGTACCCAGAGTCTCCATATATTCAGCACTGCCATCACCATGATGGGTCTCTCTGGATCAGCAGTAGCCCACACCAGCTGTGGGACATTGACCAAGCTCCACAGCTTCCCACACATCTTGTCCAGCCCATCAACAAATGGCTTTTGTACACTTTGTGGGCCAGAGTGAAGACTCTCTGCTCCATACTGTGGCTGTACTCCCAAAGGCTGCGCAATGACTACCATCCTGAGACATCAGATCCCACTAAGAGGGACGTCTACTTTTCCTACAGGCATTACAGTTGTAGCCATTGCATTTTGCAACAGCAGCACTTTTGGAGGAAGTGCAACAAGCTAATATAAATATGCAAAAGCGAGAGAAATATTTACAAAAATGCTGGGTAACAACTCAAATACTTCTAACAGTTTTGGCTTAACATGTGACCAAAATGGGAGTCAATTACAAAAAAAGAAAAGTTAGTGACTCAAACATAGTTGGTGAAAACAGCTAGTCCCTCTGTTCAGCATTAAAATCAAAATGCAGTAAGGTAAAATAGAATAAATCAGAGCTTACCTGAAGAGGCCGAAGAATCATAAGTACTTCTGTCTTTCCTATTTGTCCTGAAGGGCTGAATGTCCTTTTCCCTGTAAGTTCCAAACCCTTCAAAGCTTCTTCTTTTATTCCCACTTGCATCATTATCCCGCTTCTCACTTGAGGAATTCATTTCACCAAACATGTCTAGGGACTCTGATCTTGCATTACTCTCAGTATTACCAGAGTATCTCTTTGTGCAAGAGTCAATGGGATCACTGCTTGAGTCACTTTTGTCTTTACTCTGTGTCCACTGCTGGGCATCAGAAAGTGATAACGTCGACAGCGTATCCACTTCGAAGTTACTCTTTGAGCCTTTGTGTCCAGTTTCACAATGCTGGTGCTTCTGCTTCTCCTTATGCTTGCTTTTCTCATTGAGCAAGGAGAGATCTTTATCTGAGCCACTTAGCCTTTCATTGATCGCATGGCTGGAGAAGCCAGTGGACTTGCTAGCAAAGAGACCACTCAGATCTTCATGTGTCCCCAATATCCGCTCATCCTTGTGCTTGTGCTTATGTTTGTGTTTCCTTTTGTGAAGTCGGCCACTTGAAAGGCTTGTTCCTCCAACCTTTGGAGGTGCCAAAGAGGACTGCATGTCTCCAAGGCCCATTCCCACAGGTGTTTGTAGGTGCACTCCATGTTTTGCTTTATGCTTGGCAGTGGTGGACATCTTCATATGAGAGCTTGCATGGAACTGGGGTGGGGGCACGGTAGGTCTCATAAATGGGGAAGCCGCTCCGAGCGTGTGAGACAGGTACAAAGGAGCTGGATACTGACCATAGTAACCAAGATTCATCATAGGCATTGATGTGTAAGGCATTCCATAGGGTGCATAGTAACTCCCACTGGGAATAGGGTAACCGAACCCTTGTAAAAAAGGCACCTTTGTCATGGTGTCATTGGTTTTGGCAGGTCTACCACGCTTCTTCTTAGACTTCATGTCAGAGGTCCTACGAAGATAGAGCAATGGGTCATACTGGATATATGGCACAGGGTAGTAGTGATCAAAATTAATCCTGAAGATGCTGGGATATGGATTTTCATGATAAAATGTGTAACTTCGATGGGAAATCCTGAACACTTGAAACTTATTGATGAGTTCCTCAAGGTCTGCCAGAAACTGGAGGTCATCTCTGTTCTGCAGGCTTTTCCTTTTCCTCTTGTGCTTTGGCTTTTTAATGCTCTCATGAGAGAGAAAGTTATCCACAATGAGATGTTTCTGCCGGTGACCGTGCCTGTTCTTTGTGCTGGTGTCAGATGGGATAGCCTCTGGATTGTCCAGGGTGCAGAAATCAAAGGAGTATCTCCGGCGGGATTCTGAGCTTTTCTCGGCTTGGTCAGAGGTGCTGTTGTTGTCTGTACCTATCCCACTGTCACTTGGTATGGTTTCCTCACTGTGAGACTCACTCACCGGCGACAGTGTGACTTCTTTCAGAGAACCTATTTCACAGAGGTGGGAAGGTGAATTAGCCATTAACCTGGGCGGAGACAGCTTCCAAGTTCCACTGTGCATTCCTTTCTGGGTTTTTGTAGGAAGAGCACTGATAGGTTGAAGATTTGGCATGGTTTTTAACTCTGAAAAATTTGTTTCAGTGCTTGCAGGGCTAAGGTTGCCATTAGTCCCCACTAACTGTGTCGAAAGCGGATGAATAGCTGCTGGTGACGATGCCACAAGTGACTGCAGATTGGAAGGCACTGCTGGGTTTTCTGGCTGGCTAGAAACAGGCCTTGAGTGCTTGATGGCTGTCTTAGGTTCTTCTGGTTGAGGCTGCAGCTCTGCTCTTGGCTTCCTGCCCCGTTTTTTACCAATGTAGATAGTCCCTCTCTTGCTGACATTGATCTGCTTCCCTAGTCTGGCATCAATGGTTGTTGGCCCAGCACTAGTTGGTGGCTGGACTTTTGCTTTCAGAGCTATGCTGCTGGAGCAGGAGGACAAGATCTGATTGAGAATATTCTTCCTCTTAAGGGTCTTCATCTTATTAATGGTCTTGATAGTCTTCTTATCCAAGACCCCAAGCTTCCCGACCTTTTTGTGAAACTTGAGTTCACTGATGGACTTGTCCTCTCCTGGAACCATCTGGGCCAACTTGGCCAGATTCCGTCTCCTCTTCCTTTTCTTTGTTCCTGGAAATTCACGATTGATTGGACTCACTGGGCTGGTGGATGTTCCCTCATGAATGGTTTCAACAGTGAGCAAAGGCTGTTTCTTTGGTCGTCCTCTTTTTTTCTTGACAGGTGTGATCACAGTAAGACTGTCTGTATTGGTATACAGAGGGCTGGATGGTGTGATGGGATAGGCTGAAGGAGGCTCCACCATCAGCTTCTCAGATGCTGTCATGGAGGTCTCCCGAAGGATAGATTTAGGTTTGCTGCAGGTCCATCGTCGCTTAGCTGCAAGTTTGGGGTGCTGGACCTCAGATAATTTGCTAGCTGTAGGAAGATCGGTGGATAGGAGAGTGGATGTCACAGCTACAGATTTTCTGAGTCTGGTGGCACTGTTGGGGGAAGCTTTGTCAGTAAGCACACTGCTGTCAATTGCTACTAAGGGGGACTCATTTTCAATCACTTTCCCTGGCTTTGTTGCTCGAAGATCTTTCTTACTCCCTTCTGACTGAGAGCTAATCCTGTTTGCTACTTCATTGCTCATTGCAAGTCCAGAAGGTAGGCTTTTCTCCTGGATAGTTTTCTCCATGGAAGATTTTGTAGATTGCCTTTTTTTCCTTTTGTGGCCGGATGTATCTGTTGTCGGAGACTTTATTGGGATAGTAATTCGTACATGACTGGTGTCACTTTCACAACTGCTAGCAGAAGTGGGATTCTGCTTCGAGGGCGATGCATCCAACACAGTGTCCATCGAGTAAGACTCCTTTTTTCCTTCCATGCTGTCATGGGATTTGCTGTCAAATGCTTTCTGAGCACTCTTCACCCATTCAATGTCTGCGGTTTGGATGGTTTGACTTATCAAGTCCTTTTTGCTGGACTTCTTCTTTGTACTCCCAGCAGGCTGATCGGGGGCCTCCAGCTGCACACCTCCCTCTTGGTCACCAAGAGGCAATAGCCCGTTGCACTCAGAGGTGCTGCTCGGCTGGGCGGCTGCACCGATGCTGTTGGGTGATGGAACAGCACTGCAAATGGCAAGCTCTTTGCTGCTGGATGACAGCTGCCCCCACGTGCTGCTGGTACAGGACTTCTTTGCTTGGGATTTGCTGAAGGAAACTCCTGGCTCCGGAGCAGTGACCTTGGTGGCACTAACTGCTTCTCGACTGGGTTCTGTGTTGATGAAGCAACTTTGAGAAGTGGATCCAGTATCAGAGTTTGCTGACCAGTCAAGATGGTGCTGGTTGCTACTTTTCTGCTGGTGCTTTGATTTTAAGGTGTCACTGGTGAAGTCTTGTTGGAGGCCTGGATCATAGTGCAGAGCAGAGTGTTTTTGTGACCTGTCATATACCTGGAAGTTAGAAGAAAACAAAAATAGGAAAAAAGTTAGTTTATCAGTCCAATCATAACCACTGGCTCTAACTCTTTAATTGTACAATGAATGAGAACTCCTCTAAGCTGAAGTCCTCATAAGGCTTAGGAGACTTTACAAAGTGTTCTTATACTGCAGTCAAATTTGCATTTAGATTCATGAACTGTAAACAAGTCTTATTTTGTTTTCCCATTCTAAAAAACAATGGAAATATTTCTATAAATGCTAAATTGTTGAGGAAACATCTTCTATTGATTTTTAATTTGAAACACAAGTAAAATATTCCTTTTCAATGGAGCATGGTGTAACTCAGCCTCCTGGTGAGAATCTCTTTTTTCTTAAAAATAATCCCTCACAGAACTTGATGATCAGAATTAAGTCCATTGGTGTAAACAACAAGAACGCAGAATTATCTATGAAGTTACAACAAGCAAGAGGAAAACCCATGAGTTCACTTCCCTATGAAGCCAAAATCTGCAAAGATTTACTTGCTTTAATTTCCACATAGAAGTCCTCCCCACAAAATCAGAGCTTAAAAATGATAAGCATAGCATCAAGTGTGTCAGGTACACTTGGCAGGTTCAAGATTTGCATTATTCTCTTTCCATTTTAATAATCTGCTATTTGTATTGTTGGTAAGAGACATTTTCAATATGACTTCTAGTCCAACATCAGCCTTTCAAACCACAGGGGTAAGAGTAAGGGCAGAATTATGCTGAAGACTGCTACAGAGGATAAGAAAGTCTACTTTTTTTGTGCTGGGCCTTCAGATACAGAAATTATATTTGTTACATCTGTAACATTTTCAAAAGTGTCTTAGAGGAAACAAACACTTTCAGCAACTGATCTCTTCTTGCCATTTGTTTTCTCTTGTCACATTTAGGTGTGATATTTTGTAAAGCTCTGGACCAAACTGTGCAACTGATTTCATACACCTAGTACTACAAACAACTTTTCTTAGCAAACTGAAATGACACTGTTCTGAATTCCAAATAAATGATGAGAGACTTAAAATAAATGTGTAACCAAGGAAAGAACAATAGAAAACAACTGTTAAGTGTCTCATGTTTCTGCAAACACACTGTTACAATTAAGTTTCTATCAGCAGTGTTACATTAGATCCCTGCTTGGGGTGTTTGCCATAGAGATTTTGGGATCGACATAATAGGGTTCTGAGCTCCTTTAGACCTAATTTTCTGGGCAACAAGGTGTCCCCAGTTTTGGGTTACTTCAGAGGGATTTGAAAGGTGCTAAACAGCCCAAGCCCACAGTACGTTGTTTAGTGACTAATAAACATGCATGTTATCAGCAAATAGATATTTAGATATCCTTAGTGTGCATATAAAAATGGGCATGTGGCCTTTCTGGAATAGGCAGTAACGATGAAGCTGTCCTGGTCCATCTTCTGAGGAGCAATTGGGAACTCTTAAATCCTGTGGATAGCTCAGCTGTTGTGCATATGGACCAGCTATGCTTGGGGAAAGCGGAGATTTCCAGGAATTGTGGAGTGAGAAAATGAAAGCACGCAGCTGTGGTGGAGTTGCAGATGTCGCGGGCGAGTGACACCCATTTTTTTCAGCCTGAGAAAAGACCCGAAAGCATAAACAGACCTCAGGGAATGAATCAGTTCCTCCTCCTCCTCCTCCTCCTCGCAGCGGCCTCCCACGCGTGAGCCACACAGCGCGCAGCAGCCCAGGGCTGCACGGCTCCAGCACGACACCAATGTCCTCCTTTGGTAAAACGCGAGAGAAAATGCAGCCCACCCGCTTCCACGTCCTCAGGATGAGGTTTAATAGCTTGCTGTGCCTCACAGAAAACATCCTCTTCCCGATGTACCATGATTCCTGACTTGGAAAAAGGCTGGAAATGGGGGGCTGAGGCCTCTCCTGGCCCCTGCGGCCTGCACCGAGGCAGGGCCAGGCTGCTTCTGCAGAGATCTCAGCTTTGTGGCTGCCATCAAAGCAACTCCTTCCCCTCACGTTAATTCCAAAATGCTGAGATGCAAAACTAAATGACCTGAACAATTTCATTTGCAAAAAGAAAGGCTTACAGAAGCAAGTGAAAACATCACACACTGGCAACAGCCTGGTCCCTCTGAGTGCACTGCACACACAGATCTCTGGTTTAAAAGGACCAATAATCTCTGATCTATATTTAAAGGCCGTTAATAAGGGCTCAGAAACGAGAGGCCAGCTATATATCAGAGATGAGGCTGGAGGAGCCAACTGATATCAGCACTCATTTCCTTGTCCCGCACATTATAAGATGATGATGCAACTTCGAACGTATCTCTAATGATAGCCTTGTCATTACTCCAGCATCACAGGCCACCACCACATCTATCTTACAATTCATGAGAAAGATATGCCTCTGTCATCAAAGGTGCCAACTCTGGAGGCATTTAACCACACATATAATTACTCCAATTTCAACAGAGCTTCAAAAAACAACCAGCCTGCAGGGTCAAGGGACTTCATTTCCTAAGTGGAATGTCAAAACCATGTATTTGCTGAAGCACATAACAGTCCACTGGGTCTCCTCATGCTGCTTCTTCCAGCATAATGTTTACTATTTGCTCTCCCCTGCCAGACACGTCCATGTCATCTCAAAATAATTATTCTGCAGCACAGTAACCAGAGATCATGTGGCTGCAGCAGGTTGGGTTTCACTGGCTGCAAAGAATATGTGGGGAACCGTCTACTTAAAAAGCACTGACAAACTGGTTGAAAGTAATGCAGCAAAATGTATTTTATTCATGGTGTATCCTTCTGGGTTGCTATCTGATCCCATTGGTCCTAATGTTTAGGCTTCAACTTGCCCCACTTGGTGAGCACCACCCTAAAAAGCAAACAAGCCCCAGTGGAGTGTACCTAACTCCTGAGATGAGGATACCAGAGCTGTCAGTAGGGTAAGAGTGAACAGGGCTCTTCAGAAACCTGTATCTTAGTGCCTTTCACAGAAATTCATTATTTTATTCTTTGGTGAACATGTAATATACTGAAGCTCTATAGGTCTTGGCAAGGGGCTGTTGACTTGAACAGAGTTCTATGGCAGCCCATGCTGAGACTGGCACCAAGAATATGAGCTTTTTCATGAAAATGGAAAGATTTACCTTTATTTACTTTTTGGTTTATGATATCCTGAAAATACTTGAAACTTCAGTACCTGCCTCTATTTGTAGTTTGTCCTTTCATTAAAAGGGATTTACTTCAGCAGCTAGCCATTCTGGACCAGGACCCTGCTCCTTTGTCTGTTGTGGAAGTCGAAGTGCAACTTAACCCATGCAACTTTATCACATCTCACTAATCTCGGTCAATATTTCTCTTGACATTCAAATTACAGGAGCTGCTTAGTGGGTAATAATCCCATCTTTCCTTTAGAAAAAGAAAATACACATATGGAAGCTAATAGTTTTTGTAACTGCAAAGAAGTTTGAGCAATGAGCCAGTACATGCTAACCCTTAGACTGAAAAATAAAGTATGAATCTTCTTATTATTAGTGAAATGGTTTTAGTGATGAGCTCATAAGTTTCAGGCCTCAGCTTAGGTAGTTGTGGGTAGACCTATGTACGGGGTACATCCCATTTACTAGCAAACGAAGTGCACCGGCCAGAGAGCAGAGGAGATGGCACCACATGCTTTTGACTGCCTTGCCAGACCTGTGTATCCCTGCACTTGCAGGTATGCTTACTCTTCTTTACAGTTTTATTCTGGCATGCAGCCCTTGCACATGAAAAGAAGAGATATATTATATCAGTCCCCTGAAGAATGGCACCCTACTCTGCAAGCAGTACCCAGTGGTAGAACTCTTCCCTCCAGGACCCTTTTAATTTAACTACTAGATGTCTCACTCTGCCTCTCCGTTCCCTCTGAGCGTCTCTCCAAATCTACATGCTGCTTCCAGTCCCAAAGCCAGAGGAGATGCCATAACCAAATCAAGGACAATAAAATAATAACAATAAAAAATCCAAACTAATCTATAGAAAAGTTAATATAGTTAAAAAAAAAAAAAAAAGAAAGAAAAAAATAACACAAATGGAGAAACCCATCACCTGAAAAAAGCCTGGTTGCTTACAGGGAGTGGTACCCTCCTGCTCTAAACACACCTTTTTTCCAGAGGTAATGCACATACAGCTTGTCAGGAATCTGGCTTGCAAATCAAAGTTAATACTACAACGCCCCCTCTTTAAATCATTCGCAGATCCATCTGTGTAATGGCTCCTCAAGTGTAATTCCCTATTAAGAGGCTTTATCTGGAGAGATAAGCAGCTGGTTCCCATGTCACTAATTGCTGTCTGCTGTGATTTTAAAACATCTGCACCATTGTGCTCTTCATTTTCATATTCTAATCACCCTGAAACTTGAAAAAGGTACATCATTGATTGTTTCTGTGGGTTAATTAGTACACAGTCTCCTTGTAGAGACAATTTAAAGGCAGTCAGAACCTCAATCAGCAAGTTTGTTTTAAAAATTAATAACATCGGGAGCGTCTGTGGGGATTGGCATCCACAGTGACACATCAGAGCGTGCTCTGGGGACATACCATCCTTTGTTATCTTTTTCATAGGCTGGAAATAAAATTAAAAACAAAAAAAAAAAAATCGAAAGAAAAAGAGGAAAGGCTTTCCTAAACGAATAATGTCACTTAGAATCGGAGTCTTGGGAAGTATTTGCTTTTATCTCAGGGCCATCCCTGTCTCTCCAGCAAGCAAAAATATCAGCAAAACATTGTGCAATACCTCTGTGTAGTCTAGGAACCTGTAAGGCATTTTCAGTAACAATTTTGGCAACGAGGAGCTGACATCTCATTGGAAATCAACAGGATGAGGCTGTGACTGCTTCAACGTATGCAGGCATTTGGTCTGCTTGCCACCTGGGTTGGTTGGATGCTGGGTCACGAAGTTGTTTCCAAGCCATGCAGAGAAAGGTATTTGCTCAGGCACAGCACTCAGCTAAGGCAGCTGTGTTGCATGCAGACTGGACTTTCCTTGCACCTAGCCAGCTTAGAGCAAAGGCGGGGCTGAATTCATTCCTGCTTTAACTTTAAAAAGTTAAAGACAGGGCTGACAATGTTTCCAGACAATGCTGAAAACAGCCCTTTGGTGCCTAGCAAAAATTCAGCCTGAGATTTTCAAAATTGAATGAATAAATCTGGCTGCACTGAGGGTAAATGGAAAATGCAATGGGCACCTGCCTTCTGAAAAAAACAGATGCTGCTTTGGTCCTTCACATGGAGTTCCAAGAAACAGGAGAAACTCCAGGTAATTTGTTCCTCTTGAAAAGATTTCTCTTCAGTTTCTGCTTCCTAGACATGCATGAAAACATGTTACTGGAAAAGAAAACCCTTTGAGAGGATGAAAAAACCTGAGATATCCTTCTCCAATGCATGAATAAATGATCCTAGCTCAGCTCAGACTTTTGCTCGAAACTGAAACTGAGCATTTCCTCTTGTGTCCCACTGGGGCAGCTGAAAACGGCTGACTTGAAGCCCATAATCGGAACTCCAGGTTGGAGATATTTCACATCTTCTGGTGAGTGCACTGAGCCTTTCTGGGGTAGCATTACTCTGTAAATAAAAGCTGCCACATGGAGGAGACTCCAGGTTCGGGGGAACTTAACTCTGGCCTGATGAATTACGGGTTGAGCAGTCATTGGGATCCATTTATGGCAGGTTTCTGTGATCAAGTCAGGTCAATTCGTAACAGCAAGTGTCTGAAATGGTTTCAGGAAGTCCTTTAGGTCCTTGGTGACTCTAAACAAGGAGGATGGATCACAAACTGGCATATGACACTTGCTAGAAGGGCAAACAGCAGTAGCGTCCTGTCAGAAACCCCACTGAAGCTGGTTCAAAACTGATGTGGGGATTTTAATACCAATTAAAATATGAATGGAAAACATCTCAACAGGAAATTCATCATTACCATCCCAAAGAAAGGGGATTTTCCAGAGCAGTGTATCAAATTCATTGCTCCAAGAGTTCACTCCTTCCCCAAAACCCTGAGTCTTCAACAGCACGAAGCCCAACCACCACCACACTCACAGGAGCAAGGATTGTTCATTAGAAATCAACAGAGAGGCAGGAATTAACACAAAGCTGCAGGGGGACTACTTGAGAGCAAGACACAGCATGGGGTAGGAGTGGGTTAATTAGAAGCAAAGCATCACCTGTTTGTGTCCATTCCCTGAACACAAACATCACAGACTGTGGTGCAAGTCTGCACAAATCAGGCGCAGCTTTGCTGAAGCTGCAGGGGGTCCTTCCAGATTTGCACTGCTATTGCTACGTAGCTCTGTCTTCCCTGACATATTTGTGTAACCATGTCAATATAGAGAAGGTGAAGTTCTGCGGAAATGATGGTCCTGTTATTTGCTGCTGCGCCATAAGCACCTTGTTGCTCTTACCATGGGCATGGTCAAGAAAAGTGAATAAAAATATTGATAAAACAGATGTTGTTGCAAAGGCTCTTGCATTGCAACTGTTTTGAGAATGCCTATCTAAAGCACTTAATCTTAAGGAAAAGATAAAAAAAAATGCACAGAGATTACTGAATAGTCCAAGGATGCTCACACGGTTGCAAATCTTAATTTTTCAGGCATTCCCACTAAAGCATCATGATTTGCTAAATAACTCGCAAATTTCACAGTTATTCCAAATTATTTTTGCTACTGCTTTGAACTGGATGATTTGCACACTATTTCAGTCTTCAGCTGCATTTCAGACAATTCCAATTTCCAAACACAGGTATTGAGGATTTTTTGACGGGTAAATTGCAATATGGTGGATTTATAAAGGCAGGATTTGGAGCTGGGGGCTGATCTACTCCTTACTCGCAGGATAGGCCTATCTCTACACATATTTTCTTTATTAAATGTTTAAATAACCCTGCTCTTTTCAGGGCTTTGTATTAAGCACCGAGTCTGGGAAAACTCTAAACAATGGGATTTTTCTGTCATCTCTAACAAAGAGCCCATCTCCACTGACATAACAATGCAGTTTAAATGTTGTGGTCAAGCACAACACAGTTTGCCGCCTCAGTTTAGGCAGCCGGGAGAGAACAACTGGGCATCAGCTAAGGTGGACTACAGCAGAACTAACACAATTTTAGCGAGATAACCCTGGTTCGGTCCTTGCTCGGCCTCAAGCCAGCGCAAAGAGTTTTAAGTGAGTGTTTCAATGGGACATTGTGTCCTCGAAGCCAGGGCTCACAGAGCAAAATGCCTTGTAAGCTGCTTGCTTTCATTTGCCCTAAAGCCTTGCTAATGAACTTAATAGCATCTGTGATATACAGGCCTTATTACTGCTATATAAAATGTATTTCCATCCCCTCAGAAGTGCTATAGTCCCGTGGAGCTCAACCTACCCTTCCTGGTGTGCAAGTACAAAGTCGCACATCTAGGTTCCTACCTCACGCTGCTCTTCCCCTTTGCTCTGTACCTTCAAGTTTTTGATGGCAATGTATATCTCTATGGTGACTTGGCCAAAATCAACCAGCAAAATGATCCCAAGACGGATGGGGACCTGTTGGCCCTGCAGAAATGCGAGCAGTTACGGGTATTCATCTCTGAAAAGTTTGTGCTGTTGTCCAGGACGTTAATGCTTCGGCACGTCTCAGATTACTAAATTGGAAATAAGGATGTGAGCAGCTGTGTGCTGTAGGTTTCTGCTATAATTTTTAAAAGCCTGCAGAGCTTAATTTGCATTGAAACATTTCTTTTATCCTTCGTTTATTATAGGAATTGCAGTTTTACCCTGAATGCTTTTTTTTTTTTTCTCTGAGGGGCGGGGGAACTATAAATGGCTTTTCCATTGAGGCCAGTGCTTCTTTCCACTAGAGTTAAATAATTTGATTATAAATTGAGTCCTTAAATGTCAAGGAGATGCCGAATTCACCTGAAAACAGGCATTTAGAGAAGCTCGTAAAAGCTGTGAGCTCCAGTCAGTTAGCTCATCATTCTTTTAGCATGCACTTCATTTAGCAGTTACTGACCACCAGATTAATTCTTTCAAAGCATCCTGATTGCAGCTAAGGTCTAGCATGAAGTATTGCATGTGCTACAGCATTAGCACAAAGTCCAGAAATCTGCCAGAACATCTATTCAGCATAGCTGGGTTAAATCTCATGAAAATTCACAATAGAGTTCAAATATACCGAAGGAGAGGAGTGTTCTCCCACCTCTCTGCATCAAGGGATGAGTTCTGCACCACCAATCGAGAAACAGCATCAGCTGTGCCTTTGGCAAATTCACCCTTAAAAAAATGAACTTGATCTACAGCAAGATGTGGGTGGCTCATTCCTTTTGGAAAATCTGCCTGAGGAGGTTATATATGACAAATTTCTATCTCCACTGGGTATGTACTCAAAAGTTACTGCACTCTGTGCAGAGCCAGTAAGTGGTGGGGGGTGTACCAGCAGGAGATGGGGCATGTTCTGGACTCTCTCAGAAAGCTGATCTCTGATCAGACTCCCAAGCAGGATTCTCCTTGGTTTTCACCAGTAAAATAATTATCTTCTGATGAAAGGGTTACACACTCATCTTCCCTTGTACTGCATTCTGTCACTGCTGATGGTTGAAGCAGGCATGTAGTGAAACCTGCCCCATATCCAAAATGCTATTGGACAGCTGGAGTTTCAGAAGCTTTGTCCTCTCAGTTTGCGTGTAATCTGCACCCATTTTTCGCCACTGTTGATGGATAAAAAATAACCCTTCTCCCCTTCTTCCTAGTACCAGCAGCAACCTCCTGACACAATTTCTGAGGAACTTTGCTGCACGAGTTGAAGACATCAGAAGTGTGGCAGCAGACCCTGTTTCTGGACTAGAGGTGATGTCCCCCCCATGACACAGCCATCAGCTTTAGTCCTCCACCAGGTGAGTTAGTTTACAACCCTAAGGAAGGCAGGTTTGAAGGAACACACCCAGCAATGCACTGGGACGTCCGAGGCATGGACACACGCTAAGAGGAAGCCAACATCCACCTGCAAGTCCTCTTACATGGCTGTAACAGCAGCAGTTGGCTCCCCACAGGCGCCTCTTCCACCCAGATGCTTTGGCCAGCTCCCCCGCCGCAAAGGCTTTCTCACCAGGGGAAATTTGACCAGGCTAGCAATAACACTTCAGAGCAACAAAAAAATAATCATTATGACACAAAATGTTTTGGTGGCAATGATAGTTGGGGTGACGATCAGTGACATCACATTTTGGTGGGCATTGCTGTGCTTTTTCTGAATGACACGCATCTCTGCTTTGATGTTCATCACTCATCTCTCCTTCTTCCCCTCCCTCCCCAGCTATGGCAAAATCACCTTTACTAATAAACCTCCAGCTCGAATAGCAGGTTTTATTTAGTGTGCTATAAAAACAGTCATTTCTCAGATCATAAAAGGGGCTCAACTGGACTGCATCATTTTGCTGAAGTGAGTTTTCTGGTGGAGTGATTCTCCCTTCTAAATGCCACAGTCCTCCACTACCAGTATTTATGTACCAAAATAAAATGCAATTTTCTGTATTTTATTAAGTGTGAATCTCCAGCGGAAACCCATTTGGGAGCTGAACCCAAGATTTAATTGTCCCCTGATTTTATACTTTCAAGACTTTCTCAACCGTTTTCGCAACAACAGCTCCAGACTAACTACGCTTTTATTAAAGCATAGCAGCATTTCTTAAAGGCCCTGACCAAGTTTAGGTTTGGTTTCTACAAATATAAATCAACAGCAGCACAGACTGAAAAAAGAGAAGGCAGGGAACAGTGGTCTAGAAAACAGACTTGCAAGGCACCCCAAGCACGACTGTGCTTAAATGACCTTCCAAATTTCTCTGGCACTTCACCTATGAAATCAGGGATAAAATTCAGCTCATTGAGCCCCCAGCCCTTCACTCATGAGTTTAAGTAGACAAGTGGAAAGTCTTTTAATACAAATTCAGGCCTGGGATTAGCATCCAGAACAGCAAAGCTTGTAGCTCGTCTGGCTCAGGATTTGGCTTATCCTGTGCAGAAGATCTGGTCTGGAGAAACCCTTCAATTCTTGAACCTATAAAAAATTCAGTGATTTCTCTGCATGTGCTCTCCTTAGGAGTGGAGCTGTCGAGACTAAACAGAGCTATGTTACGGTACCGCCAGCACTTCAGAGCACTGCTCTTTTAATTGCCCTTGTTCTACTAAATCACCTAAATACATTTCTTCACTCTACACATGTTGACGAAGCAGAACCATTCCCAGCCCTGTTATTACTTCCTCTTAAGTGCTGACTGTGTGTTTGAGTTGAGTAACTCTGTAAAAATACTGACACTGAAGATACAATCCCCTATCCAAGCATCCTAGTGCATAGGGTAAATCAGAGGCAGGCAATATGTGTTTCAGACATCAAAATATATTTGTCCATTGCTGAGGGAGCAAAGTTATGCCTTTTTTTTTTTCTTCAAAATGTAGCTTATTCTGAAGGATCGGCATTGGTAGAGCTGGCACAAGATAAGGGTTTCCAAAAGGTACTGAAGAGGTGCTGGAGGGGAGAAGGAGATGAGCTAAGGCACAGGTGACAGTGGTGTTACAAGCATTTGAGATGCACAACAAAGGGACTTAATATACATGGGGACAGGAGTGCCACAGAAGGTCCTTCAGCTTAGCTGACAGATGCAGGGTTTGAAGCCGAAGCTAACAACACTGACATAGAAACATGGCCCACATTTTTAATAGGGAGCATAAATAACCATGAGAACAGCTTATCATAGCAATGGATTCTAGATTACCGAAGTTTCTTGTAAATCAAGGCTGGATGTTTTTCAAACAGATATGCATTAGTGCTTGACAGCTATTGGACTTGTAACAGGAATACATTTAGGCAAATCCCCTGGTATGAGTCATGCAGGAGGTTTGACTAAGCGATCACAATGGCTCTTTCTACCCTTAAAAATCTGTGACCATGTATCCTCTCTCTATCCTCCAGTGTTTTGTCCAACCAAGTGTTAAGCAATTCCAGCAATGTGTCTTCAAGCCCTTCCTCTGGGAGGCTATATCCCAGTGTAATAAATCTCACTGCTCAGAGGCTCTTCTTTCTTCCTCTGGAATCATTTCTATCCCTAGGCACACCTCAATTCTGGATTCATCCCAGCAATTCTTCCTCATCCTTGGCACCAAAAAGAATATTTCACATTTTTTAACAATTCATTTCACTTGCCGTATTCCCTGCTGCTGTAAAGCGGCGTGTCCCACCGGTACAGCAGAGCTGATTTACTAGGAAGGACTTTTACATCTCAACACGCCTGGTGAGACGCAGTTCCCCCCGGAGTGAGGACGGGAAGCGTTGGACTGCACATGGCTCTGCAAGTGCGAGTGAAGCAAAACACCTTCATCTCAATGCACTCAAGCTACCGACATGGCACAGGGGATTCAATCACTGTTGTGATTCCTGCAGCGATCCCTCTGTGCTGGCTGAGCATGGGCACACATGGACTTTTGAGAGGCATTTATATGCGAAATATTCCTCCAGACTGACCCTGTCCTCACCAAATAAGGCTTAGCCGAGACTTGGCCCTGAGCCTCAAAAGGAGGCACCAAGTCTGATACCCAACCTGGATCTAAGTCTCGCAGACATCTGTAACAGTAACACAGCACAGAATCAAAACATCCTAGATCTGAAGACATGAAGAACACTGGAGTCAGTTTTAGGCATTGTCTGTTTTTTCTTTCTTTTTTTTTTTTCTTTTTTTTTTTTAAATACAAAAGAATGTATTGATTTGGCTTAAATTTCTCTGCTGTTCTGTATGCTGCACCACAGGCTCAAAACAAGATCCCAGACGCAACCAACCCCCTGAGCTGCTATCCAAATGTCACGCTCAGTGTTCAGCGGTGTTTTTTTGGGGGTGCAGGGGGACAAAAAAGAGCAAAAGCTAAATCTCAAAGCACTGAATGAAAAGGTTGCATATACTGAAGTCGTTGGTGCAGAGACTGTTCAGTGAATGCTTTAAATGTACTTCAGATCAAAACTAAAACAAAACAAAAAAAAAACAGAAAAAAAAAACAAAAACAAAAACAAAACCCAAAAAACTATTTCACCCCAGGTAAAGTATTTACTTATTTTTAGTTATTAATTGTATTCATGTTCTTTTTTTCTTTGTTCTGTTTTTCACTATAGAATGCACTTATTCCTGCATATTCTCCCTTTAAGGATTTCTCCCAAGGAATCACAGGTATCTATTTTCTGCAACCAGACATAAAACCTTCTGAAATCCATGCAGATTCATCACCCACCCTGCACACGACCTTATCAGCAGTTGTGATGGGTGGCCCCCATGGAATACTATGGAAAGGGCAAAGCTGGAAAATGTGCACTTTAAAGTGCCAGGGACTTTAGTTTGGTGTGCAGTGCCTGTAATTTTTGCTGCTGCAGACTGCTCAGCTTGTTATAGATATCTGAGAATTTGGGTTTTCCCTGACTGGAGGTCATGAGATTTATTACTCTAATTTTTTTTCTTTTCTTTTTTTTTTATTTTTTATTTTATTTTTCCTCCTGGAATAGGTAAGGCACAATTGAGGTACCAAATTCCTGCATGTATAACATCTCCAGTGATGAAGAGAGAAGAGAAACAAAGCTTCCTGGCAATCCCTTCCCCACATGTAACGTATTTCGGATTTACTTTTACTGCTCAAGTGATTATTTAAAGAGAAGCCAGTGCTGTGTACAAAGACTAGGCTTCAGTAGACGAGGTATAATAAAAAATTTAACCTAAATCCTTTCTGCCCCATCCAGAAGCATATTTAGGTTTGTCCTCAGTGGAGACTGACAAGGACTCCTGTGGATGGATTGCACCAATGGGTATTGAAAATGAAGTTTTCAGTCTCGTCAACATACATGTTCCCATCTGGTGGCATCTCCTTGCAAATACATCCAGAATAGGCAACACTTTCTACTGGCCTGCATTCCCTTCTCTACCAGGAATTGCTGACAGACTTCTTGTAAAAATACTACTTCAGTGAGTAAGAACAGTGTGTGTGTTACAGGTGGTGGTGGGGGATATAAAGCAATGAATAAACAAATTATGGAAGTTTATTACATGTATTTTCCATCATAGTTTTCAGAATGACATCCATCACATCATTCACATGAAGCAAAAAGACCTTGTTGTTATCTAAAGTTTATTTTCAATAAATCCCAAAGCACCTCATGGAAGAAGTAGGAGTCATTATCCTGCATGCTACAGATAAAAATACTGAGGCACGGTGATTCGCCCAAGGTCTTTCCACATTCTTCCACCAGTGCCAAGAGAAGAATTTAGTTTTCCTGACCCTTGCTTTTTTCAGTGCCTATGGAGGGTCCCAAGACCAATGTCCCAAGTTCACGTTCTCAAGGCACTTCACAATCTAGATGAACATGACTTCAAATAAATGAATGTCTAGCTGGACAAAGATAATAAAATGGATCTTCCACTACCAGCATGAAATAAGCAATACTGTGTCAATTAAAACTGTAAGAAGAAAAAGTAAATTGGAATTCCACTGCTGATATTTCCTGTATAACATGTATTTCTTCTCTGGTTTACAGGCAAATCAATGGGAAAGGGTCTGTAAATATTGAGAATATATTTAAAAATGCACTTGCAGGGCAAATATGATCCGTGCATGTTTGTGCTTTTTTATATGTTATCACAAAAATCATGCCCCTCTGGCAAGGAGCTGAAGTGCAAACTGATCCTCCGCTATGAGTCTGTGTGTGAGTGTGGGTGGGAAAATAAAAAGGCTCAGAGCTGGCTGAAATGATGACTTTCCACCAAAAGTGACCATCGGCATCACAACTGCAACTGCAATCACAGATTTGCAAAGCAGAACAAATGTGGGGCTGTGCTTCAGCACTGCACACAGCCTTTCACAGCCAGCCAGTGGGGATTTGTGGATGTCTCAGATGTACAGGGCTATCATTTCTATGCTGCAAACATTAGCCATGAGTGATGTCTTTTAAGTTCTTTAGCTTTGCGGTGATATTAAAACGGATTACTCCTGCATCTGCTATCGCAGCACACGTGCAATGCTCTACCTGCCCGTCTGTGTGCATGCGTCTGTGCATCTGTGTGTGTGTTGGTGGGTGTTTAATTTTAAAGACGGACTTTTTTCTCGAGGAAAGAAACCGCAGACTGTGGGGAAGATCCCCAGTCATCCACCTTAGAGGTAATTACACCAGGAAAAGCTATCAGGTCTATCCACTTCTCATCAAGCAAAGGACATGGTCACAGGCAAGAAGTGACCTCATGTTTCTGCTGCTCAAACTCCCAGCAACCCACAGCAACTTAAATTAGAACATGTGCAATGTAATTAGATTTCCTTCCCTTGCAGACTTGTTGTACTTCTCCAGTTTGAAAAGGAGGGGACAATTCAGATGGAGGCTACAGCTCAGCAGAGCTGGCTGCTGCTCACTGGGGTTTTACTTAGAGGAAAATAGGAAAAAGGCTGTGATTAAAGTAAAGCCTTTGTGCTTTCAGCTCCTGTCCTACAGAAACACAATTTCCAGTTAGGAACCAGAAAAAAAAAAAAACCAACGTAAAATAAGAAATTCAGGTCAGGATCCAAATCCAATTTTCCCCCAGGACTGAGCTGTTTGTTACCAAGGCTATAGGTTGGACCGACCTGGTCAGATATACGATCAGGTCTGGAATAACACCCATTAATATATTGCAAGAATCGGCTCTGCAGCCGGGTGCAGCTCGTCGGTCAGAGCAGGGAACTGGGAGTGTGGCTCTGGCCACCAAACCTCGACTGACACCTGACTGAGGAGCCTGGGTTCCCTGCACTGCCGGGGAGGCCTCTGGAGAGGCCATCAGAGCATGCTAAATCACTCCGCTGGCTATGTAGGGCACATGAGCAGCTAATTCAGGCACCTAAATCAGGCATTGAAAGGGAGGCAGGATGAATACAGCCCCAACGACATCGATGTCCCTTACTGCACCTTTAACCCCTTTCCTGCTGCTCGACGCCGGGGCAGAACCATGCCTTGACAAAAGTCTTTCTGAAACTTCTCCCAACCAGTCAAATATGCAGAGGCCCAAATTGCTCCTGAGAAAGCTTTCAAGATTTCCATCTATCTTTACTACTTTTTGTAGAGATCTTTGCAGTTCTTTGAAAATGCGTTTTGAGTACAGTAAGCTGTGAAAGTTTGGGGGCTGCCTGATGCCAGCCCTCCTGCGTGAAGCAGAGGATTTTTCACTCCTCGCAGTCAAGCTCTACCATTACAGAGTCTTAATTTGAATTGTTCTTGAATGAAAGACTTCTCTTTCCTTTTTGAGGTAAACCATGGAAGAGCAAACAATCTCAGATACACCACAGTCTCTGTGCCTTTCCTCCATTGTTCCCTGGTAAATAACTGCATTTTGAAAACAAAGACAAAGAACAAACTTATGCACGCAATTCAAATTTAAACCCAGACTTTTTCAAAGTTAACAGAGGTTAACTTTTCCTTGTGCCCTCCCCGCAAATGCCACATTATACAAATGGGTGTTTGAAAACAGAGAAATCTGTTACTGGGATTCAAGTTGGTCATACCGTTCAGATGCCCATGCTTCTAGCTTCTTATTCAAACTTGAATTCAGTCTTTTGAGGTTTGCTCATGAGTAAAATCTCAAATTATGTGTATTCTGTTAACCAAAGGGCATGGCAGCTGCGCACAGGAAAAATACAACTGAGTTGCCTGTCTGCTGCCCAAGCCTTGGCCTCTGCTCGGGGCATCCTTTGGAGGGCTCATGTCCCTTCCTTCTTGCTTTCAATTAGCAATTTTTTATTCTTATCACCTCTAGCAATTTTACCAGAC
>VXAL01006010.1:85408-163798 GCA_013399475.1 Chauna torquata | reverse complement strand
CCCCCCCCCCCCCCCCCCGCACAACTGTGGAAGTAAGCACGGTCTAACCGGCCTAGGAGTTCAGAGATCAACGTTGTATTCTTGTGTCTACCACTAAATTCAGCACACTCTGGTCTTTGAAATGTCCAGGAACAGTCTCCTGTGGTATGATTATAAGGCAAAACTAAAGCCCATATTTGGCAGAGACTTCTAACTGCTAGGATCATGTAAATCAGGATTTTAGTTTAAAAAAAAAAGGGGGGGTGTTGTTGTTGTTGGTGGTTTTTTTCCCCAGTTCTAGGTTGGAATTTCCAATTCTAGGTCAGAATTTTTCCAATTCAGCACTTCCCTGCTGAAGTGAGGTTATGTGCATTGTTTCCTCAAAGCAACACAGGACAAAAATAGCAGATTAGAAGAAAGACACAGAGGATGAAACTCAGTAAGTTTTAACCATCTCACTTCGTCAACTCATCTGAAGGCCTTGTGCCTTTATCATAAAACACACGACTTAATGAAAAACCCTTTCCAAGAAAATAAGGGGAATGGTGCACCAATGACTCTGACATCTGACCTGAGCTCCAGTGATCTGATTTCTGCTCCCACCAGGGCAGCAGCCCCAGAACCCAAATGAGACTTCCTTCCCTGCTGGCAGGTGGGTTTGCCCAGCGCCAGCATCCCCGGCCAGAAGACGAGCCACAAAGTTTAGCCAACGTATGTGCTATGCCTACTCATTTGTTGTGCAAACAGCAAGAGCTAATACAACACTGATTTTTGTTGGTGAACTGAAGCCAAGAGCTAAAATTTCTCCCTCCCAACCAATAACATCCTGATGGGAACCCAGTAAAGTTTAGCCCTTTCAGGTGAGCAAGGCTTATGCCGGACTTAGTGAGGGAGCCTAGGAGGCATCAGAGCAGCACAAAACCCCCACTGAAGGACACAAGAGGGGTCATACGTGCCTGTTTAAATTTTCTGCCCACACTACAGTAACACGGGCAGCAAACAAAGCCAGGCTGCTGTCTAACAATCTTGTCTCAGAACCAGCCACGGTTTGGGGAGAATAACTGCAAAGCTATGGTGTAACTCAAATGAAAACATGAAGGTTACTAGGGATACGAGCAGACTCATGGAGTAATTAAATAACCAACAGACACACACACCCACACACACAGCCCTCATTTACTCAAATCCCTGACAGTTGTTTATTGAGAAGTAGGTGTTGACGGTTCACTTGTCTTGGATGGATTTCTCCCGGAATAAACACCAGTGCTTTCAAAATGCCTGATCCCATTTTCTTGTTAAAAAAAAAAAAAATCACGCAGACACTATATACAGAGCGGGTATCATTACTGCTCTGTGCAGGAGAGAGGGGACTCCATGTATGGGAAAGATTGAGCTGCAAGAGTGTTTTGGAAAATGAAGAGTTATTTCGCAATAGGCCATGACATCTCCCTTGGAGAAAACTTGCTCAGATTCTGCAGATTACTTTGCAGATGGAAAAGGGACAATGTCTGATTGCAATATACTCTCAGATGAAGTCAAGTTTGCCTTGATCTAGAAACATCCCCTCCCTGGGGGGATCACACTGAGCCTTTAAGGTGTCTATCTTCCTTTAAGCTAATCTTTATATTCAAATGCAGGTGTAACTGATAACGCTGGTGTAGTCTCCATTATAAAACAGAGCCCATTGAATGCCAAAAGGCTGAGCAAAGCTCCCCCTCTCAGCCACGACACCATGCTATCAGCAGCTGAAGAGATGGCTGGCTTTTCACAACACAGCTAGGAGGAAAGGGATGAAAAGAGAGGAAATTCAGGCTTAATATTAGAACCTGCTGACAGCGAGATGTATTAAGTTATAGGGCAGCCTACAAATACAACAGGAAACCCATTTTTTGAACACATAGGACTAGACAAAATAATAGGAAATGGAAAAAATGTTATAGGGAATGGAGAAAACATTACAGGGAACAGTTGTGCAAGGATAGGAAGCAAGACATTGCGGTGATCTGCCTACATCTTCTCCGTTTCTCTTTTCCAAGTTTCCACAGTAATCCCAGAGTTTCTGCTGTTTGCAGAATTTTATTTCACATAATCGAAACTAGGCTACTCTGATACACGTCTGACAAAATGCCTTCCACGACACTCTCTGACAGTCAAGAGGGGCAAAAACAAGGATATGTAAAGTTGAGCAAGGATGGATTTCAGTAAGCACACTGAGCTGCTGGACCAGCACTATGATGTGCATTCAAGCTCACTTTTACAAGTCTCTGATACAGATAAGGATCCCATTCCTGACTTTCCTTGCATTAGAAATGCAGGCACTTTAACACAGGGCACGGTCTATGTTTGTGTTACCAAAGCCTGTAGCAAGAATCAATCCTAAATAGCACGAGGCTTGTTAGCACTCCAGACTCCTGTGGTTCTTCTCTCCCTGTTCTTTCATCTTGTTTCAAGTGCCTTTAAAACCACTCCTATCCATGTGTCATTTTTGGGTGGCATGCATTAGCAAACCCATCCGAAGATACATCTTCTGAAGGTATAATTAAAACCTTACACACAATAAAATTTAATTTTTGTATTTCTAGGGCAACAGAGATCTACAAAATTTGTACCAAGATATGAAAGCCATGCAAAATCCTTTTGGACACTCTACACTAAGGATAGTCTGTTTGCACTGATTTCCACTCCTGGGAAGGTGTAAGACATTAAAGGATTTGACCAAGGACAGGTACTTAAGGCTTCCCTACCACACAGAGAGACTGGACTAGGAATCTAGGCCTTCACTTCTATACTTTCTTTTAATAATTTAAAAGAATCGTTGTAGTTGCCTTTATTCACTGATGCACTGTGGTTATCTAGACATTCAAACAGGAATGGATGTGCCTTGTTGCAATCACTGTACCAAAAACACAGCAAAAAAATCTGTCCCAAAGCCACTATATTCAAATAATAAGGACAGAATGGAGAAAAAGGAAGATGCAGAAGCAGAGGAAAGAGGCCAAATAACCACCCAACACAGAAGCCACATCTTCTGACTTCCAAGCTGGCCCTGAAACAATTTTGTAAAGGTGGAGGTGGGTTCACCACACTCCCTGACTTACCAGTCAAAGCAATCAGGCAAATAACCCATCTCACACACGCGTTTAAACAGGCCTTACACACTTGCTGCATGCATTCTCCAGGGGACCTTTAGATGCTGCTTTGCACACAGTGCAGCACATGCTTTCTGTGGTGTGAAATGAAAAGGTGTCACGGCGAAAGTTCCAAATACCGAAAAAACAGCTCAAGATGCATAAATAATTAAACAGAGTGCATTTAAAACATGAACCATTAAAAACAGCTTTTGTAAAAAAAAATTAAAAAAATAAAAAAAAGAAGTGGTAGGATGCAAGTTAATCTTTCATAAGGCAGACCTTCAGACAGTTGCTTCTTCACGGACACTTCACAGCGCTCTGTTTCCTTTTGAACCAAGCATTCATACAAAAAAAGCATTTTGACAATCCCACTAGGATGCTCATCCTCTGTGTTCAGAGAGAGATTTATAAAGATCACAAGGCAGGATTGTGAATATAATGATCCTAGGGATTAGCCTTTCTTCCGAGTACGGTAGGGCAGTCCTTTGGACCTATCTGAAATCAGAGAGGGGTCTCTTGACTATGAGCCCGTGTATGGCTTTCTTCTCACTACCACTGTCCCTTCTCTACCTTCTCTCATGTGCCTGTAATACTTTAAATACTTAAAAGTTTAAAGCAGTCATATGTTAGCTATTGACCTCCCCATCAAAGGAAAATGGAGGAATCTCCATTGAGAGTCAGTGAACTGTTGCTCCTTGTCAGAATGGATCTACTACTGGGAAGTGCTGATAAAGTATTGATAAGAGGCATATTTAACCTACTGGAAAATCAAGTCCAAAGGACAAGAAAAAGCTCATCCAGAGGAAGGAGAGGTTTGTGATTAAGACACTGGATAGGTATTTCAAAGACCTCTTATTTCCTCTTACTCTCTCATATCTTCTTTGGCTTTGAGCAAGGAACTTGATCATTACTGGCCAAAGTTTCAGACAAGGCCAGCTCTCATTTAGGCATTTAAAAGTGGATTCAATAGGGACTGGACTCATTCCTTTCCTACTTAAGATCCCTGATTTAGGGACGTTGTCACCCAGGGGCATTCTGCTGTCAGTAAGAGAGGAGTTTCACAGGGTGATTGGGCCAACGAAAAATCTAACTTGTGCTCTGGAGGTCCATGGACTACGGCTGGAGCCAGAGGATAAAAACAGTGTTCTCAGAAGGTACTGAGTTTTTGCAAAATGTTGTCCCAAATGCCATCACTCTCTGCCTAAAAAAGAGAGAAAGAATAATCTTTCACTTCTCTTGCTTCATACCCCTGCTCTGGCTTTAGCCTGCAAACTTCATGGAGCAGGACCTGTCTCTTATAGTGCCTATCACAGCAGGGGTCTGCTTTGGCTCAGGTCTTCTCAGGCTGCCAGAATACAGTGGAGGCACACACCACCCACTGTGTTTAACTGAATTTACTGCTTTCATCTCTTGTCCCTGAGGAGTAAAAGAAAGGGCAATAACATCATAAAAGCAGTTGATACATTATGACCCATGCAAGAAGAGCAAACTATCATGCATGAGGAACTGCATAAAATCTGTCAATGTTTCCACACATTTTTATGCATGCAAACTTTTAAGTAATCACATAGTTTCATATAATCTATATAATAAATCAATATAATAAATGAAATAAAAACTTGTTGGGAAAAAAAAAAAAATAAACATACAACTGGCAAAGACAAGAACCTGAAAGATCTCTTGACTCAATGAGTTTGTGAGCATGACCTCAATTCCGCCCATTTGTGCAAACAGATTAATGACACAGACTTTAATTCCACGGTCACATACTGCTCCTTTCTACAGGCACCCTGCTTCACCGTGTGCATGTGAGAGGTTTCCATTCCTGTAACTTTATAGCACATTAATCATGGGTGATGAAGCCATGAATCAGTTATGCAAGTCATTCCAAAAACGTACTGACGAAACCTGTAAACTGCCACCCAACGCCCATATTGTGATTATCCACCTGTGTTAGAGATGAACTATTTTTGGAATGTTTCAAACAACTCCGAGGACATTTAGTGTTTTCTCAGTAGCATGAGGCTATCTGACCCACCATCCCCATAATGCCATATGCCTCTGTTACTATGTGATCATTATGAAGGGCTCATTAAGGAAAAATATGATGGTCCAATATTTAATGCCTTCAGTAATGCAACCTTCTGTATGGAAAAAAAAAAAAAAAACCTCTTACATAGTATCTTTAGACACAAGTTGTACTGAATGATGAAATGTTTAATGAATAACCCTTTAAATGGTGTTACAAAGCCCCTAATTTTGTGATCCATTAAAAAATAAAAGCTCTTAATATGTTTTAAAAAATCTCATTTGTACAAGGCAGAATGTTGCACATATTGCAATTTTACATTTATATATGTACAAGCAAGATGGTCAAGATTTGGAGGGCATTTCTTTCTTTCTTTTTTTTTTTTTTTTTCTTAATGTTTGATGCTGGTCAAAACGGGCTTTTTCCAGGAACAGCAAATGAGGCAATAAAAAGCCAAAGACAGGTACATTTATTGTATTTCATTCCTACTCATCATAGAGACATGTATACAGGCTGTTGCAACTATTGGTGTTTTCCCTACTTGTTAGTGCCTTGAAATCCACCACTCACTGAGTCATAAATATCACATTTGGAAAGACCTTTCAGACCACTGAAACCATCATTTTGCAATAGGTACAGAGGTCCCTACTGAACATTCACAACCATAATTCAGTTTCACCATTGAAAGCGTCATTTTTCTTCTAATTACTACGGAAATAATGCAATGGACCACTAGCTCTTCACCACACTAGATATATTAATTTACAGTATAATCCAATATAGACAAATAGTATATTGTACTTGCCTTCTCAGCTCACTGTTAAAATAATTCCAACCATGAGTATGTTGTGCACTAAACCCCACTGCTGACCTAAACATGAAAACTCTTCCTCTGTTTTAAAGCGGAATTTCAAAATGTCTGGAGAACTGCAGCCTTTCTTTGAAGATTACCAATATTTAGAGTAATTTACTTAAAAAATAAGATCTGTTTTACTAGGATTTTACAGGGGAAGGAAATAAGAAACAATGGCTTTAAAGTAATTCATCTCAGAGAAAGAAATTAGATCAGGGTTCATATTTTACAGTGATTTACATCTTGTGCAACCACATTACATTTAATGGGACTACTGAAGGTCTGTGTCAACAAGGAATGTGACTCTTCATGCCTAAGTGCCATGATTCACAGACTAGGTTACATTGGTCACAGTTTTTAGGATAAGACTTTATCTCCGGGGTCTACTGAGAGAGACTTCTGTTTTATTCCTTTCAGGTTTTGTTTTTCCTTTGTTTGCTTCCTTAGGAATATTGGAGGGGATTATCCAGTCAGTCAGATGCCCATATTTCATGTATTTTCCTGTCCACAACTATTCTAAAGGGAGTACCTGCACTCCTAGGGTGTATTCTGTCGTATTCTTGATGGTACAGCACTTTATTATTGATCATATAGAATATGTAGCACTCAGAAGGGTCCAGTACTGCCTGCAAGTGAAAAGTAAAGGCCAAAGCCAAGACAGGCAGTATTTTATGTATATGTATGGTGATATTCCCCCTCTTAACTTCTGTTTGCTTTCTTGCTTTTTCTTTTTTTTTCATCCTGCAAGGACCTGAAGTGAGTATATGTGGGCTTATATATATATTTTCTGTAAAGATTTATAATATTAAATTACTATCATGGATGAAACGGAGTTGCTACAAGGGTCCTGTGCCATTGTGCTGCTACACAGTTTTTGATGTTAATGAAACAACAGATTGCATGCATATATTTGAGATGTTACTGAATAAAATGTTTGGGTGTCTTTTGCCATCTCTCAGGAGGATTGTAAGAGTATTATGAATATTTAATATTTCTATTTTTAAGAGATTTTGTAGCACTTTATGAGCTACATGAAGCACTTACTGCTTTGTCCTATGTACATTTTTCCAGGCTGGGACTATAAACTGCTATACAGCATTTAGAAACCAATCCAAAGAGGGAAAAATGCTATAGCAAAATTACTTCAGTTTACTAAACTACTCCAAACTATATGAAAAATTCTATAGGATATTTCATAGCTACAGTTTCTAAGGAGGACTGGAAGCACATTTCTAACCTGAAATGCAGCACTCAGGGCCCACTCCCACCCAGGAGTTTCCACTCAAAAGGAAAACACCATCTACAAAATCACTTGTGTCTTGTGCAGAAACTAATGCATGCAGGAAACAGAGACAGATATCTAACTCTCCCACCAGTTTATTCTGTAATGGCTGGTGAATTTACAGTGGAATATTCCAAAGGAAACTTGCTCAGGTCACATCATTGCAGAAACAATTTCTTTCATCCTATCCCAGCAGCTGTTGGAAGCACCATGGCCTTTCTCTAGGTGTACCAACTCTGTGGGAGGGGGATGACATCTAATCTGGGAAACTCTAAATTAAGACATGCCTACACTTGGTGCTTAGCCTATGCTCTTAAATTTGCTTTTGTCCATCTCTGACTGCTATCATGCAAAATCTTATTTTATGAAAGCTTTTTTGTACTTAGTGCTTGCAGTTCCTTGCCCAGAAGAGGATATACGTTCAAGTATTACCTTTTTGGTGTACCACAGCAGAAGATTGTGGGTATTGCCTCTCAAGTGGCACCTGAGATCTCATTGCCTTCACAACAGAGGTAAGGTATTGCAGGTGTTATGGAGAGACTGTTTTACTCTCCCAGACTGCAGGTCAATTCATTAAAATCTTCAACAATAGATTACCTTCAACAAGAAAATCAATGCAAAAGAACCCCCAAACCAAAAACAGAGTCCTGAAACATTACCACGTGCCTTCCCATTTCATATGGCAAATGGGTGCTTTTGATCATGTTACAGCATTTATCTACCTCCCTCCTAAATTCACGTAAAAAGATCTTCAAGGCTCAGTTGGAATGTCTTGCCCTCTAATGGGTCATAGGACCAGTGTCTGCTACTCTGAAGTTTGTTTCACTCGTCCTTTATTAATGGTTTGCATTTCTCCACCAGTGCCTCTCAGCATGAATCCAGAAAGCCCAGCAGCTATGTGACCTTTGCAGAGGCAAAAAGGGGGGGAAGAGCGGAGAAGAGAGTCTGGAGGTGGGTTTGATCCCCTCCACGAACACTGACCACACTGTGAAACAACCAGCTGTAAGAAAAGACAAAGGTCTGAGAATGGAAACCAATATATTCTGAAAGCTAGGAGTGGTTCAACGCGATGAAGAGCCACAGCAGCTGATGGAGAGGGAGCTGGGAGTGGGAGGAGGGAACCCTCTGTGACTTGCATTTGGCACATTATTATTTTTCAATACTCACATTAAGAACAACCAAACCACAAAGTTGCATTTAGCTTAGAGGAAGGAAAAAAGAAAAAAAAAAGTTAAAAGAGAAATAATAAAAAAACCTCTGAACCATAGAGAACTGCAAGGTGACCTTCAAACGGGATCTGGGGTGAGCAACCCATCTCTGGTCTTCAGATGTCATTTGTTTCCTAGCTCCCTTTGCAAAAGGAGGACGAAAAAATTTCTTGAGTCTGCTGCAGGAAGAAGAACAGAACAAGGACTTTCTGTTTGTTCTGCTTTTTGAAATAATAACAGTGAATAGTTTGATCAGAAGTGACTGCCTGGGGGATTTTTTCTTTCAGCTTTTAGTGCACTTCTCTCCTTGCTAGTGAAGGATCACACAAATAAGTGGAAGGTTTGCAGGGAAGAGACCGCACAGGGGAAACAGCCAAACTGATTGCACACCCATCAGTTTGCACACAAGCACTGCCAAGTGCCTGAAGTACACAATCCAAAAAAAGAGAACAGCACATTGTGTTCTCTTGAACTGGTTTAACTTCCCGCTATCTTAGGCACTCCTTGTAACAATTGCTCACATTTAAGATACATGTATGATTTTTTTTTTAATTAACCTTCCCTTGCAGTTCTATCGCAGTTTGAGTTCATAGATCTTAGAAATCGCACAGGTGTCAAGATCTTTGATGGCATTTAGGTGGCGAAGTAGAGGTGTAGAAAGATGATGTCATTTGGTCAATGTCACCCGGTCCCGCAGGGGATAATCCTGCAATCTCATTCAGACCTCCCAAATTCTAGACCCTTCCTTTGCAAATTACTAGTACTTTAAAATATGTATGCGTAAGATATAAACTGTCATGTCTCAGGATATAAGCCAAACACTGAACGGGGCAGTGGATAAGGAGCTATTTTTCTTATGAGCAAATTGTAACTACTATTCTTGTCTACTACGTGGTTTCTTGCGCGCTCCTTTGAAGCATCTGGTATTGGCCACAGTCAATTCCAGTCATTTCCAATTGCTATTGGAAGCTCGTAATACAAAGATATCAAGACTTTGGTGTAACATTTCCGATGCTCCAATATTTAATAAATCTTAAGAGTTAAAAAACAACTCATTTTCTCAGTATTAGCATCTAGGAAGCTATCCTCAGTGAATGAAGGTCAGCTTTTGTTGAATTCATGTGTTCGTTAGCAGTAACAGAAAAGGGTTTAGATCCTTCTATCCTCATTATAAACATTCACTTTCTAAATATGAACCCATTCATTTAATGATGAAAGAAAATCATTCTTGTTTCCCTGCCACTGCTCCCACTGATGTCCTCCAGGTGCAGCAGAAGGTCTGGATATAAGGCACTCAGCTGGCAACCATGATGCAGCGTTAAGCACCTCCTGGACCACAGAAGATGTTCTGCATCTCCCAGGATGGGATTAGTACCTCACAGGACTTGCCCATCAACATAAGCAACACCACAGGATAAAACCTGTTATTACCTCTTAGTAAATTATTCCCACAGTATAGGAGCAAAGATTCACCTATTTCAGAATAGCAGTTAGCAATGAGAAAGCATCTCAAGTCATAAACTAGTCTGAATGGTGGTGTGTTTCTCCACGAGGATGTTGGTATCTCCCAGATATCAAGTCCTTGAACTACTTGTTGAAGAGAAGCAGTGATGCTTGCTCATATGCTTTCATATCCTCAGGAAAACTAATGAATCCCTCTAACTTTTCCAATTTTCCCTTTAGTGGGAGAAGGGTACAATCCCAGTAAGATAAAAATCAGAATGATCCTAGTTTAAAACCAAACAAAATTAAGAGACTCTTCAGGGAAGGAAGAAAAAAAAATTAGGGTTACAAATATAAAGAGGTTTCTGTATTTCCCTGCACTTCTCACAATCTATCAGACCATAGTGAGTTCTGGCAAAGTGGGAAAAATAAATGTCACTTCAGAGCCAAGGTTTCACAGGTCGCCCTAAAGGCTTCAGCAGTTTATTTCCTGCTAGAGAGAGCCCTTAGGCGTTTTCTGTACCTGTGTCACCAGTGAAGCTCCTGTTGATATCAGTGGGAGTCTGTCATGAAGGAGAGAAAACTGCACTAAAAGAGCTCTGCAAAATGTGAATTTTTCCAAGGGGAAAGCATGTGTAAGCTCCATAAGTGCAAGGTTTCTTCCGTATCCACTGTTCAGGGCAACGTACAGTGATTTTCCCCTGGGCAACCTTCGCACAGAAGGCTTGGTTGCAGCAAGATTTGTGCCTCCAAGGAAAGCAGCAGGTTAACGCTCACCTCAGCCACCGTATTACCACGGTCACCCTGGGAGGAGCTGCTGGAGACAGAAAATTCAGCAGTGGCTGAGGCAATGCACATACCATTGTGTCAGCAACAGCTGGATGTGGCAAGAGTATCGTGTCCCCCATAACTGGAGAGGATCAGATTTCTCTGCAGCGGCGAGGAGGAATGGGGGAATGGCTAAACAGCCTGTGGTACAGTATCACGGCAGCCTGCAAATTGCACAGCAGAAAAATCACAAAAAGCCGCCTAGTAATGACAGTTCTGCTCCTTCCTGTGCCATCTGATTGCATCATTACTGCTCCACATATCTGCCTGCGTGTGCTCCGTGACAGATGCAACATACTGCTATCTTCCGGATGAGAGGTGCAGAGACCCAACCTGTGCATGGCTAAACACGTGTTTACACAGCCCCTCTACTTCACAGACCTTCCTAAATTCAAATTCATCCACGCCAGTGAGGTATGTCACGATCTCTCTGCCACTGCATAGGTGGGCAGCAGCTGCTGTTGGACACTCAAGAGTAACTGTCCAGGAAGGTAATGGGCCAGGAGAAGGTGGCCTGGTGACAGGCACCTGGTAGGGACAGAGATTAGCTGTATGGCCGTACATAAACCCTACTCGACCTCTCTGCAATTATACAAAGAGTAATAAACTCACTCTCTCTTGGGAGTCGTCTGTCTACTCACTGACGCACTACAAAGCTTCTTAACTGGTTTGTGGTCCAAGGTCAACCAACACCACGAATCCAAGCCATCTTGCAGCGGGAACCTGCCTGAGGCATCTTCCTTTCTGCAGTCCACAGACAGATGACAGACTTCCCTGGGCTGAGGAGCCTGCCAGAGGTACCCACATCTTCCCTGGCTGACGGAGGGTGTTTAAGGTGGTCAAGCCCCTGTGTTAAACACCACAGTTGCTCACCTCAGATGTGAGCTGAGCATTGCTCCAAGTGGCTCAGAGCTCGCCTTGAGCATGATGATAGGCTTGCCATCTTGAGCGACAGGGCTAGACTCAAGGAGTTTGGACACACTACACAGGAGACCGCTATTAATGGGATCCACAGGGGGCATAGGTCTAAACCAAACAACACCAAGTGATGAAGTGAATTTGGAGCAGTGCCAGGAAGACTACAAGACAGGAAGAAATGAAAGATGAAAGTGTTTTTAACACTGTGTCTCCACATGCTCAAGGATTTTCTCACAAGTCTTTGCTTTATAAATGCTCTGATGTATTGCATTTTTTCCAGATCTGTCATTCATTCAATCATTGCTTGCAGAAAAAGAATCAAATTGCTGTGGCAGTTGGATTAATCCTTTAAAAATGGCTTATTTCTGCTTTTATTCTTAAAGTGTAAGGCATGGTAATTCCATTGAAACTTTTGAGACTGGTGGGACTGTATACCAGGGTAAATCAGAAAAGGATCTGGCCCACCTTTACCTACATCCATGGCCCTAAAGAAATGGGAGTCATGTTCTCAGGTGCCCCTTTTAAAATATGAAATGCTTCATAAACATGGGAATAGGACTCAAATGGTAACTAGCTCATAAATGATGCAAAGCAAGTACTACCACCAAACAAGTCTCAGCCCTATAAATTAAAGGCGGCCGTTCCACGGCTCCTACGTGTCCAACAGAGGGATGTGTCTTTCCTCAGGCATCTGAAAATGAGGTGCCTGAATGTGAACGAGTCACCGTAGGCTTCCTTGATAGTCAATGGAGAGGAACAGGTACCCCAGAGGACAATTTGCGTGGCTCTGAAACAGGCATCTAAGGGACGTCAAATGGATTGCTCCCTGGAGATGCCTATTTCTTACTGTTGACTAAAAAGGGAGCCCAGGGTGACCAGTTCAGCCTTAGGCATCTAACTTTAGACATCTAAAGTTGTGTGAAATGAATCACATCTGTAGAGGGACTAGTAGATCATCTATCTTTTATATGTCATAGAGCTTTAATTTTTACCCAGTTACACTTCTGTAGAGCCCAATAACTTTTGGCTAAAATGTTTCCTCTGGAGAGGTCTTCAATCTTGAAGACATCAAAAGATGAAGAATTCATCACTTCCTCTGGCCCCTTGTTTTAATGATTAAACACTATCACTGTGAAAAACACTGCTGGTTCCAATTTGCGCTTGGTTAATATTGTGTTTTCCTCTGCTATTTTGCTATATGCAGAGATTGCTGTACTTCCTCTCTGGAAGCACTGATGCCATTTCAGATCACCACATCTGAAGGATAAATGGTCCAGACTTTCCTCCCTTTCAAAAACAAAGATCTTCGTACAAACTTCTACCCACCTAGCAGAAAAAACTGCTTCATTTTTAAGCTGCCCTGTGACATTCTTTACTAATACTGATATCGTTCCATACTCCAGCTTCCTAGGTATCTGGAAGAATGCTGCAAATATTAATAAATTATGTCTCAGCGTGTCTTTAAATAAATATTGCTACACATCCATTGGGAACAGAGAAACTAAAGGGCAGAGAGGACAAGTAACTGACTCAGCTTTAGAGAAGAGATGGGAGCAGATCTCCTCTTTCCTGATTTATAACAATGTCTTTTAAGCACTGGATTTCAGTTAGGACTCTGCCACCTCTAGTCACACCTTCTTTCTTTTCTAATGCAATGGGTCAATCATGGGTTGGAGAGGAGATTTTATCTGCAGGGCTTGGCTTCCAATAACCCAGGAGCACCTTTTTGTTCTCTTCATACCAAGCCGTAGAGGAAGGCTTCCATTCTCTGACTTGGGATCCGTGGTGTTGCAATATGCATGTGTTGCAATACAGACAACAGGTCACAATCATCATCTGAGATGATGCAAATCTCAAACAAATTTCTGCATTTGATGGTGACGGCATTTGCAGATAGAAATTGTGCACTGAGGAGGAGAGTTACCCAATTCACCAGCAAAAACGCAAGGGGCTGCATGAATACTAAATGTGTTAGAAATAGCCATTTGACACAAATGTCTGTATTCTCTTTATTCCATTGCCATTATCTCTACTACCATAGATCAGGAGCCTATTGCACCATGCACTGAACAATCAAATAACAGAAACGATAGTCTGGGTTTCTATTTTCATAGTGCTGTATCTACTAAAGCCAAAGTGAAAGAATATCATTGAAAATACCTCCATATAAAAAAATCCCACGGCTATATATAGATGCTAGATGGAGTTAAACTTATCATGTAGATAACAAGTTGCTATGATCAGCTGCCAGATACACCTAGATACAACAAGGTTCCTGGCAATTTTACGCCTTTCAAGATATTTCATAATGGACATTAGCAGGAGACATCCGTAAGTATAAACATCTCTCCCGCTCTTCATTTCTGTTATCTATAGCTCACAGTATTCTCTTCACTCCATAACTATTGCAACTGTGTGCTTTGTTTTTCCTCTTTCAAACTGCATGCTCCTGAAGGAAGAACTCGGCAACTTTAGTGCATCTTGTTATCAGTATACATGCCTAGAGCAGAAATGGTCTCCACCCACAATTTGGCTGATTCAGTGACCTGAGAACTCTCTGATCAGAGTTGCTGTAACAAGATACATTTGTACACATACGCAAACTTCCAAATACATATTATTATTATTATTTAAAAATATTCATATATATTATTTAGCATGTTTATTTTTTGAGGATCTGGCTTAAGCGGATGGTGAAATTGTTGAGTGCCAAAAAGACACAGCTGGAACTTCATTGGGTTTGCTTTTATACCAACTATGTCACAACCTGACCCTCAAATCCTGTGCAAATTACTTTTTCCAAGCCGTCCAACCAAAACATAGATTAGAAACGTCCACATACCTTCCCAGAGTGTTTAGCATGCATTAGATGAAGGTCATAATAAAAGTACTAGTTTTATTATTCTACAGTTTCAGCAGATGGTCTAAACTATTAAGAATCAATTTGAGCCTATTAAGAATGTCATCTATTCTATTTCCAGACAAAATCACAGCAGTTCAACCTCATTACTTATCTGTCACTATGAAAAGTAGCTGAAGCTTCATCCATCACATTCATCTCCTTTTTGCCCAGAATTCTTGATCTATTTTTCTGAGATTTCTTTGCTGCTAAACTATTGCTGTCCTTGAAGTTCTGTGGCAATGCAGGCATCCATTTCGTATTGTCCTGCCCTCTTCTGCTCAAATATATATATATATATATATGCTAGAAGAATATATAGTCTTCATCTATCGTATTTTCCCAAGAATCTCAAAGTACATCATGAGTGTATCATTAGACCCATTACTCAGATGAGACATCAAAGATATGCAGTGATTTCCCTAAACAATTTAACAAATTTTGTGATCTCTGAAGATAAATTGAGAAATCAAAGCTGGCACAGCACAAGCTTCGATTTTGAAATCATATAGGCTCCCAAAATTTCCAGTACTACTCTCAGCTTACTTGTCCAGTTGCTGCACTAGCTTCTTAAGCCAATTATTTTTAAAAATAATTTCCAAATATTTATTTCCAAATTTTGCCTTCAATCAAAGCTATTTTTCCTTGGAAAATATGACACAGTATTTCTGCAAGTTTTGTTTACTGACAGTTTAAATCTAAATGAGTTTTCTTTAGAGTATATACTTTATTTTGTTCAAGGTTTGAGAGGTGCTTCATGCTTCATCTCAATTAGCAAAGTCATTAGTTACTTGCTCCTGAGTTTTGAAAAACCCAGTCTGATCTTTGGAGGCCTTGTTTTGGAGAACTGAGATTCAGTTCCATGTTACACACTCATATCTTTCTTTTCTCTTTTTTATAAAATTAACCACAAACTAGATAACTGCCATTTAACTACAAGAGAGATTTAAGACTTCAAAGGCTATCCAGGTACATTCATTTTCTCAATCCTGTCTATGCTAATCACATCTTAATCACATCTAACTTATTGAAATAAGACTATCACCAACATCCGTTGACTACCATATTTATTCATTCTTATGGACAGATGAGATGTAACCACTAAAGATACAGTCATTCAAGATACCCCTGTGACTGCCACTGTGATATTTTCTTACATAAAATTAGAGGGGAAAATGAAAATTTTGGTTGTGATAACTCAATCATATTTGAGAAAAAGTATGTAATACATATCGTCTATCTATTTTTATATGACAACATAGAAAGAGACTTCAAAAAAAAAAAAAAACACATGATGCTTTGAATTCACTAAAGAGGCATATTTGCTGATCTCTAATACAAAAAAAACACCAGGGGAATGTGGTGTTTTTTTTTTGTTTTTTTTTGTTTTTCCTTCACAGAGAATATTTGGAAACATGAGAAGCATCAATCAATATCTTCAGTTGCTTGAGTGGCAATATTAAACAAGAGAAAGAATGATTCTTTCTCTGCTGTGTTGTACTGTGAGTGTCTACACAGAAGGCCTATGTTCCAGCCAAGGCAATTAATGATTAATGCAAAGCAGACACAGCTTGTTTAGAGAAAGGGGGGAGCCCACAAAACTGAGCACTGCATGAAGGCTTCATTAAAAAGAAGGCAAAGCACCATCCTGAGACAGCAAAAAAAAAGTCTGAAACCCTTCTCTGCACTCCTTGAACTTCTATGAAGCAGGTTGCTAAGCCTTTTTGCTGCTGTGTTTGATGGACTACACGTGAGGAAAGACCTTCACCAGGTAGAGACCTATAGAGAAGTTGCCTGTTTATGGTGGTCCGTGGTTCTTCAAATCACTGAGACAGCTGGGCAGGAGAGGGCTTTGGACTTGCCCACTTACTCCACTCCCCAAGCTGCGCTTGCAGCCAACCTCACTGTTAACATCCGTGACACACCATGGCTGGAGTACGTCATGCACCAGAGGAGGTATCTCCCAACTTGACAGCTGCTTCTACTGCTTGTAAGATCTTAAGAGCTGTAAATGTTTAACTAATATTTACTCTATCTCAGCTTATGGGCTGGATTTTGTCTTTTGTAGCCAGCTGGAGGGGCAGTGCAGCAGTGGAAAGCATGGGAGAAATTTGGGCTGGCTTGGCCAGAATCCTGTCTGGGATCCCCTGAGGAGAAGACGTTGCCATGGCAGCTTTGCTGTTCCTTCAACTAGTGCAATAGCTGTTGTTGCTACATTAAGCCAGCTCTGCTGGTCTGTGAAGGTGAGCAGTCTTCTCTGGGTAATTAGAAAAGTACCTGCTTCCCCGTGCACTTCTGTTACCCATCCCTCCATCTGCCTAAGATACACAAAGACGTTGTTACCCTTTCTGCAGGAGATGGCCTGCCACTGCTGTCATGCTGTTCATCTCTCATGATTATAGCGGAGAGCTTTGGCACGTAATGGGCTGCAGCTTTCACTGAGGGATTCGAGCTGGCCCCGTAAGGTACCTCTTAGAAACGAGACAGCAATGTACTTTAATTTTAGATCTGCTCTCTGCAGTGGCATTCATCCCCTCCTAGTTTCTTTGTGCTTTGTCTAGTGCCTATGGCATCCAATGTCAGCCACTGCACTGAGCAAAAAGCCAACCAAGCTACTCAGTGGGAAGCTGACAAAGCTTCCATCTTCCTGGAAATACCGCAAAAAATACCTGATGAAGGGCTGAACTGCTCAGGATTGACCCAGTTGAGATCTACAGCTTGGGATCTTCACCTAAGGTAAGAAGGTTTCAATCTTTTTATTTATTTATTTATTTATTTATTTTTGAAGAACTGAGCAAGGTTGTCTCCTTTGCAAGCTCAGCCAAAAAGATGACACCCCTTCACCTCTCACACAAGGCCTGCTGACTAGATCACACAGATGAGCCAGAGCTGAAGCTCTTTGTCTCTCAAATCCACATCTCACATCTCACTGGAGAAAGCCCCAAGGCCACCGACGACTCTGAGCAGCAGACATTCACCAGTCTAGGCTGCTGAAACTGTGCCAGATGAAATCAATGGGATCATAAGCATTTAAACAGGAATTACTGCTGCTCAACCAGCTAAAAACATCCTTCATCAGACACAGCCCCATCTGCACCCCTCTGCCTGAGCTATAAACTAAGCACATCAAACTTGAGGTGGCATCGATCTACGTGCAGGTAGCAGCCTCTGCCCCTTGTCTTCTCAAGGTAAGAGCTATTACAGAAGAAGGAAGGAAGAAGTATGGTTTACTGTATATGGTTCTCACAGTCCTGGAAATGACATAACTACCATACCCATCTGACAGGGATGTTCTGAGAAAAGACCACGTGATTAAGAGCTTTGAGATCTCTATGGTAAAAAGAGACACAGCAATGTTACCATGATTTAATTCATTCATGCATGCACTTAAACCCAGACTAATTCCCCGGGGTCAAAATGAAATAGAGTTTAAATCTAACAAGGGTAGAAACTTGTAACCAGTTTCTAGGCTTCTCAAAAAGAATGTCAAATGACGTGAAATCCTTAACTTCCCTGAATGAGACACACTTCCCTGAAATGGAGTTACTTATTTCCTATCAGAAAATTGAAATGAAGTTAATTCTTTATCTTCTTTCTGCTACCCCTAGAAAATAAAACTTGCTAAAGCATAAAAATAGACTAAGATTTACTAAAACCAAGTGCAGTTTTTAAGCACCTACTTGAAAAAGACAAGTTGTTTGCACAATTGATATGATATTAGGAAACTTCAGACATTTCTTTCACAATGGACAAGGAACTGAATGCATTAGACAGGCCTGTTTCACATCAGAAGCCACAAAAGGCTCCAAAGTCCATATTCCTGTGGATTTTTCTCTGAACTCCATTGTTTGTGGTTAAAACACCAAAAGGATCTGACCCATTTTAAAAGAAGGAAACCATATTTCTTAGGCTACAAATGATACTCACTGCTAGCAGAAAAACAACTGGAGCTTAATCCTCCTGATGAAAGGAAATGTACCAGGTCAAAGTCTGCCCATAATCCCCCCCAAAAAGCAGGGAAAAAAATAAAATACACCAGGTCCAGACTGACAGTGCAGAACCACATAGCACTGGCAATGGTTACAAATGACTCTGTCAGACCCAGTAGATTTCCACCCAAAAAAGCAGTGAGATGCTTTTGGTGGAAGGATAGCATTACTTCTTGGCAAGGCAGAATTGCACTTTTATTCTCAAATATTGCTTCATGGGGGAAGTGTTGCACACAGTAATAAAAACAATAATCTATCTTCAAAGTCCTTTTGGAAGGTCTAGCTTATTCCAGTTCCTCAGAGCAGGGCAAGACAAAGCTAAGTCTTGCCTTGCAATTGTGTCCATTTCACAGATAGGAAAGATGAGGCAAGAAAGCAAAGGATTAAATCAGGGGGTGGGAGTGTGAGCTCCCTTTTGGATGTCCAGACTGCAGGCATGGGCAGCCCTTTTTGCATTCGCATTCAACTTAAGGGTAAACATTTCTGCGCTTTCTACTAGTGCAGCACATGCTATCACTACATCTGCAATTCATTGTGCAGCCTGAGTGCACCAATTGGCTTGAACATCAGGGAAGTAAGCCCACAAGTTTGGATGAATCTCTGGCTTTTTGCCAAGCATGCAGAGATCTTGTTACTTAGAATAATTACTGAGTTAACCTCTTTGTAGGGAGAAGAGGAAATTACAGGAGCCAATTTATTTTTTTTTTTTTGCCAAGCTTTAGCACGAGAGCTCAGAACATCCTTGGTCTCTCTCCTGCTCATATCCCTAGGTTTATTCTATGTCCCAGCAATTCCCAAAGCAAATGGATTTAGCAGTAAGAAAGACACATATCCAAGCAGGGATTTTGCTCCCGCTGCTGAAGCAAAGAGAGACAAAGACAGCATGACTACAGACAATCTAGTACTGAACTTGTGGACTGCTCATTTTCCCTTAGAAACTCAAGTTAATCACTTTCCCTTTTCTTGGCACTCCTCAATGAGTTGCTCTCTGAGGCACTGACCCTGTTACTACTGACTACCAAGCCTAGCACTTATTACCATGATAAGTCTCATTGGTTAAAGCAGCCTTCTAATGGTTTTCACATACGCTTTACAGCCTGGCATAATTCACCACTGCCTCGTCCCAGTGCAGAAGAACTATTTGCATAGTGCGTGGATTTTCTGTAGTGCCAATATTTCCAAGATGTAGGGCAATGGCCATTAGGACCCCAATTTGCGTTGGCCAAATTGATGTTGAGCGATTACTGAAAGAGGTCTCTTTGGTGATCAGAAATCAAAGGTAAGGCAAGATAGACTTCATCTGCCCTTATTTGCCAGTATATTACAGACCACACAACTACCCTGGTCACTCCTTGCACCCCTGAGTCCAGTAAAGTTTAACTAAAGCACATATTCTGCAAAACCCTCCTGTCATATCCCAAGGCAGCAAATCCTCAGGAACCAACTTGGCTTAATCTGTTAAACATTTGCCCCTTTATTGTAATTTGCACTTCTCTGATTTTAACTTCTGGTTATATGTTTTGTTCTGCTTTTCTCATTGTGGTGGGTACTTTCCATGGGTAATTTCTTTGTACACAGAACTCCATGACTTGCACTTTATTGTATGACACTCTGAGTTGCCTGGCAAGTCAGTCTGTTTCAGTGTCTGTCGTCATGAAAAAGCAATCTGTCCAGGAGAAGAAATTACAAAAAGGATGTGAAATCATGACAGTCCGGGTAATTTCCTTTCCAACTATAGCTCTGTTGACATTAACAACAACATTAGCAGCTATGAATTAGGTTTGTCATGTACACTCCATGCAAAGAAGAAAACAAATGGAAAAGTTAAATAGTTACTGTCTGTCAGCTTATTTTTTGCAAGTGTATTTTTTAACTAAAGTTCTTCAAAACCACCCCAAGCCATTTTGCCAAGGAAACTGCTATTTGCAGATCAGGAGACTGTGTTTGGTTAAGCACGTTGTGGAGCCAAATGAAAATAGAAAGAAAATAAATAAAAATAATAAAAAACTTCTTTCACCCATTCCTCATCCATTATTTTATTAACCAAAATTGTAAGGTTAAAAAAATACCTATGCCATTAATCTCCAAGACAGCAGACACAGGACTCCAAAGCTTATTTTGTACTTAGTTCTGCCAACTTTCAGCACCTACTGATGCTGTGTGGCACCATGCAAAGCAGACCGAACTGTGATTTTTTTAAATGGCAGCTTGGTCAAATCATGCTTTCGGTTATTAACAAATACCATACCCTAGGGTCAGCTTAAACTTTCCGCTATATGCTTGAGGTGACTGAATGATAAACAATAGATAAGTGGGAAATTTTGATGCTGGCATATGCTGTCTGGTTAGCTTTTAGAAGGAGGAAGTGAGAAGATGCATGGTTGATTTGCCAAAGTGGTTGAAAGAAAAAGAAGAAAAAAAAGTACAGTGTTTCAGTCTTCACTTTCGTATGGAGATACCTATAATCAGACTTTTTCTTGTACAGAGAGGTGCCAAAATAAGCAGGACTTACTCTCAGAGTATCCATTAACTTCTATTTGGGTATTCAGTGTGCTAGGGATCACTGCAAGACAGTTTACTTTTAAGTGCCTAAAAAGAGTTGAAGTGACTGGCTAGGAAATAGTCATCCTGATCTGGACTTTTCTGGCAAGGCAAAAGCACAAGGATAATGGGATGTCTGAAACTGATTCATTTCCTGACTAGATCAAATTCCAGACTGATTTAATATAAGTGGCCAAAGCATAGAGAAAGGAACTAATGTGGTACTGTTTGCTGCGGGTAGCGTAAGCAATAATGTAATTAAACTGGGGTGAAGGAAATGTAGATGAGACATTGAAAGAAACTAGTAAATGGTAAGGATAGTTGCATGTTGGTGCAGGTCACCTGAAGGATTCACCATTGCTGGATGTGTGTAGGAGCAAATTAGATGAATATGTGTTGAGTGGTTTGAGGTAGAGTTGCTCCAGCCTTAAGGAGGATGGATACAGTGACCAGAGGAGAGGAGTGGAGAGGAGAGGAGAGGAGAGGAGAGGAGGTAGTCTTTTCCCTCAACTTTGTAAGAGTTTCTTTATTTAAAAAAAAAAAAAAAAAAACAGTACAAGAAGAGTATCATCTTTCTCTGTGCAATTATATGCATCTTTCATGTGAAGATCTCAAAGCACTTTTCAACCATTAATTAAACCTCAAACGCTCCAGGGATTGAGGGGGATGTCATTAATCTGCTCATTTGTAAAATACAAATGGAGCTAACAAGGTGAGGCGTCTTGCCTCAGGCTGTATGGCAGAGCAGGAGCAAAAACAGAGGCACAACCTTGGGGCCAGATTTTCTCTAAAGACAGGAGTTTTCCTCCTCCAGGACTGCTGAACACAGGAAAACAGGACACGGGTAACACAGGGAAATCAAATTCAAGATTCAATGCAAAATGGCAAAAAATCCCATAGCTCCATGGTCTTCAGATCCTCTTTGGATCCCTTCCTCTACTAGACCATGCCACTTACGACCATTGTCAGCACTCTCACTGCCCAAAGAAAAGTCAGAATTAAGTGAAGACCTCTGCATAGAGCAATATACATGAGCAAACCCTCATAGAGCACGGAGGTGGTCATGATGCAGTATTACAGACTGCAGGACACACTGGCTCTTCTAGACACCAGGTGTTTAGGACATAATGAACTCTTTATTAATGGCTAAATAATGACCTCTTACAATTAAGCCGCCAGAGGACAGAGCAAAGAATAATGGTAAGTACAATTCCCTGTTTACAATATGAGTCCCTCCCATTTTTTATGACCTGGACTCTGTTCTTACCCAGAGAACCTTCTTGTCTGCAGGCTTTCCCTTTCCTATTTCGCTCGCATGAAAGAAAGAGAAGTGTAATTTTGGTCCCCCAAAAGCCTTCCTTGGGAAATTAGGGGCATCTCTTTCTACATTCAGGTTGGGGGGCAGAAAGGGAAGAATAGCCCGTTTGAAATTTTAACAATCAGTGTGGAAATGCTCACATATGAACTCCAGGCCCTTGTTTTTTCAGCTACAGCAAAGATTCCCTGCTGGGAAACCCTTGGGCCTGTCCATCTGCCGTACAGTATGGTGAATACTACTACAATGGCACTTTAACAATAACTGTGCTCTTTTGAACCTCCCCATTCAAGTCACTCCATTGATTACTCGGAAGAATGCAGACTCTTGTGTTATTTGATCGGCACATATACTCTGAGCATTTAATCCCCTCAAATATTTTTCAATAACTTCCTTTAATTACAAGGAAAACACGTCGAGTGATGCATGCATTGAAGAGTTTCCCCTCATGTCTCTTTTTTTTTTTTCCTGTTTAATGAAGAATTTGAATCACTTTTCAGCTTCTTAATCCTATAATCCTGAAAGGAATTTGCTCTCTTCCAAACCCTGGGGGTGGTAGGCTTATGCTTAGTACAGTATACCCCGGAGATCTTTCAGCAGGGTCTTTCCAGAGGAGTCCCAAATACCTGCATTCCTCAACTGTGCTGCTGGAGCTAGAGCTGCGTGGCCAGCATGTAACCCAGACCCACCAAAAACACCTTGCTTGAGTGATTCAGGGACGGCCACCTTTGTGTGAGGCGTAGGGATAACACACCGTGGTAGCCATAAGGTATTCAGAGAAGCAAGCTTTGCCAGGAGGAACGGGTGCACAGGACTAGCACTTTTATAACTTCTGATGAATTCATTCTTCTGGAGGACACAAAAAGGCAGGGGAAGGGCCACCTTGCTAATCCTTGCATCCTGCTGCCTCCCATTCCCCACCGAGGCTGAGGAACAACGGACAGGTCTGTACAACTGCTCTGATTGGAAAGGTTGGCCTGGACCTGTTGGCTGTATGGTCTGCCTGGAACAGAGCTGGGTGCATTTGCAGCACGCGACGCTCTCTCCATCGAGCATGGTATGCTCACTGCACAACAGCTTCAGACTTGTCCAGCTTTGTTCAAAGCAAAAACTTTGTTGCTACAAGAAAATAGCTCTTTGTGCAATGAAACCAAGATCCATGACTCTCCTCCTCCCAGTTTTCCAGTAGTACCAAGGAACTCCAGTGATACATGAAGTACAAATCTTCCACCTTGTCTTTCTAGGCTGTTTCTCAAGGGGTGGTCTGCGGATCTTTAGGGATCCATAAAATGTCAAAAAATGGTGTACGGAACAACTGCAAACGAGTAAAACCACAGTAACGACCCAAACCCTTCCCTCGTAATTCCATATGTGCCAGCAAACAGACAGGGGAAAGGAAAGCTGTAAATACACTTTCAAAGTTTTGCAGCATTTTTAGCTGGTTGTAAATCAAACACCTTGGGGCTCCCTTGAACAGATCTTGGCTTACTCTCCAAATGACTAAGTGGTCTTTCGTTACAAGCAGCACAGAAACGCTGCTGCAAAGGCATCTGCTATTCCCTCCTCTCCTGTTCTAGGTCACGCTCCTTAGCTTGCTTGCTTTTTCTCATGCTTGTTACTTCAAGAAAGCACTATTTTGTACTGGTGAGTTGTCTCATTCCTTTACACATAACCATTGTCGTTGCATTTTGTGCTAAAGTAAGAACACTGAGAAATGACTAGGAAACCTGCACAACCCGAAGCGTATCTCAGTGTCTTGCTGAGACAAGATGCCATCACAAGGCTCAGTCGAAATATGGCTGGATAGGGAGGAGCACACAAGACATGTTGATGTTAAGGTGGACGCAGCATGGACACGGTGCAGACAGGAAACACATGCAGGGCACGAGGGGGTTGCCTGCACCTCCTCTGAGGCCTCAGTTGAGGGAGCGGAAACTTGAAGGCCAATTTTTCAGTGCTGGAGCAGCCTGAAAGCCTGGCCTGTTTTCAAAGGTTTCCACATTTTAGTGCAACTCTGACGATCAGTTTTATGATCTGACAATTGACAAACTTACTAACACCTTAATCACAGCTCAGCTGGCAGAAGATGATGAAAAATTATGTCATGCTGTGATGTACGACTGCAGCTTTCCATTGCCATGATAGACTCCAGTGCCTATTTCATACCCAAATAGTCCATCTCAGGTTGTTCTTTCAACAGGGGCAACGGCTTGGGTGCCTGCCTGGCTGAAGCACTATATAATAAGCAGCAGCATAAATTAGAGACTCTGTCACTGATGCAAAATAATTGCCTCACATATTCAAAAATTCTTCACCAATTTTACCAGAAACCTGCACTAAGGAAACACAATTTTGCTATTATCAGAAGAGAGTCGGGTGTAGCTGACATAAAACCAACTGAAGAATTGCACCTCTAGGAATATTTTACAGCATATATAGCAAGCTGCTCATATATGACAGTAGTGGATGGGATACCTGTCCTCTCTAGGAGAAAAGTCTCATTAGAGCGAACAGGAGTGACAGTTTCTCGCCAGACTTTGCATGTTCGTAGTGCCGCCCTCACCTCTAGCTCAGAAAGAAGCTGGGCAAGTTTAATGAACGAAGCCCATTAAAACCCCCAGCGATAGCAGGTTTGCAGAAGGGTGAACCAAGTCTCAGGGACGTTGTGACTTGCTGCAGGTCAGACATCAATTCAGGACTGGAGGTAGTGACAGAATCTAGGAAAAGTGCTGAGGGAACAATATATTTTTGGGGAAAAGTCTATGTAAAATAGATCAGGAAGTATATTTTCTCATATTCTGTGTGAAAAAGAAATGTCCAGTTCTTTTTACACTCTCACTTATGTTTCCTCTCTTCTTTCTCTCTTTTGCATCTTCTCAGTAGAAAGCATGCCTTCCAAAATGAAAATTTAAAACATTACCTTTGGAAATAACAGCACTTCATTTTTTTTTTTTTTCCTGGAGTTCTTATCTCCATTTTTTTAGCCAAAATTATAGGGTGAATTTAGTTCCAATGTATGAACCATTTGTTTGGGCAAGACTACACCTTTTTTCCACAATTTCTCTTGTAAAAATACAAAAAACTACATAATAACCACTAGGTCTCCCTGGGAAACCACATAGCCATGCCTCACTTCCGCACTCACTGATTTTGTCCTTGTAATAGTTGTACTAGCAGCCATGACCCCAGAGCTTACACGGCACTTCAAAGCACTGTAAGGACTATTATCCCCTTTCAAAAAGTAGAAGAAAGTGAAATTCATTGTACAGAAGAATCCATGAGGTTGTGGTGGGACAAAATAAACACTCAGGAAATGGAGCCCCACTGAGATGGCTCACCTCAAGCAGCACAGACTGAGGGTTTTTCCATGGAAAAAGGAGTTTTTTGCTCAAAAAGACACACCCAGCAAAGATAATCTGGGTAAATTCACAAGAAGAAAGGAGTCCAGCTACAGAAACTGCCCTTCTCTGTGCTTGCCACGGTTTCCAATATTGAAATATTCCCTATTTATAAGATCCCAGGTGTGCTAAATAATAATAATAAAAAAATCCTAACCATTCTTATAAACACAGATAATTCTTATTTTTCATTTAAGACAAAACCCGTGGAGCCCCCTGATCCCAGCAATCCCTCCTGTGAGCCCCAGCATCCTCCCTCCACAGACGGCAGGGCCACTATGAGAAGGAGCAAAGCCGGAGGGCGCTGGCAGGGCACAGCAGTCACTGTGTCACTGTGGTAATCTGGTTAAAGGAGGAGGCCAGGGCATAATTAAATATCCTCGCCTGAAGTCCTAATAGAGCAGCTGGAAGACCTGATGCTCTCCCCATAATAAACTGTAGCTCATTTATTGCTGCTTTGCATACGTATCTAGAAATGAGTTCAGCCCCAAGCCCTGGCTCTCCCCGCTCTCCATTACCAGGGTTACCAACCTTCTGTTCGCAGAATTTATTGCAGCTATGACACCTACTTTTATCTACATCTGAGAAACCACAAAAAGATGCAAGGAGATTTTGTCAGACGCTTTCCTGCAGAAGCCACAAAACCATGCATGGTAAATTCTTCTTACAAAGTCATTGCAAGTTTGCAAGAAGAAGAGCTAGCCTTTGAGGCCACTTTTCTATGATTTTGCTGTCACATTATCAGTGAAGATGCTTTGAGTTCCCAAGCATCCTTTAGCAATTCAGCAGGATGAAGAGCAACCAGCTGGAACTCACACAGTAACTCGGTGCTGGGCTCCTCAAAATAGAGGAAAACCTCTCTTGGCTTCTGTGAGTCTGGCAAGACAGAGAGGATGCACTTGCTGTCTACTGTTGTATCAGAGGTTTAATACCAGGGAGATAAGCAAGCTGTTTAAGCTTATTTGCACACTGTTAGCATGAGAGAAGAGGGCATGAATAAATTAAGGCTATAAACTGGAAGAAGGAGAGGGGACAAGAAACCAGACTAAGGATGCGGTGGAACTTAATAGATTTGCATTAAAGGGATTACAGGACACGGGATGCACTCACCGTGAGCTGGATGGGATGACCCAAGAGACACCATCCAGCTTTACATTGAAACAGGGCCTGATTCATCCTTTGCACAAATGCTGTTTAGATAGCGAAGAGATGATGATGATGATAATGGTGCTTAGGAAGTCCAGCTTGCATGGCCTTCTCCAGTGCCCAGAGCTCCGTTTTGGCTGTACAGGGAGCCTGGAAGTCCAGCTGGGACTTTTTAGATGAGTAATGGTAGGATGATAATTGTACCCTTTGCCATCCTGTTTTCTCCTGCATACATTTCCTTGCAGTTCTGGATTTGAATGGTTTTCCTCATCCTTTGGCACCAGCTATTTTTGGTTCCTCCAGAAGGTGAAATTGAATTTCCCGCTGATGTAAAGCAGGATAGCTCCACTTCGGCCATGGAGCTACGCGAATATAAAATTGGCAGGAGATCAGTCAGGCCTTCAGATACAGCACACATTAACAGCTGAAGTTCATTCAAATACTGTAGCTTCCACTTGGATTATCTCACCCTTTTGTCAGGTTAATCAAAATGTGCCTGGCTGCCTTATCCCTGATGCTCAAAGAACATACCATGTACTCTGACCTTTTGCGACATGCAAGAGGTCTATATTTCACATGCCAGCTATTCATCAGTAAGAATGGGTAAACCTAATGGCTTCCTGAAAGAATGCTATTTTTATAGAGATAAAGAGAAAAACAATCTAATAAAAACACTGTCTTAGAGAGCAGCCATCATTTTCTTCTTTAAAAAAAATTCATTTTTGCTTGTAAGTCAAATCAAGTCTGCATTGCAGACTCTTCCCCCCTCCCGCCCCCCTCAAGTGAACAGAAACAACTGTAAGATAAATAAAGTGCTAATTTTCAGGGGGCTGGAATTTGGAAAGGAGTAGACATTTTTCAGGACTCATTCTTAACCAGAGGTAGTGGCATGCACCTTTAACGTTCGGATGCCAAGCTGTCAGCAAGCAACTTCAACACCGCCTTTATCTCTCCTCCTTTCTATTTATACGTTACACAAAGCTATTTTTTCCTGGGTTTAACTGCACATTAAAGGCCCAACTGAACGGATTGGTTTGGGAGGCTGCTGATAGCAATGCTGGGGAATCCTGTAAATTTGGGTCTAAATTTTCAGTTCTTTCCAGTGGTATATTGGCTAATATGATGAAAGCTAGTGAAACACTCAGCAAACAAAAGCACTCTGGCTGTATCTCTATTATTTGCAGGTTCGCGTTGGACATAGAGAAGATTAAACAGCTATTTATTATGTTAACTCCTCCCCTCAAACACCACACTTGCTACCTAAAGACAGCCCAATGCCAATGCTCGTTTCAGTCTTTCAGAACCAGAGTGGCAGACCTTTGAAGGCATTCATGTGTCTCAGAGTCCATCAACACGTCCTGGAAGGTGGAGTTTAGTCTCCTATTCATTCAGGGAGAAATAAAATTCTTCCATCTCACAGTTACCTTTAGGCTAATTAATATGTTTTCCCATTTGCCTACCTTGGCAAATACAGATTTTGAAGGACTGTTCCAGGATTACAGGAATACAAAGAAATCATGACATTAAAACTGATTACATTGGGTATAGGCAGTGGACTGAATGTTTCACTGACTTGGAAAGAGCATGGGTATACCTACTCCTCTATATTCCTGTTGTAACAGAGATGTGACCACCACAAAGTACATCAGCTTGCTTAAAACCATTTCCCCAGCACCGAGCCCATCTCTGAGCCTCATGCATGAGAAGTGTGACTGGACTAACTGCTTCAAAACCTGTGCTGACACCAGCATTTGCAGTGATGTGAAACACAAAAAGCAGGTGAAATGGAGCAGCCCTGGCAGTTTCAGATCCTTTCAAAGCCCATGAGAGCAGGAGCAGATCAAACATTTCAGATATGGAAGAGAATAAGGACTTGCAGGGGAAACCATCAGCAAAACCCCGTAGAATGACATTTAACGCTGATGTTGGGCAGAGCAGGAACAGGTTGGATAAAACGCTGTCTGTAAACAAGCAAAACTTCAGACTAAGTTGCACAGCCATTTTTGACACATTGACTTGATTATTTTTGTATTCTTCCCCCCAGCTTTCCAGCTCATACTGACTTAGCTTCTCTCAGACAAAACCTTTGGCAAAGCTGCTGGTGATTCAAGATCCTTAAAACTCCTTTGAATGTCTCAATGTCAATTATTGCTTATTTATGAAAGGAAAGGAAAAGCAAAACAGACAAACCCAGACTCAGGAAATAATGAATAGACAACGTTCCACATTCATAAATAAAACAACATACTTCCTATAGCTCTTACATAATGTTAAAGGGATGTTTTGCTTTAAAACCAGCACCATTTTAGTAGGTCTTTTTTTCTACTACTGTTGTGCTACTTTTAAGTGGGAGAGGTGTTTGACAAGTGAATCTTCAGTAATGACAGCCTCAGCTTTTATTGACTTTGTTGAAAATATTGAGCTAACTCGGTATTACTGAGCTCAGCAGCACCTGCAAGTGTAAACTAAAACAGTATGTGACTGGTGCATATTGCACAAAAATTTATTTAGAGTTAAACCCAGTAGAAACTGATGGCCAAACCTAGAGACACCTAAATCCTGTTGGAAAACCTTTTCCCTCCCTGAATTGGACATAATCCACACCCGTGCTTTGCTCCACCGCACATACACACATACAATTTACCATAATAATTTGTAATGGTGTATACATTTGTAAGAGGGATGGTTTCCTCAACTGTTTCTGTTCCCTTGCAGACAGGTGACTTTCTGAAGAGCACAGCCATGGAAGCAGGTTTGGGGTGAAGAAGAAGAGCTAGAAGACCACTCAGCCCTGATTGCCAGTGCTTTCTCATGCCACTCTGGTCTCTACCAGCCAGTCCCACGAGGAGTGCCTCCAAACAGCTTTAGAGAGCATACCTGTTTGCAGATATGGCAAACTAATTATGTGGAGCCAAGTCTCAATGGAAATAATAATAATAATAATTACAATGTTCCAAACAGTGCCCATCTGGGAATCTCAATTAGCTTCACAAACAGTAATTAATTTAGCTTCTTAACTCTCTGCAAGATAGAGAATTACTAATGTTCCCATTTCATGGATGGAGATATAAAAACGGCAAAATATCTACAAGGCAGTAGCTGAAGTTAGACAGCACATCTTCTCGTTGTCCATTCTCTGAATTAGGCTGTCTCCCACCATATCAGATGGTATTCCCCCTTTCTTTTTACACAAAATTGTATTCTGCTGTTTTGGACCAAAGGAGAAGCAAATCTCCAAAATCTCCAAGGGTTTGACATAAGCAAAGTCTGCAGTACTCAGCATGAGACCTGCATTAAATACTATCGCTCATCTTACCCTTTGCTGTGATGGAAAATGTGTCCAGAAGGGAATCCACTGGATTTTAGTTTGCAACCCAATAGTGACGTTTCCCTAATGAGAATGATGACAAACTTGTCTTTATTTCTTTTGGTGAATACTGCTATTGTCCAGCAGATCACCCCACTAAAAAGTCAGATTAGACAGCAGGAGAAAGACCTGCCCAGCTGACCAGCCAGTGCCCGCCTCTGACCTTAGATGCAGGTCATGAAGTGATGGGGCTCCGAGAGCAGCACTCCAGCACAGCGAGATAATCAGTCCTTCCCTAAAATAAACTCCAAGCCAGCCATACCCACAGAGTCATCTCTAGCTCTGTAATCCCTTTGGCATTTTAAATCTTCAAATTAATTATGGTATTGCAACATACACACGCAAAATTAGGTATGTCATGACCCCGCAATAGTGCTCAGTAAGTTTATATAGGATGGGGTGAAATAAACAAAAAGGTTAAAGATATTAAGGACAATCTTAACTGTACTTGATTTACCTGCTTTCTGAAAAAAAAAAATCTTTGGGTACCCCCAAGACATTAAAAATGTTTGTTTTAGTTGAAGGTTAATTAAATACGGTATGGACTTACTGACAGTTCCACAAATATTCACCAACAATCCGTCTTTGAATGCAAGGCTGTCCTGCAGGTAAGACAGAAGCTGTTCTCGTCTATTTTTACTTGATCACAAAGTAGGTTTGTGACTTGGAAAATTTATCTGTCTCTGTTTCCCATTAAAAAAAAAAAAAAAAAAAAGTCTTGCAGCTGGTGTCCATGGCAGCTGTGCTGCAGTGAATGCAAAATGGATGAAAAATATTAGTACTGGACAGTGTAAGGGGAGATTTCAGAGCCACTCACCGTTTGTAGCAGTTTGGAGGACAACTGAAACTGCCAGGCAATGGGGAATGAGGTTCACAGCAGTGACGCTGCTGGAAAAAGGACCCGTTTCTCTTCTGAAGCCTACCCTGCTTTAATTTTCCCAGTTTAGGTTTACTAGATGGTTTACCCCAATATTCCCTTTGCAACATTTCTCTGACATGAGCCAGCAGCTCATCTGCTGTGTGTCTATTTGTGGCCGGTATGAACTGTGAGGGCTGAAAACACGTCCAGAGGATCTTTTACAACTCCTGGTGACAAGGAGGGTTGTGGGCAGCGAAGTGTGTCACCTACATGTTTACCAGCTGCAAAGCTGAAACTGATAGCAGGGTAGAAACGGAGAGAGCTGATAGCCTCAGCTCCATCTGACACTTTGTGTGTCAGCTCATGTTTCTGGGGGCTCCTTTGCCTCCCCCTGGGGATGGCTGGAAACAAGTCCTGCTGCACCCCGGTGAGGGTGGGCTCACATTATCTCCCCAGCGGCCTGGGCCCAAAAGACCAGGATAAAACCAGGTGCACAACGAAGCCCCGCATGATCGATCTGCTGTTGATCGGTGCTTAAATACTCACAGCCCTCTGTCTTTCAGGATGGTGCTATTATGGCTTTGTGATTGCTTGTGGTGCTCTCCAGGCACCTGCATGCGGGAGCTGGCTGTGAAGACAAACCAAGAGGCACAAGCACAGGCCACCTCCTCTCCTTGCGGCCAGCCAAAACCACATGAAGCAGCTGGGGGAAAGAATTGTACACGCAAAATACACTGTCACTGAGGAGCTAGAGATGCAGAGGGAGAAGGAAAATTGGAGGGGAAGACGTTCTGCACCTGGGAGATGAAGCTACCCTTTGGCATCTCAGGTAAGCGGATGGAGGAAACGTCATCCAACCTTCCACAGCCCCAGACTGAGTGACTCAGGAAGGGAATTCAAGCAGCTTTTGAAATCCCTGGTAGACATCACAGTGGTTTACATTTAAGTTGTCAGTCAGGCAGACGCACTCCGTAAATGCCCCTGATTAGCTCTCTTCTCCAATTAGCAGAAGAATCACAGCTCTTGTGCAAAGTGGCTATGGAGACACCCATTAATTTCCATGGTCTTGAATGTAAACAGTAATGAAAAGCTCCTGCTAACTTTCCAGGGAGACTCGCTTCACGTGCGGGTATGTGTGTGCTTGTGTGCCTTTGCCCTCTGGAGAGACACGAGGTCTCTTCTTCTCTGAAACAAAAGTGACAGCTCCAGAGCCACTGTCCCCAGAAGCCTCTAACTGCCCACTCCTTGACAAGCTGCTTTGCTTCTTGGGAGGATTCTTTGTTTTTCAGACTTGGTAGCAGTGGGGGACAAGGAGGATCATCTTTGTATTCACCAAGTAGTTGGGAACAGCAGCCAGCATCTCTTGCTCCCCAAAAACTCATCACGCCTCAGCATTACCTGCCCTGGCTGGCGATGAGCACGGGCGCAGGAGGATTCTGGGCAGCAACTGGGCCCAGAGGAAAAGGAAAAACATGAGAAAAATAGAGAGGAGTGCTGCAAATGAACAGTCAGCATAAACAAAGCCTATCAGCCCAGGCAAGAGGCTGAAGCACGACTGCACTAAACAAATCATGGTGGAATCAGCAATTGGCAAAGTAATTGGCGTTATTACAGCTGATGGAAAATTTCTGATGCCGCCCATGTTCTCTTTTGAAACACTGCTCAGACATTTAATTTGCTCAGTTCTCGTGTAGCTGATTGCTCTTTTTTCCTTCTGGAGTGCATCAGGCCACTATCTACAGACAGAAACTTTGGGACGCTCTTTCCTGGCTCTGTTCACCTGCCATAGAGGAGGGGACGCAGCTTTGCACAAACTGAGCAATGTGGGAGAAATGCATGGAAGAAACAAATCTGACGTGGGAAGCTGAATCATTTCAGCCTCTTCTTTGCCCCAGTTCTTCATCAGCTCGGCTCTACTACTACCAAACGGCTCTACGCTTGCAGCAACAAAAATACTGTGAGTTAAATGCAGGGATGAAAATTGCATCTGTTGATATCACCAAAGGTTTTAGTCACCATGCAGATAAAATCACCCTCTTGCACAGACACATACTCATGTGAGCACCCTCTGCCACATTTCTCAAACTATTTGACAAAAATGGCTGAATGTGTTTGCTCAGGAAATTTATCTCCTTCAGCTTGCTAGACCCTTTGGTCCAAGCATCCTCATCCTCTGATTTGAGCCCACTTCCAGAAAATCATCTGTCTTGCACAGGAGTCAGGCCAGCATGAGCAGGAAAATTTCAGCCAGATGCTTCAAAGCTTCTCCTCTGCGTTTTTTGTTGTTGTTGTTGCTGTTGTTTTTTAAAAAAAGCTCCTCCAAATCATTTATCTGTAGGGAGCAGCCAGACACTAGAGATACGTGGGGCTGGGGAGGTATGTGGAGTTGGGGATTGATTTTCTTCCAATCTTTCATCAGAAAGAGCAGCTTGGCTTGGTGCTGAAATACATATTTACCTCTGTTTTTACTTCTATACCATTCCCTAGGTCTCATCTTAGCCCCTCAGTCACCTCTTTGGAGGACATCCAGATCTAGAAGCAGAAAGCCTTTGTCTCAGCCAGGTGACGGTCCATGGGCAGACAAGACTCCAGGACACCCCATCACTCCCCTGGCTTTGCATCTCCCCACCAGCTGCCATGGGACCAGAGGGGACTCATGTCCACAGTGGGATTTATTATTGCGATTGCTCCAGCTGATTCAATCTGCAGGCACATTGTCCAAGCACCATGCCTGGGAGCCCTGCTCTAAGTAAAGCTGAGGAAGGATGTTATTGGCCACTTCCCTCCTCTACTCTTTTAAAAGCTGCATAACCATGGGCTGCCTTAAAGGGGAAAACTGCAGTGGCAGTAGCTCTGCAGCCGCGTGGAAGGAAGGCTCCTCAATTACCAGGGAGACATTTCTGAGTACGCCTTCTCCCTAGAAGCAGGAGGAAGATTTCTGAGCCCGCCTGATTGATTCATTCATCGGCCGATTTCACTAGGATACGATCCGTTTAGATTTACAGCTCATTTCCATGGAGGAGGGAGCCCGGAGAGGCTCATCCGTCATATCCTCCATCACTGCAAATCAAAGGCAGCTCCTCTGGGAGACTCCCAACGCCAAAGGGAGAGGGCATTTGGCACCCTGGCTCCCAGAGCTTTCTGGAGCTGGCAGACACCAACCCCCTTGTCTTCCCTGAAAACAAAACAAAACAAAAACAAGAACAAAAAACCAAACCCTCCCTGCAAAATGCTCTGGCGTGAGATGGCCAAAGAGAATTTGAAAAGACCTGGTGGCCTTTCAACAGTCAGTGCTGCATGGCTGGACCAAAGTGTCGTCGCTCAAAGTCTGCAATAAGGCTGGCCAGCACAGCCATCTGTAACACAGAAAGGCAATTTAGGAACACCATAGGTTCCTGATTTGGAGACAAGGAGGATGGCTTCAGGATCAAGCCCCTGCTCTGTAATTTTTAGGACCCCCACAGAAACACAGGGTTGGGGAAAAGGATCATTTTAAGCAAGAGGGTGCCTTTCACCGAAAACAACTGGCTAATTATGGGTGATCTAGTGCTACAATAACCTTTGACAGGGAATTACAGCGTTGTTCTCACACCTCGGTGCCTCTCAAGTCACTGCCACCACCAGACCCCAACAAGGGGCTTGGTGAATCCCATAAAGCTTCAGAAGAAGACTGAACCTAAGCTGCTTTCAAAGCATATTTGAGACCAGAAGATGATGAAAAGGCAAGTTCAAGGCAGGGAAAATCATCTCTTCCCTTCTCCACACCAAACAGGACTTACAGAAAATCCCTCCAGAAGGAGCCAACAGGTGATGGCCAGTGATAAAAAAATGGAAGAAAAATGCAGGCAGCCTCATACTATTTATTTTCTCTACTAAACCAATTTTTTTCCCTTGCTGTTAGCAATTCTCAGTGCTTGACTCCGTCAGAGAAGATTATCTGGCTGCAACCCAGGGCCCCAAGAAGCCAGTGGGAAGATGCCCACTCCCTTCACTCCGCTTTAGTGCAAGCCTTTGATTCACATCCCGACTTGAGCCTGTCTACAAGCGGGTAAAGCTTCCTATTGGCGATGCGGTGCACTCCTGGGATGGGAAGTAAGAAGATCGAGGTCGTCGCTCAGCAGTGCTTTTGACCTGCTCTGTGGCCACAACGAAGTCACCTCACTTAGTGCTTTTTCTGTTCTCTGAAATGGGTATAGTGCCCTGCTCTGCTTTGTGAGACGTTGAGATTTATGTGCGAGAAGCATGACATAAAATCTAAGTATTGTCACATAAAGCAAGATGAAGATATAAAAAGAAGCCAAGGTAATGTGGGTGCCATTAAAATCCTGACACTGAGTGCTAGAAGTGGCTTAAATTTGCTGCAGTACTCCTGCTGTTCCTTTTTATTAAGCACGGGGAAATATTGCCTTGCAGATAAACATTGTGATGTGGTGAACGTCCAGAATTTAATGGAGTCCATTATAATTGATGAAAATGTAGCTTTCATTACTTTATGAATGCCTTATTCATATATATTAAAAAAAAAAAATCCAGAAAGAATGTTTTCCCTAAGCAATTGCCAAGTAAGAGGGTAAACAACTTCTGCTAATGTACCTTCACCTCTTCTCCGAGGCTGTCTCTCCTGCAGAGGAGAGGCTCTTGTTACACATCCACTAGCCCTCTCCATAGTCCTCTTCCAAACCTCTCCCAGTGCGATGCACACAACCCAGCAACAGCTGGCCACAGCTAGGTGTGTCGATAGGCACCAAAAAGCCTTTTCCCACTGCTGCCTGCCTGCCTCTGCCCATACAGCGACTCTCATCTTAACCTTTTAATGTCATACAGTCTTTGGGCCAGGAACAAAGTTATATTTGCTTTATGATGCTCCAACTGTGACAGGGATTTTTATGGACTACCACAATATCATCTTCTTAACTGGGGACATGCTGCTGATTAAAGGGGTCACGTTGGCAGTGAGGGGGTCTATAATGATGTTATTTGTTCACAGGAAGGATATACCGTGAGTTCAAGTTTCTCCTTCCAACCCCAGCCTCGTGGTGCTTTGATCCTGACCACCTTCAAGAATAAAAGGGGAATTTAGCTCTTAAATGTGATTCAGTCACCAGCGTCTCGGTTAACACCATCCACAAAAGCATCGGTTTCTTTGTTACACAGGACAGGGCTGAGACCGCAGAGCTGAAATAGGAGTAATGTGAAAAGGAAAAAAAAAAAAAGTATCTTTTTAGCTAAAAAGGGCTAATCATTATACATGTAAATAAATGAGAGGCTATTGAGTTTTAATAACACACTCTGTTTTGTTGCTCATTCATGAAGAGGGATGAGGAGATAATGTTTTGAGGTTTCAAAAAGCTTTTTTTTTTTTTAAGATTAGCGAATTACACAACGTGGTGCTTCAGCGCCATGAACACCTGCTGACAGTATGATTGCAAAACAGGACATTCTTGAGGCTGCAAGAAAATGGGCACAAAAAAGAGAATCCTGTTATCAAGCAAAATATCTGAAGACTGTGGTCAAGCATTTGTTTTTTCTCTGACTTTTAAAAGCGTCACATCCTCAAATTCAAACAAGCAGATGGCTGCCAGAAATGCTCTGAAACCAGCAAGCTGCTTGCGTTGGACACATCGTTTTGGTGTCTTGGCCTCTTGACTCACACATTGATTTTTATTTCATTTGGTTTTGATCCAAGGCAATTGGAGAGGATTTTAAAGTCACCAATGACCTCTGAACTTCAATGATGGCATTTTGGGGCATTTTATCTAAAAGAGGAGATAAGGGCAGAAATGGCCACTCATTCACCTTCCAATGAAAAAAAAAAAAATTAATGACATCATTTGCGGTTTCAGTTGCAGTGTCTGAAGTGAGCTGCTGAAGCCATACAGAGATGAGGTGATACTGCTGGAAGGGAAAAAATGTTTTGAAGAGTGTGCAGCCATGGCACTGCCTCTTTGTTTTGACAGCACGCAGCCACAATTGATGACGACCTCCTCTCTGACTCCGCGTACTTGCACAGTAGCAGTCATGAGTTGTAAGTCACACCACCTCCAGCTGGCTGAGGGCATGAATTTCTGTTTCTTCCCTCTCTGAAAGAGGGCAGAAATTTAATCTTTGATATGAAGACAGGTTTTAGGAAACTCCACTAGATGCGGAGCATTGCATTGTGTTTCATCTGCAGCTCAGACTGCTCTGAGCACATCAAATCTGACCTTGATTCCTCCCAGAAAGATAAAATATGCATCTCTTGTTCCTCACATAAACTTCCCAAGACATTGTCTTAAGCCTCATCTCCCAGGTGCTGAACGGCTTGCCATACAGGAGATAAGATGAAGCTCTTGGATGGAGGATAAGGCTGATGAACTTGGGAGCAAGGGGACCTCTGACAATGTGGTAAAGGTCACCTGCAAGACAGAACTAAGCAGGTAAAAACATCAAAAAAATCTCGAGCTGGACATCCCGTGGCACACACACCTCCTGCCAAGGGGAGGAACACAGCCACCGTTAGTGATGTCCCTCCGCACGTTGCTGGGAGTTTCCCAGGCCTTCCAGGGATGGTCGAGCAGAGGGAGTCACGTTAGCAGAGTCACTGAGACTCGGATGGGTCCGCATCAGGACCAGCATGGGCCAGGCTGCTGTTGCTCCTCCTCCCGTAGGGTGGGCTCTCACTGAGAGCACCTCCTGGTGTCATTAGCTGATTCATCTGGGGAATTATGGCTTGGTGGAGCCACTCCCTTCTCCCAAATGCCTAGGTCTCCTCGCTTGTCTTCACTGAGGTTATGCCCTGCTCACGTCCAGGTTACTTGTTCCCCAGCACTCCTGTTGTTCAAGTAGAACCACTTGTTAACGAAACACTATCAGTACCATAATACAGCTCCCGCTGAAATACAAGAGACCAGAACTATAACATTCCTATGTGAGGAGTACTGTGCCAACTAATTTTGGTGGCATAGAGATAAAATACTGATTTAATTTATCTGGATCTAGTAAAATCTGGGAAGAGCTTATAGGAAATCATGCTTATGTCTTAGTTAATGAAATTCTGGTCTGGTTCTGGGAAGACTGACAATCGTAAAATCAATCTGCCAAACTTTCATTCACGACTTCATTGTGAAGCTGTTACAGATATGGCAACGACCGTCGTATCTCACAGGGGAGTGTGTGAACGCGCGCGTGGGAATGGAGAGCACCACATTCTCTTCCTCTCGAGGCAACCTGGCAGCCTGGGGAGACAGAGGCGGATACCAGAGCTGATGCATCTTGATTTTACCAGCAGCTGGTTCGCTGCACCGTAAACCACAGAAGGCTGAAATGAAACTATATGCATCATATCTGCAGGTCGCATGTGTGCTGATAGGCTTGTGCTTATGTTCGCGTTCGGTATTATACACGGAAGGAGGGAGTGCAGAAAACATTGGTCCCTGGGGATAGCGCACTGTCACGATTTTCAACCTGGTTGCTCTACGAGTAAAAACCAGGGTGCTAGCAAATAATGACTACAGAGTTTGATGCCTTGATTTCTGCTGTGTGGATCAATATTAACAGTAATATTATATTTCCAGAGCATACTCAACTGACAGAACTATCGATTATTTGGTATGTAGCAGTGCATTGATACTTGATAGCAAACTGGGACACTGAAACAATAAATGTGTAGTTGTTAACAAGCAACACAGGGCATTGAGTTTCAGTGATACAGCTGGGATATCATGTTCTTTGTCTAAAAGGGAGCATCTTTAACACGTCAAAAATATAATTTTCTTATCTGACTTCCTGAAACACCTGGGGAAAATACCTTCTTCACTGAAACCTGCAGATTAAGGTCACGTTTCCAAATAAGTGCCAGATTCAATCAATAACTTCATCCCCTCTGTGACCAAACACTTGAGGTATTCTTCATGGGAAAATGTTTTGTTTGATATGTTTCCACTTACTGTATCAGACCATCTTGTGAACCAACAGACTTCAATGAAAGAAAAGATAATGACACATTACACTCTGGTTGCAGTAGTTGAGCTGAAGTTATTTTTTCAGGTAGGTTTTTGATTCAGTGTGAAAAAAATACATACATTTGGATAGCGATAACTTGAAATAGAATTTTCTTTATCAAAGAGTTTACTTATACTTAAAAGACATAACTCCATATCCTTCCATGAGCCATTTTATTAGATCTAAGCCTACAATTGTCTCCTATGGATACATTTAACTATCAGCCACCAAATCATTAAAATGAAATTATTACAGAACACCAGTCCTATGACTGGAATCTATTGAAAAGGGAGCCTCCATATGGTGAGGGAGAAAGAAATCCTTTCTGCAAAGAAAAATGGCACTTGCTGTTGCAGGAAAGAATGACTCAATGACTTAAAACTAATCTGAGCTCAGAGAGGCAGGGGAGGTAACTAGTAAATACGCAGGACATGCACCTGTACTATTCATAGCCTTTTCTGGGCCAATATAGACTTTTCTCTGCTATCAGCATGTTGAACCCTGCCGGCTTAGCTGCTTCAGCCTCTGTCTACAGTTTGGAGAGGTCGGGACCATGGGAGGCTGAATCAGCCTCTGATGGTGGCTCCTTCCTCTCTCCCACTGCTGACAAATGGAGTTTAAGATGATGGAGTCCAGTTTCTCAGTTGGGCCTGAGCCTCTTCAGCCACTAGCAAGTTAAATGTGCCCAGAAATATTCCCAGGCATTGTGGCCAGCTGGCACAGAACAGTTCATATCTCTGCTCACAACCATGTCTTAGCTTCCCTAACACAGCAGCTAAACGCAAACAGTTCACTGGGATGAACCCTGACCAATGCTTAGGAATGATTTAAGAGCTTGCTAGTTGTTGTGGACCAAAAGCGTGCCAAGGTCTGGTAGCTTGAGTATACCCATGCATACCCAGTCCCGTGCCCAGCAACATTCCCAGATACCACTTAGCTTGCTTAAGTCAGATGCAACCTAAGGCACTGGTATGACATAAAAGTCCTTCTCCTCCTTCTCCTGCCCAGGACCACCACTTTCCAGTAAGGCGAAGGGGGGTGTATGGCTCTAAATTTGGTTATAACAACAATCTTTTACTGGTTCAGGATACCACTCTTACTCAGAAGAAACTAGAGATCACTGGTGTCTGTGATTTAAGAATAACTGCAAGGAACCAGATGTTATATGTTTAAAATGACAAAGATGTTATACACAGGCAGCTTAACTTCACAAACAAACCACTGTCCTCTTTTTCGCATCCCACACTACTGTCATCTGCCTGATACATCTTCAACACTTGCCACTTTAAATTGCATACCCCCAACAAAGCATTCCACCTCCAGTAGTTACCACATGCTACTCTGAAGGACTGTAAGATGTTCTGTAGGAGCTTCTGTGCTGAGCTGAAGCCCAGTGAGCCTGTTTTCATGGGTCTCTGTGAGCTACAAGAAGCTGAACACAAGAGCTCGCTTTGAGAAGAACCAAGTATATCGGGACAGGTGCTGTCTGGAAGAAGACCCAGCAACACTAAACCAATCCCACACTAAGAGGGAAGATCTTGGTACTGTGTCACCTAAGCCCAGACAACCCCCTACACCCCACAGGGACCCATGCACTAGAAGGCGGTGGAGGGAGGCAGAAGAAACATTTCATCCCTACACCCTCTTCACCACACGCACCACACAAACCCTTCTCAGCGGAAAGGTTTCAAAGCTGTCGTCAAAAGCTGTTCCTCTCAGACGGGCATCTTTGAGAGGAACTCATCTCTTTGAACAGCTTCGCTTGCAACGCTCCAGAACTTGTCCATGGGCCAGCAGTATTTCAGCAACAGCACTTTTTTGGTGAATAAGTAGCATCAGGGCTGCCACCCACCCTTTGCAACACCCTGCTTTTCCCATAGGAAAGGAGGTGGAGACCGGCGTTGGGCAGCTGGTGCCTCCTCACAGCTTCTCATTGAACACCTCTGCAGCCCTGGCAGCTGCAGTTAAAAGCCCCATGCGGGCTCACAGCTTCCAAATTCGGCTGCGGCTCCCTGACTCGGGGAGCTATAATGCCAGGAGGATGGTGGATGACTTAATGCCAGCAGAGTCTAATGCCGTATGATCCTATGATCTAGTGCAAAAAGCAGGAGTGGGAAGCCCAGCAGGCACCTGATTGAAGAGGCTGGGGGAGATAAGAGGAGATGGTGTCCTGCTGTGCATTTCCTCCACCTCCCTAACCTTCTCATTTTCAAAGAGTTTGCTTAGGGCCGTGGCAGCTATTGTTCTCCAGACCTGGTGCATCAGCATCCCCACTACGCTGATAGCAGTTTGGGATTCATGCATCGACAGCCTTTCTCTCTCTTCCCTTTGGGGAAACTAGCAGATCATTCGGCTTGAAGAAGAAACAAAACTTCTACAACTCAGACATCCCCACTGTAGCACAGGCAGGGCTGTGTTACACACTCCATAACCAACATGGGCTGCCTGCGTGTGGCTCATGCTCATACAGACCTGAATGCATTTAAGTTGGACTTCACAGATGCCTGCCCTTTCTCACCAGAAGTGGCCTTGGCAGCCAGATCAAACTTCAGCACAACCATTCCCGATGTGCAGAGTCAGCAGTGAATGAGCATTCTTCTTTATGCCCAATTATCCAGGAGGCTGAATATTTATATTGGCTATTAAGATAAGAAGGAGGCTAATTTAAACCTACAACAAAGTTTAAGGAGTAATCCTGAGCAGGCAGTAGGCAAGATTGATGCAAAATTTATTCTCATTTCTCTTTGGCTCCATGAAAAGAAAAATACTAGCAGGACTATATATCTTTTAAAACCTACATTTTTTCTAGATAGAGTTGAAATGGGTTAAAGTATTACTGTTATTATCACAAAAATGATACAGAGACATATCCAGGTGACTGTTTCCCTTCAGTGTCAGATATCCATACTCACAATGTGCATACCTTGGATTTAGGGACTGCAGCTCCCTGCAGTCCAAGGACTCAAGGTCCATTTTGTGTAGATCTTTCTGCCAAAATGAGGTTATTAGTGATCGGAAATGTTGCAATGTCACTCACAGGCTTGATAGAAACAGGAAGGTAGGAGAATATTAGGGAGAAAGTGTAATCTGTAATATTCAACTGGAGTTGGCAAACTCGAGCATGTTTGGATTGCCTATTCCAATATTTTACTCCCCTGTTTTCAAATGATGGTCCTGGCCCTAGTGATTAACCACCTGAATATAACGAAGAAGGATATTCACAGGAAGGATCTCATGATAAAAAGGCTATTTCTGGCCCTCTTTCCATCACATCATAATCTGTCCACTAATATGGCTTGAGATCTCAGCTGATCAAAAGGTCATAAGATGCTACCACTAAGTATCACTCTGTCTCTGTTCAGCCGAAGGCATTTTTACTCCATACAGCAGGCAGGAAAACGCAAAGCAAAGCCTTCAAATCTGTTTGTATAATAGATGAAGTCTTTGCTATGTGGCATTTATCTTCCTTCAGGGAGTGACACCTGATAAATAAATCTCGAGTTGCCAGTGAATTTAAATAAAACAAAGGCAAATCATATCCCTGCACACTGCAAATACATAGCTGCAGAGAACACAACTTCCCATTGTCCCATCATTTCCTCTGTTACAAAAGCTATAAAGCACTTCTTTTTCCTCAACTTCTGCCACAATCAAGGGAGCCCAAATCTCTGAGAACATAAAGAAGAGCATGGTGATAGCATAGGAGGGACTGAAAAATACATCACTCATTTAGACTAATGAAATGGTATAAACTGACATATTGCTTTTTTAAGTTAGCAGAAAGCAAAAGCCAAAGAGAGAGAGGCTATTAGCATATCAATAGGAGTAATGGAGTGAAAATGAGGGGAATTCTAGTAAATGGTGGGATGACTCTCCCGCTGAAAAACACTAGAGCGGGCAATTTTCTATGTGTCCTGGGATGAACAAAACACCGAATGACATCCTACCGAACACCATCGCGTTGGCCAGTCAGTCGCTGCTGCAGTGTAGTGTACAGGTGGCAGCAGGTCCATCCGTCCTGCGCTGCACCCGTCCCTGGATGCCAGCCATCGCCTCCAGCTTGCACTGCAGACCCCTGCCGTTCCTCCTGCCTTCCCATGGCCCAGTGGCTTGACATGGGCAAAACTGCGGATCGCTGCCCAAAACAGCAGGGAGAGAAGGTACCACTGCCAACAACCGCCTACCACCCGGAGCCCTCGTCTAGCAGGTCTGCAGAGCTTGTTTGTGAGAGTGTTACAATTGGAAAAAACGCTGCCTTGCATCTCCAGCACACCTGAAGGGTTGTCACAACCGCACTAAAACCCAGTGTTTGCCAGACTATCTGTCCTATCCCTGCTCTCCAGATGCAGAGTTCTACACCACAATGGACAGACAGTGCCCTTAACTGCAACTGGCAGTCATTTTGCTCCTCTCCGTGCTTTCAAAGCTGAGAGCCATCAAAGATTAGCTGAAAAATCATGACTATTTTTCCCTAAGAAGCAGCACTGGTAATAGGCTTCAGGAAAAATCCTCCTAAATGCAAGTGATAAGCGTAGACTGTGTGAAGGCTGACAGGTCTGATTATAATTATCACTGCGAGGGGACTAGCACTAACCTTCCTTCTGGAAGGCAATGACAACTCCTGGAAGGGAACATGCAAGTGAATTATTATAAACAAAATCACTGCATGTGGAACTGACTTGCACTGGGAAATGAAACGAGACCCTGATTTAGAAGAAAAAAGAAAAACAACAACAACAACAAAACACTTTGAGTACTCATTAAAGTTCATCCCTATAAAAAATGGCACTCAATCATATGTTTAAGTTTTGCTGACTTCAGGATGATGGGAGTAAAAGAACGAAGCACGGGGTGGAGTCACACATTTAAGAGGTGTTTAGAAATAAAGGATACTTTCTGAAACTATATTTAAAGAACACACTCTACAAAATAATATGAGCAGAGAGCCCCAGAAAGCATGTTCGTCCAGACTGAACTAAATATTCAAAACTAAGACAAAACTCAAGCAGCCTTGAACTGACCTTTCCCCCTTCCTTACATCCTAGAAGGAAGAAATCCAAACAGAACCAGTTTAAGAGTTCTTTAAATGGAACCTATACCTTGGCTGAAATACAATGACATCAGCTTTTCAGCAGGTTTTCAGAAGTCCTAAATATGATAGGTAATATGCCTTCAGATCATACTGTCCTAACCTTCATTGTGCTTTCTCTGGCAGCGTTACGTTTTTCATAGGCTGTGGGTTGTTTTGCTGTTTCTCATTTTATTTCCATTGGAAACTTGGAAATAGAAAAACTTGGTCAATCTGGAATACGGGTAGCAGTACAGTAGCTTTTTCTTTCTGAACAAAGGGAAATAGATATTATCTTCTTAATAGTGGGCTATAACTGCAGAGGAGATGAAGAGGAGAGCCTCAGAGTCAAAGGCAGTTCGAGGAGTTTCATTCTCATTATATCTCAATGGAGTGAAGCAAATAAATTGCGCAAGGAGACATATGGAAGCTCACTACGCAAATGGCCTATTTAAGGCTCTTACTTCCTAATTAGGTCCCGGTGTCAGGAGGTTGGTAACAATTATTCACACATAGATCATTTGGATACAATACAAACTGTTCTAAAACCCAAACCATCATAATGGCATGCATTAAAAAGAAGCCCTATTTAGCTTGATCTTTTTAGACTCTTTCTCTTAGCTCTTGGAATACCAGTTTCTGTGCTACACACATCCTAAATTTCATATCTAACACTTCAATAATGGGTTTGGAAGGGGAAAAGGAAGCAACAAAAACCTCAACAGCCACAATGCCTTGCTCTTACCTTGTTCACAGATTTCGTCACTGGACTCTGCACAGGGAACCCACACTCTCTTCCCAAATTCTTCGACTGGCTCTGTGGCGTTTCCCAGAGCAAAGAGAAAAGAGAGAATCTTGATTGTGGGCATGACCGTGCAGAAAATGGTCACAAGTACCTGAAATTTTGCTCTTTTCCAATTCATTACATCTTTCTGTGTGCCCACCACCCGGGGCCCTCTGAGCACATGGTGCTGGGGTTCACCCCTGGCTGCCTCATCCCCGCTCAGATTTGGAAGGTCCCCTAAGCTGCTCCTTAATCCATGCAGATGGGCAAGTTTCTCCTCCGAGTAGCCCAGGGAAACACGGTGGCAACGTGGGGCTATCACAGCTTTGCCCAGCAGCCACAGGGCACATCCCAGGCCGTGATGGCTGGGAGTGGAGCCATGGATTCCTATGACAACCTGCTTCAGGAAAGCTTGGGAAGAGCAGGAAGGTGTCACATGATGCCAAACGGTCTGTTTTGTTTAAGATTTAAAGTAGGGAGCTGAAGCCAAAGATTAGCACATTGCAAAGCCACTTAAAACAAAGTAAGAGGTTGTGATTCAACATCATGACTGTGGCAAACCCACTCTGCCCTGTGCTTCTGCACTTCTGGTACACAAATGAGATCTTTCCTTCTTCCCCTCCCGCCTCCGCTCCTCTCTTTGTCCACCTCTCAAGCCCTTCATACAAAGGTGAAATATTTCACATTTTCACCTGTGGTAATGCAGATCAGAGAGTGTTTGCTTTGCTTTGCTTTTCACTGATTTTGCCCAAGGCATCCTTTGAAGCAGCAGCCTGTGCAAAGATAATAGGTGGCACAATTCTCTGTAACTGGAATCAGCAACAAATCAGCCATCTGCCACTCCAGGGGTCTGAGATTAACCCAGCTACTGGACCGTGACTGCAAAGCATTTGCACATTTAGATTACAAAAATGCGAGGCTACTGGTCCAAAAAAATAAGACTGGGAGTGGGTAAGGTGTGGGGAGAAGGGGTGGAAGAGGGCCTTGGAAGAGTCCTCTGAATTAACCCTTCCAGAAGCAAGTCATCTCATAACAACTCCAAGCAAGCAAGGTTTCATTATAAAGTGTTAAAAGGAAGACAGGTTTGAAGTAAGCAACTTGAGATTCATGAGATATCATGTTTCCAGGCAATACACCCAAAGACACCTCTTTGATACAGGGAGAAATAAAGACAAAGACATTCAGCTGCACTGTCACTGCCTTGCAATGCTCATTGGGAGGTTATGACCAGAGGCTTACCTGGGCTATTTGGTAACAGAAGTGTTTTTGCCTGAAGATGGACAAGCTCCCTTAGAAAAAAGTTCCCCTACTCCAGAGCATTGTCAAGACATTGAAGAAATGGAAGAGATCTGTGCTCTGAAATACAAAGCTTTAGGAATATCTCTTCATGTGCGGTCCTCAGTTTACCTTCCTGAATAACGTGCAGCACAATGCTACTTTGTGCACATGGATGCTTCCGATCTACATTAAATTTTTGTCCATACATATGGCATCTTGTCTATAAATCTGCTGGGTAATTGTTATTTGTTAAGGGAAGTATTAGGAGGTTTAAATCAGTAGCAAATGCAAGCTGGTGCACAACTAAAAGTGTGAGCCATTTGCTTTTACACATTGGCATCCCATGGTGAGGGATCTCAGGTTAAAAAGAGGTGGCTGTGCCCAGAGAAAGAGGAGCAGCACCAACCAAGACCATCAGCAAGGATGTCTGGGAAATTCAGGCAAGGTCTGCATGGTATGTACCCTTGGTGAGGATGGCAGCTTCAATACACAACTCATCTCATTAGGTCTAAAGAGGCAACAGAAAAGCAAACAGCAAACCCACATGTGCATACCCAAACACATATTTTTATGTGTGTACTTTATTCACTAAGAACAGGTGGGATCTGGTGGAAGGTCCAACGGCACATGGATTGCTCCAAGTTACTTGACCAACCCTCTTGTTGGCATTGGCCATGTTTGTTTCACACACTCCAGTTTCCTGGGCCAAGCACAGCATATCCCTCACTTGTGACAAAGAGAAAAGAGTAAGAAGAGGCAGCGGCATCTCCTTTGCTCAAGACCAAATCAGGCTGCAGCAACCACATGGTTCAAGGCACAGCTGGGAGGAAGAATGGAGAGAGATCGATCACAGCAGACATCCAACTCCATACAAAGCCAGCTAGTGTCATCCCAGAAATGAGTGCACATCCTAGCAGTGTTAATCTGGGACTGAGTTTTCAATCCTCTTCAGAGTAAGGACCGCTGATCTGTGAGGGGCTGTGTCACTGGAGAAGAGGAGGATGAGGAGAGCAGGCTGGATAACACCTTTAAGTCACATTGAGTTCCCCTCTATCACACCATTTCTAAAAGGCATTACCTGAGCAGGATCAGGTGCTCCAAAGCCAGGCCTACATATCTGAAAACAAATGTGAGATTTGAAGTGGTTTGGATATATACTGGGGCAGGATTTTCAGGTAAGAGAGAGTTCACAGGGATCATCCCACACCTGGGACTACAAACTGGGCCAAGCTAACAAGCCACAAGCTTCTGAGATACAGCAAGCTAATGAGCCTCTGCCCATGCTTCATTAAAATGTCCTTGAACTTGACCTGCTGGTTGTGTCAGTGATACAGCCGCTGATAAAAGAGGAGCTGGACCTGTTTTCAAACCCAAAGGCAGGGGTTTCCTCTTTCTCCAGTCTCCAATTTCTGCAAAGCTAATCTGAAACTTCAGATCCAAACTCCAGCACAATCCAGAAAGAAATGCACGGTGGGTGAAAGATCTTTGCATTCAGCTTCAAACGTTGGACTCCTACAAGAATGCTTGTGCTGGTAACAATTTTAAAATGTTAAATAAATAAATAAATAAATGCTACTTCCATGTACCTTTTCCTAGCCTGTGAATGAACGGAAGAGGGGACCGACACAGGGCAAAACCTTTTCTTTCAGGCAAAAATCACAGCAAAACTCCAGCCCAACCCCTGTGAATCAATCAACCTTACGAATTGCTGTAAAAGTTTCAGCCCCATATGACTATTACTTTTTCTTTCCCCAGGCAGGCTTTGCAGGATGGGGCTTTTGCAACAGAAACCTCACCGCCGCATTAAGCAGGGGCTCAGCTGAGCCACGTAACCACAACACGCAGCCTGGAAGTTGCCTCGTCCCCCAGCAAATGAGAAGCGCAGGGGAGCACCGACGCAGGCGATGCTGCACCTTGCAGAGATTCGCGTGTCCTACAAGTAACCTTGCATCATGATACAGAGCAGCGAGAGCAGCCTTATGGGTACTGCGAGAGGAGGAGGACAGCGAGGAGGAGGGGAAGGAGTGGCAATGGGAAAACAATCAGAAAACTCCCTGGGAATGAAGTCTTCTCTTCCTCCCTAGGAAAAAATAAATAAAAATTAAAAATCCCTCGAAACAGAGATTGCAGGAGAGGTGGGCAGGAGGGGATTGATTCCTCCTTCTCAGTTACCTGCTTATAATCCTTTACTTGTGAGCTTGGTAACACACACACACACACACACACAGGCTAGAAATGGGGTGAAAACACCGGATTTCTGCCCGGCGTTTGCCGTGCTGTGCCCAGGGGCAGTGCTGCTGGGGGTGTCGGGGGCTGCCTGGCTCCCTGCCACCCCCTCTCCTGTACCTGGACCTGTGCAAAGCCAAGGACAAGGATCCCTAAATATCGCTGAGGTTGGACAGGGAAGGAAGAGAGTTGCATTTAAAAGGCAAAGGAGGAGGGAGAAGGCTCCTGAAGCCGGCTGGCAGCCCCACGCCGCAGCCATTCTCATTCCCGGCACGTTTCGCCGCTCTCGAGAGCAGCCCTGCTTGGAAATATTAGTGCGGCACAGAGCGCCGTTTTCGAGTCGCTGCAGCTCCTTCTTGGCACCGGTTCAGCTTTTTGTCTTTTCTTCTCCTCCAAGCGCCCAGCGGAGGGAGGAGGAGAGAAAGGACGAAAACAAGGCGCTCTGCTCTGCTCCGCTCCGCCACCGTGGCCGCCTGCCTCCCCCAGGCACCCCCGGCCTCGCCGGCATCACCCCGCACCCCCAGCCCGCTCCCAACTGACCCCACTCAGCAAACGTAAATCTCTTCCCACGGCAGCCAGTTCGTAGCCTCCTTCCCCCTCCCGCCACCCCCTTTTCATCGCTCTCTCCTTTGTACTCCTCTAAATTTTTCCAGCCAAGCGTTGCAACCTTCCACCCCTCCTCCTTTCTCCTCCACCCCAGCCCTCCCACCTCCTCCCCACGCATTGGAAAAAACATCGTGCTGTGGTTGCCAATGCCCTGGCATCTCTTCGTAACAGAGGGCAACAGCAGCTCCCCTGTGCACCCCCAGCCCCCCTGGTCCAGCTCAGCCCAAGTGCCTGTGAGCCGCGGGGACCCCGGGCGCTCGTGTGCACACCCACGTGCGCATCGGTGGACATTCTCCATCTGCATCCCTCGACATCGCTTTAAATACAAACTTCCTGCAAGCCTGCATTTGGCAACCGAATCCCTCTTCATGCTTGTGGGGCCAGGCGAAAAACAGAGGCAGAATAGCGAGGGAGGGAGGGTGTATTTTTTTAAGCAACCCAAACATGGCACAGAGCTCTTCCACCAACTTCTTCCCAGCCTGCTATGCTGGCAGCCAGCTGCTGGTTCCAGCCTGGCACCAGCTTTGATTTGTTTTTCTCTGCTCTTAAACCCCCTCCTCCCAAATATTTATCCCCTTATTTTTTTCTCTCTCTTTTTAAATCCTTTTTCCCTCTCAGCGTGCCCACAGGAGGGGCTCCCTCCCACTCCCACCCACAAATCCAAAGCAGCACGTGTGGAAGGAGCAGCAACGGGAGTGAAACATGATGCAACACTTAATGGACCAAGGTGCGGGGGGGAGGAACATACGCACACACCACATATGTATGCTCTTCTCCGAGGAAGAAGGAGGGAGGAAGAGATGCCCTGAGAGTAGGCAAAGCAACCCTCACACATGCCAGGATAAGAAAGCACCAGCCTCTTCCATGGGGAAGGTTTGGCTGGGGGGGGGGAATGTGTTTTCCCCATGGGAAAGGACCCAAGAGAGCCAACTTTCAGCCAACGACATGACTCCAATTAAACCAGAGGTTGAAACACTGACATATGCATGATGGGGATAAAGTGGTGTAAAGGACACCTCATCTGGTGCCTGGAGGAAAGAGAAGTTTGGGGGAGGAAAGTAAAAATAACGATGCTAGTGATGCTGGGGATGGCCTGGGAGGGACGTGCAAGGAGGGAAGAAGATGCACTGAGGATTTCGGCACGGCAAAAGTGATGGCAGGAGTGCATGAAGCTGCAAGCCAGGCTGGGGACCTGGAGCAGAGCACGGCCGGCCTGTGAGCAGCCAGTGGTGTCTGGGGGCTTTTGATGAGCCTGGTTGGGCTCCCTCGTCTACTGAGGCGCATCAGAAGCGACTCCTTGTAGGCCAGGGCAGAAGGAGGGCTGTGAGACAGAAGCGCACGAGCTGCATCCCAGCCCCAGTGCCTCCGCTCCCTGTGGCAATGAGAACTTCGGGAGGACCAGAAAAAAGCCTGGCTGGTTCTTGCCGACCACACTCTGGCAACCCTGGGGAATAGCAGAGCAACCGGCTTGAAAGCGGGGTCGCAGAGACAGACCTGGAGACAGACAGACAGCATGCTCGGGGTGGTACAGACAAAACAGCAGTGTCCTGAGCAGCTGCCTAATATGTACATTGGCAAAATCTTGCCTGGCTGTGGATGAAGCAGAAATCACGGGCTGGAATTGTAAACCCGTCAGTTGGTCTGACTTTTGCTTCCCTGGCCTGCACATCTAATGCAGCAGGAAAGCGGAGGGCTGGTGGCACCCTGTATCTGCCAGGAGCCGCACGGAGGAGCTGATCCTTCGGCAACTGCCAGCTGCTGCGTACGGAGCAGCTGATGGGCAGGAGCCGAAGTGGACTTAAAATAAGCAGACGCCTCGCAGTACTGCACTCATTAAGGGACATGTGCAGGCACACACCTAAACCCCATGCCCATGCCCTTAGGAGCATCTCCACCACTGCGATGTGTCTCCTGCACAGGGTCCCACACTCGAGCTTTCTCCAGGCCAGCACAGCTGGTGCTTGCTGGGTTGGATGGAGCAATGTCCAGATAAGGCCACCAAATGCCCTCTTCTGAGCTGTGGCTTCACCGTCTGAGGCCTTTTGCACAAGGATATCACCCAACACTGGCAATGACTGATCCCAACAGCTGCTTCCAAACAGAGCCTTCATCAATCTAAATCCTCTCCCAGCCAGTTCACCTGATTATTTTCTCTCTCTGCTGTTCCTCAGGCTTAGGGTGGGTCTCTGCCTCCAGCCTTGAGGACCTGGTGCTGGCATCTGGCAAGGCAGATGAGTCCCTCATGTGCATCCATGGCTAAGGAGACCCTGAAACCTCAGTCAGAGGCCACCACAGAGAAGCATCGCTGCCTGGAGGTATCTGTAGCTCATTGAAGCAGCTCCCACACAGAGGCACTTTCAGATCCTTTGAGTGGAAAAGCACTATAAATAAAAGATATTACAGACTAACAAGTTCTCAGTTGCAAACCAGAGTGGGAAAGAATATTTTAGCATCCTCTTTCTAGGCACATTAACTATTGGCAGACATGATCATTCAGGCCTTCAGAGCTGAAAACTTCACACAGCATGCAGCATGTTGAGTCCACACACTCCATCTCCAGTTTCAACAGCTCTAAAATCTACACTGACCTACGTTATACCCCCCCATGCACAGATAGTATCCAAAGACTGTGTCACTTTGGGGGTTATTACAGTAAACATACACTTCATGGTGATCTTTTCCAGGATAAACTGGCGGCCTTTCCTGCTGTAAGCTCACAATAGACAGTGCCTAAAGATTTTTATCAACTGGCTTCTGATGCTTTCCTTCCCAGAGTGAGCAAGCACTTTGTATCAATCTGGCTTGCTTTAGTGCAGTGACCCAGCACTGTGCTCTGCTGCTGAAAGTTCAGGTCCCAGCTGCGGGGCTAAACTCTTGCTGACACTGTGCTGATTTCTCTGCCTCTGTCACCCATGCTGCCAGGGAGGGGGGGGTGTTGGTTTTTCCAGGCTGAGAAAGAGAGAAAAAAAATCCCGCAAAATGCGGACAAGATGCAACAAAGGAGAAGGGGGAGAAAGCGATGCCAATGTGTGCTGTTAGGTTGAGGACAGGAAATCCTTTGGACAGCATGGGGCATTTCATTGCTTTCTTCTTTTTCTTTCTCCAGCCAAGGAGAAGATCTTGCTGGAGAGGCAATTAAAATGTTACAGGCAAGAAAAAGCATCCGCTTTCAGGATGCCTCGAAGAACTTTTGTGCGTGCACAAGCGCACAGGGAGACGTGCATGGGGGGAAATCACTATTAGTGATGAGTGAACTACAAAAGGTTTGGTGGTTTATTTTGGATAAGGATCCCCACATGCAGATGCTTATCTAAAGCCATCAATGTTCAGAGCAGGACTGGAAATGTCTTAAGAACAGACCCTTCTTGCATGATTTCCAGTATCTCTCAGAGCAGTTGCTCATGCCAAAAATACCATGAAAACAGCTTTTTTTCTTCTTCTTCTTTTATGCAGTGTTTTGGCTCTTCTGCTTCTGGTTCCAAGCAAAACCTAAAACCGCAAAGTCTTTGACTTTAAGGTTGGACTGTGCTTATTTAATTTCAAACCATCCTGGTTCTCATGACTGCACACATACGAGAGAAATAAGGAAAAATGATCCTGTGATTCTATGGAAAACTTTAAAAGAAAAGAAGACTCCCTGAATACTGGCAGTAAAACAAGCTGGCTTCCCTAAGAGAGGACTTACAAGCCTTGGTTTCTCTTGTCTTAAGTAGACTGCTTATCTGTAAGCTGACTATTCTTGCCATAGATAACAAGCAAGATCACAGCATTCCCAATTCAAATGAGCCTGTTAGCCTTGGGTGGTTATTAGTCCGTAAATACTATTGAATCAATAAACAAAATAAGGACTTTGAAGAGAGGCTTGTTTCCCCAACCAGTCTTGAAACTCATCAGATCTGCAGTGGCCGTAATTTGACAGAGAAGGAAGAAAGAAAACAGTTTGAACAAGATACAGGTCTCTCCATTTTTCTTAAATCAGAGTGTAATTGAAGTAAAATAGCCCAGGGATGGTGCTGTTGGGATGAAAGCCGTATGTTTTGCTTAAGTCCTCTGGACAAATAGATTGTTTGCAGGGCTGGTTTTAATCTTTGGCTGGATTTACATCAGGATATCTCAAGTAATGTTGCTCAATGCGTAAGGCAAATCAGAATCAGGCCAATGTGCTTTTAAGGATGTTGCCAGCTATCCTATGTCCCTGGACTATTCACCATGGGAAAGATAAAAGCACACCCATTCACTCTATGTATAGTAAAGAATGAATGTTTTGTCTACTGAAGACCAAGTGATGTTCTTGCTAAATGGTTTCTTGTAGTCTTTTTTTTCCTGCCTTTCCTATTATTTATTAACTACTCAAGCCATGGTTTTCAGCTCATCCAAGTGGTTTGGAGACCAAGACTCAGGTCTTCAGATGGTACAAATCAGGATAACTCAATCCAACTCAGCAGAAATGACGGACAAAGTCAGTGGAGAGGTGACCAACAGTTTATGCTACTTCCAAAACAAGGGCTCAGCCTTCCGTTCAGCACACTGCATACAGTCTAAGGATTTTCTCACTGAAGGTGATGGCACTTCTTGTGGTTGACCAAGACAGATACTGAAAGCCCAGGTCCCTGTTTGTGTAAATTGGGAGCAACTCCATTACACGCCATGTGCTGAGCTCTTTGCAAAATCCATTCATCGTGTCCTGCTAAGAGCGGCAGGCAGCATGCTGATCATTTTAGTGAAAACTTGGCTCCTCTTCAGCTTCTTAGTTTAGATGGTGGGAGGAAGGGATGGGTTTAACTTTTGGCTTGAAGGAAAGAAAGTAAAAAAATCTGGACCCTTTCAAGAGTTGAGAAATCTGGCCCTAAGCTTTTTTGAAAAAGTGACCCAATCTATCTAGTCATTACACCTTTCTCTGCCTGTAACTAACACATGGATTGATATTTCCTTGCAGGAAACATTGGCAAGGGATAGGGGTTCCCATTCACTCGTGCTGTTTACTGCTCCCCTGAGACCCCAGGCTTCAGCGACGATTGAGCAGACTGCTCTGCAGGTGCACAGTTTATACGCCAAAATGGGTTGTAAATCAGAGCAGAGGAAGAAAGGGCCGTAACAGTGCTTGTTTGTAGAAGCGACCACTGGAAAGGGATGCTGACTGTGTTCATTTCACAGGTCTGATCTCCTAAATCTGCCCTTCCTCACACTACACCAGAGGGATTGGGTCCCAGGTTGGAAATCTAAGGAGCATACCAATAATTTGCCAGAGATTATACACGGGGTGAATTTGTTTCTGATCTCTGTTATTGGCTTTCAAAACCAGGAATTCTCATACCCTTTTGGACAGATGGTTGGTCCTATTACTTCTTATGTTAGATTTCCCATTGAGGCTGAAAGCAAATCCACGTTCAAGCTGAAAGTAAACAACCTGCAAATTCAAAAGGCATTAAGTCTAACTGCCAAAGCATTTGCTGCGTATGCCGCAGATGTCAAATAGACAGTTTCCCACAGCACTGAGCCTAGACACATAACTAAGTTACACAGCAAAACCTTCCACCCAGCCCAGAAACCCATCCTGTGCAAAACTTGCTCTCCTCCCTGGCATACTAGGGCTGGAGCCTCAGCTGGAGCAAATTAATATCACTGCCCTGATTTGAACAGAGCTACACCAATTTATACCAGATGAGGATTTCACCCTCTGGAGGATAAGTGGGAAAGAGTTACCCACTACTATTTTTTTAACAGTGTGGTTTGAGAAAAAATTAAAAAATGGTGTATTTTAAAGGGTGAAAGAGCACTAAGTAAGGTTCTTCCTTTCCATGTCCATGATTAATTTCTAAAGGAACTTATTGCAGAGCTTGGTCCTACAGAATCAGGTTTTACAGAAAAATGCACACAAATAACAAAATGTATAAATACAAACAACGGAAGTTACACAACTTATTTTGATTCCTGATACCTTCCAAAATGCCAACAAAAAGTTAACTGGGAACCCAACCACGACATCGCTGTGGTATTGCAGGAAATTCAGAAAGTGGAAAGGACTGAATAAACCAGTCTCTTTTCCCCTGTCAGATCTGAATGAAGAGGACAAAAACCATGAAACCAAATCATATAAACAAAAAAAAACTCTACCCATACGCTTTGAAATGCTCTGAACATTAGTACTTTAGTATCATGGTGTGCTCCTCAGCTGTAAAGATGTGCAAAATTGTTTTTCTGATATATTTTAGTGTAAATCCTGAACAGAATCACTGAAGTCATGTTCTGCAAATCAAGATTCATTCCACTTAAACCAAATGTAACTTCATGGCATAAATTCAGGAAAGATTACACAAACTAGGCCTATGATTTATGCTTTAGCACAGGAGGCCTGATTTTCAGAGTCAGATGTGCCTTGATTTTCCCCAGAGTAAACTAGAGGTCAAATATTGCACCAATAGAAATGACTGGAGATTTTTAAGATGATGGTAATGGGAAATCAAACCACTAAACTGTTTAACTTAAAGCCACTAGACTGATGTGGCTTATCACACATTTCACCTCCTCCTTCCTCCAGCCATCTTTATTTTCCCTTTACTATTCAGTGTAAGCTGGCAATTAGTAATACTTTGTCTGTTTATAGAACCTTCCATCTGAGGATCTAGAAACACTTTGTAAACACTAATGAATTAAGCTTCTTAACACCCCCTGCGAGACAGATACTGCTATCTCATTTGTACAAAACAGAGAAGAGGTGCAGATTTGCTGGGGGTTGGAGCCGGCAGCGGCAAAGCCAGGAGCAGGTGCTGGACCCTGAACCTCACATTTCCCTGCTCTTTCAGCTCAAATACGCCAGGCCTTCATTGGATGTGGGGACATGTCTGGCAATTTCCAAAGCTGATAATTATCGCTTGGGACTGCCAGTGTGCCCTGATTTGTGGCAGACTGGAAACACAGAGGGTTGAACTTCTCCCCATGCAGAGGACTTAGGTCCCGCTTGCTCACTGCTTGACAGAAGCAGAATGGAGATGCCATCCATCCTCACCTGAAATAATCACTCTCAAATATGATCCTCTACAAACTATGATTTCCCACCAAACAGGAGGGAAAATTGGGAATGCACTTGTCTTGAGTAATTTTTTAATAATATCACCAGTCCTGGACAAAACAACACAAAGGTCCAAGACGGCTCCTTTACGTTTATTTGCATTTTTAATTCCCCTTATCTTTTCCTCGTGTGGAGGAAAGGTAAAACATTCAATCCTGCTTGCAAGTCACGATGACAGACAGAACTTAAGAGTGCTTTAAAGAAAACCTGAAGGTTTTCCTTCCAAGACTATAAGGAAAGTTTAGATCCTAGGCAAGCCTTAGGACAAGATAGGCATGGGCCAGACAATTTTTTTTTCTTTTTCCTCAAAGCGCAGTCTCGCTGATTTAAGAGCAGCTAATGTCTGGTACCTATCTGAAGCATATTTCGACATAGCCTTTCTCCAACTGCATGGCAATCCGACAATTTCCATGATGATTCTTCTGTCTAAAAATACACATCTCCCCCTCTCTTCAATTTATCACTGAGCCAGTCAGCCTGTTTATTGTTGAAGTTTTGCCCATTTAATAGTGCACTTAGGAAAGCTTAATACAAACATCGACCAATTCATTGCTGTCACAAAAAGAAAAGCCTTAGAAATCATTCATCTAAGTAGGAGTCAAGAGCAAGAGTCTCTTATTTAGAGATCAGTCAATAAGAAACAATGTTATGGAAGCTATTCCAAGTAGACCAGATTCAAGAAAGAAAGAAGGAAATAAGGAAAGAGGGAAGGAAGGAAGGAAGGAAGGAAGGGAAAGAAAGAAAGAAAGAAAGAAAGAAAGAAAGAAAGAAAGAAAGAAAGAAAGAAAGAAAGAAAGAAAGAAAGAAAGAAAGAAAGAAAGAAAGAAAGAAAGAAAGAAAGAAAGAAAGAAAAAAAGAAAGAAAGTAAGAAAGAAAAAGAAAAAGAAAGACCTCTTTTCTTCCACAGAAATTGAGGAGAATAGCAAATAAACTATTTGGTTTTGCTTTCAAAATTTGCTGGTGAACTTAAATCCCAGAAAGAAATGGGGCACTGCAGAAGAGACAGGCATTTGACATATTCAGCGTGTTGATTTGTGAACTATTAGCAGATTGCTATTTGCCTAAAAATACGTATTTGAAATTCCTTTCTAAAAACTCTTCTTGATCTCTTCCCAATTCATGAGCTGTTAAATGTCTGTACGACACGGCGATGTTTGTCTCCTGAACAGAGGGACATTACAATCCCTAGAAGCAGGTTTCCAGCGGGATTATTAAAGGCACTATTCAGGAATATTCTCCAGCATTCACGGCCTCCACAAACACTCCAGCTCAAAAACATGTTTGCTGGAATATTTGTCAAGAGCAAACACGACGGGATGGTAGGAGAAAGTGTACAAAGTCTAACCAAGCTTATAAAAACCCAACAGCTAATGAATACTTGTGGAAAATGTCTTACGGTATTTCCTCAGCTGCAGATGCTAATTAGGAAAGCCTATAAAGCTAGAACTCTTTTGCTGCCTACCTCCTCATCTGCTCCAGAATTGAAAGCCACTTCCATGGGTCTCTTTATAATGCTCATCTCCTTTACATCTGCTGGATCCAGAGGCAGTTATTTAAACTTTTGTGTGCATATCAAATGGGTGAGGTATGAGCAACTGGACAGAGGCCCAGAAACTCATTTCATTTAAGCTGCTTGATGGCTAACAGCTTTTCACTGTCTCTGACAGAAAAAAAAAAAAAAGAAAAAGAAAAAAAAAAAAAGACCTGCAACAGGTTTACGTGTATTTGTAGATTGGTAAATATGTCTCATTGCCTAGTACTGAATCACAGAATCACAGTCTGGTTGAGGTTGGAAGGGACCTCATGGGTCCATCTGGTGCAATCCCCTGCTCAAGTAGGGCCGCCCAGAGCAGGTTGCCCAGGACCACGTCCAGGAGGTGGCTTTTGCAGATCTCCAAGGAGGGGTTTCCACAACCCCTCCGGGCAACCTGTGCCAGTGCTCAGTCACCATGGTGTTACATAGTACTACGGATCCCCTCTTCAGGACCCTTCCTTCACTGATAAAAGAGCTTTTAGATTGGGTCTTCTTCTATAAACAAGCACAGTAGGTACCCAAAGAAACACAGCAAGCTCCTGGTGCTACAGGACATCATTGGCCCCAAAGTACATTGCTGGGGAAGAGAGGAGAACTGCAAGTAGAGCCAGTGGGCATTTTCAAGTCTACATGTCTGGGTGCTCAAGGACAATGAATTACTGATGCCCAGCCAAGCCAAAATCAGCTCATACTGAGTGCCAATACTGCTAAAAATATATGGTGCTGAGACAGAGCATGAGGCTAAAAAGAACTAAAAGAACTTGCCCATTGAAAAACCCATGTGGGGCGACAGTTAGCTCTTCTCCCACGAGCTCTATTTTACAAACTCTGGGCCAAACTCTACTCCTAAAGGGACACTTTATCTCAGTGGGACTGCTGTGAACCTCCTCAGCCACACTACTGTTGATAACGTAAGACAGGCTGGTCTGTGGTCACAGCCAGGCTGAATTTGTACCTGGGCTCCTCAACATGCTATTGCAATATCGAGGCTCTCCACTGCATCTTGAAACTCACCACCATACTTGTTTTCCAGTAATGCCTGACACTTCCTTTTTCACCTGACTAATACTGAGACCCCCAGTGCATTTTCTGAGTGGCAGTTTACTGAAAATGATGTTTGCTCTGCTGTGCATGCAGCCACCTCACGTAATGACTAGAGTTGTCTTTCTTTCTTTAAGAAAATGCAAATCCTCCTTCACTTCAAATATGCTTTTATTTCACAAATTCCACCTATTAGCTGAGTACATTATTCCTTATGTTTCTCTCTCCTCAAAAGTAAGGGAAAGTGATGGACCATCCAGAATTTTTACACACCGTCCCCTCCGGTCATGCATTGCTAGAGATGATACTGTATAATGCATGACTTACCTGCAAAGACATCGGAGGAGTAATGAAATAAGCAGATGCTCCGTCAGCAGGCTTTTAAAACATTGGTATTGCAATCTGAGATGCAGTCAGCCATTACATGCATATGCCCTTTATTTATGGAGCTGATAAAGTCTCTGTGTCAGACACAGTCACACTGTCTTTTTACTTTCGGCCTTTCCTCAATTTAAAGAAAGTTGCTGTCTGATTACTTTATTCTCAGTCAAGCTCCAGATTTGGGAAGAAAAGCAGGATTTACCTCCCAACTCGTCTAGTAAAACCAGAGGTCTAAAAAACAGACAACTTCACCCAAACCAACCACCAGGGTCTCCCTGTAGGGATTCCTCTCCTGCTAATGCTAATGATGTTGGAAATAGGTGGATTTCCCTGGAGTTACCTATTTCACCACACTGGCTAGACAGGGAGCTCAGGACAACCTTCCCAGCTGGACATTGGGTGGTGTGGGCACCACTCACTGTAGAAGTCCACACCACCAGAGTTGCACACACTCACCCCAATATAATTTCAATTTTGAATACTGTTCTATCGTAAGTATTGTTCTGGACAATTTCACGACAGCATCAAACACATTTTCCTCCAAACTCCATTCCAAACACCAATGTGTTTAAAAAAAGTAGGGGGAAAGGCTGGCACGGATCAAAGGGAAGAATGGTGTTAACATTAACAGCCACCATCTGAGGAGCACTTTGCACTATAAATAAAATAGCCTTCCTCAGCTGCACTAGGAGCTAAGTTTTGAAGTCACTGAGTTGCACAGCTGTAGCTCAAGGGAGGATTTTGGATCATGCTGAATGCTGTGTTTGATCACTGGTACATCACCCAAAGGTTCACAGTAAAACAGATGATGGGACACAGAAAAGCTCTTCTTCCTAACACCGCCAAGGAAACTGCTGCTTGCTGACTGACAGCTCCCCAGCCAGCTTATGTGCATCTAATTACTGAGCCGCAACCCAAATCAAAATGCCCTGTTGCAGCTGGTGTCTCACTTAATCCATTCATAACACAAGCTAATTAGCATTGATGTTTTGGGGCAAGTTTATTCCAAATGTGGTCAAGTCCCAGGCTTTCAGCTTAGTTGCTAGGACCCATTGAGGATCCTGGGAGAGGCTGTGTTTCTGCCCAGAAGGCATTTTCTGGTCTGCTGACGGAGAGGCTTAGGAGTGGGTTCAGGGGAAGATGCTGCGCTCGGCTGAGATGAGCACTGGCTACAAGCACTGCTGCTGAGCTGCTCTTGCTGCTGTGCCCTACCATTCTCCTCCATATGGAGGAGTTCATAATCAAGACATTTCATAGTTTTCCTCCGGTCTGAATTTGTATATCATGATTGAGGGGAAAAAAAAATAAATTGAAAACTTGGAAAGTGGGAGAAGTCAAGGAACAATACAGCATGTTATATTATTCTTTGAGAGCAGAGCTGAGAAACCAGTTACCAGAGCTTTGCATTTCCTTTTCAACCTACGGGATTAGAAGATGAGAGCAGGTGCTAAAGGGAATTTTGCCCATGGCAGAAAATCAGGATCCTAAATCTTCAGCGCTGGAAATCACAAAACCCCCTAGCAATGACCTGTAATGGCTGCACTTGGAAATTGGTGATATAAGGAATTGTCGCTTGGCAGAAAACCTACTTTCCGCTCCTTCAGCGCACCACAATTTCAGTTTAATTTGTAACAGGATGCAAGTGTAAATGAACTGACAACAGAGCTATCAGCTATTCTGTTGGTAACACTTGGAGCAATAGTTTCGATTTGACTAGACACAGCTGTCCACTGCATGTAATGACCTTTAGCCCCGTCCTTGGCAAAATTCAATTCTCTCCATGTCTGACTCTGTCCATGGGGACTTGAGTAGCAGAGCTGCCAGAATAATCAGCACATTGCTTAATGACAGACACTCCAACGAGCAACGCGACTGTGCATTGTCAGAAACAGAGCCCACAGCTCTGGGGAGGGGGGTCTCCTTGCTATTCAAAACAAAATAAAGCAGTTCTATAGGGGCAGACGCGGCTGCGCGCGGCCACCTGCGCTTGATGGGCGTCACTGATGCGCTCAGCTCCTCGTGCATATATGTAAACATAGAGTTTGCTCATGTGTTTGTCAGCAAATATGCATTTTTATTAGATTCAGCTCTCAAAAAGGACTGGGTTTTGCTGCTGCTCTGCATTGTACCACTGCAAAATGTGATTTGTGTTTACATACGTCTAAACATGCGTACATCCCATATGGTGATGCTTACATGGCCATCCAGATGTATGTCATCTAACGTGTATGTATATATAGAGATATACACACTTTCTGTGTGTTTATTACATTGACCACTGCAATAAGAAAGATGTTTAGACTGCAAGCAGCAGGAAAAATAGGAATTTCCCAACTTTAGAGCTATTATTTGTGAAAACTTCTTTCTGTTTGACTGGGTGTCTCTCCAGCAGCATCGCCATGTGATGAACACGGACATGCCACAGCCTGCACCGCAGCTGCACCGCAGTGGTCAGCCCGGTGCTTCCTCATTTCCAGTCAGCTGATTCGGCAGCTCAAGAGCTTTGCTCTTTATCCCCTGCCATGAACACAGAAAATGGAAATTAAATTAGGTCCAAAAGTGCCTTTCGTGCACTGGGGATCACTGGAGATACGCAGTGCTTTAGCTCGCAGTGCTACCAGCGCTGCTAGTGGGAGATTGCGAGGGGTTAGACCCCGGCGAGAGGGGAGGATGCTGTGGAGATGGGTTTTCTCCCCCTTTAGCAACTGGGAGCGGATGGGCTGCGCTCCGCACTAGCGCCATGAGCGGCACATGTGGGCCAGGTGCCGGCGATGGGAGGGAGGGATGTGGCCAGGCGAGGCTGAGCCTCCTCCTCTCCATCCCCCTTGGCCAAGCTGCTACACCTGCCCCACGAGCCCCCGGGGATTTCTCCATGCAGCCTTTGCTATTTTTGCTTTGGCAGCAATGTGGGCCCAGCTCTGCAGAAGATTCGTGTTCAGTTATTATTCTGAGCTGCTGCCAGCATTTTCCTGAGAAACATAAGTGAGAAATGGGGAACGGCGATCTTGAACAGCTCATAACTCAGCCAGAACAGAGGGGAGTTTCATGGGAGAAGGGAAAGGCATGTCTTCAGCCGCAGAGCTTTTGTCCCTGCCAAAATTCAAAGGCTCCTTTTCAAACAATGGACATATTACAGCTTCGTTAAAAAATAAAAATAAAGAGGTCATGAGAATCTTTGATAATGGAAAACATTAGGAACAGAAAAACACTCGTCTTCGTAGACGAGAAAACAAGGTGGTCTCCAAAACGGCAAAAGTGTGTTACAGAGAAGCATGTTAAATAACCCCCACACAGGAGTCACTGTCACTGCCCTGCCACACACACCCCGCTAACTGCTCCTGCAGTTTATTCAGGAGGAGGACAAATAACACAGACCCTTTATGTTTCTCCTCAAGTAAAATCATCCAGTGGCTTTGTGCAGGCACAGCTGTGCACAGTTTGGCCCAGTTCTTACCATGTTGTTTCCTCCTCCCCATCCCTGTAGGATAACTCTGACACCCAGACACGGCCCCGAGTCGCTGCTCTCTGGCTCCCTCCTTCATCTCCCCTGTCACCTTCCCCACCGCACCGACACTTTTGCCGCAGCCCCTTCAGTGGCCCTTCGTGGTCAGGTCCCCTCTTGCACGTGCCTTGTGCTGAACGGTTTGCCATCTTCGGTGCCCACATTTGTACTCTCCCTTCTCTCTTTTCCTTCACTTCCCTCACTCGGTTTTTCTGGTTTTCACCTGTAACTTTGGATGGGTTCATATACCTGCAGAAAAGTGCACAGCTAATATACATTTTTATTCTCTCCTCTCTCTCCAAATGCCTGAATAATTCAGAAGCCAATATTTTAGGCTAGCTGCATAGTATCAACAGTATAATAGTATCACCTCTTCAGCTAGCTCAGAAGAATATAGCACCTTGCTGGGAAATTGTATGAAGCACCACCAGAGTGTCACGCAAGGGCAAGCTCAGCATAGCTTTTCTGGGTACTTGGCAGAGATGTTATCCCTGCTCTTGAGTGCCTGCTCCTTTTTGCTAGATAAAGTCAAGATGTTCTTGGTTCAGTCCTCAATTAGTAATGCAGAAATAAGGCAAATGGAGACATCCGTAAGACATCGATCCTGTTTTCCAGTGAGAAGGCAACATGCACATAATGGAAAATATGTATTTTCTTCCATATATGCAAAATTCTAATTTCCTCATTTGGTAACCATGTATTTTTCCCTCTTTGATTAAACCCAAATAGGGAAAACAGAAAATAACCAGAAACTGCAAAATAACTAAATGTCAAGGGAAAATAAATCAAACTCTTCATGAACAATCTCTCTTTTTGTGATCTGCTGTCAACTCCATTTATGAAGCTGAAAATATTGCATTTCTGTAGGACCTACTAAAACAAAAGACATATAGAACAAATAGAAAGTCCCCCAGCAACTCAGAAAATATTTTTTCTACGGTCCTGAGTACCAGAACATTAAACCAATCCTTAGACAAATAAGTCCTTCCTAGAATAGGTTGTTGGAACAAGCAAAGTAATACTAAAGCTGGAAGGTATTTACCATCACGCCGAGATGGATGGACATTCCCCCAGCTCTCCCGACAATCTCAGTGGCCTAAAACCCCCCCTGGCAAGTCCACGAATGTGCAACCATACAGAGCACTGTGTGTAAACCAAAAAAGTATTCTCAAAAACGTGATAAATGTGGGACTTCAGAAGCTGGGTTCAGTAGGCAGCTATTGCTGGCCTCCGTCACTACAGCAGAGGTAGCAAGAAGGGAAAAGTAATGCTAGTTATCCAAATAAATAAATAAATAGATGGATAGCAGAGAAAGGATGAAACTCAGCTGCAGTGAGAGCAGAGAAAGAAGCACTTTCCCAGTGATGTGACACAGGTATCTCTGCTCCTCTCTGGTCACCCATCTCCGGCAGGGCTGGTCTCCACCATCATCCAGCTCCTTCTTTAAGCCCTGACTCAGACTCAATACTTTTGGAAAGGATTCGTGGCCACCGTGACAGTTGTGCTCCCTGGGGTAGGCAGGGAACAGTAGGAAGCCTCCCTACATTCCAGCTCCTCCTGTTCGCCAAAAGCCCACCCCTCCAGCGACCGTCTTTTAGAAATGCCTCTCCCATCCTTGAAAGCTGGAAACCTGCACTCATTTGCTCACAGACAGGGAACTCTGCCAGCAGCCTCACAACCTGCAGATTTTGATTGCATTAATTTGTTCCAAAGCGGGTTTTCCTCTCGAGCCTGGAGTAGAAGGCAATTAATTAAGACCCATTTTTCCCCCCTATCGGATTAAAAAAAAAATTAAATGGCAGCAGTAGGACAGACTTGCCTGGGATAGGGATTTTTGGAGAAGCAGGGCTTTCTCTCTTCTCTGCATGGGAAGCTGACTGTGTTACCTTGTTCAGCAGAGCTTGGATCATCTCTAAAAGGTGCTCTATGTGTTAGTCCACAAGACTGGAAAGTCCCACTGCCATTTCCCAGGCGCAGAAGCCCAACTGCAAACCGATGTGAAGAAACATGCTTTCTGCTCAACCACTTCCATTACAGTTAATGAACACCATGCTGGGAATTGACTGAAAACAGCATCACGTACAGAAAAGCTCCTCCTTAACCAGCATGTGACACCTTGTTAAATAGCCAAAAGCCACCAGTGCTCTTCCGAGCCCACTGTCTTCCTTGCTAGTGAGGGATGGGAGAGACAAAGCCACTGGACAGCCCTTTCGGATGCCATGTCCTCCTGCCACAAAGCCGCACTGGCCCAGTGAGAAACAGTCACAGCTGAGGAATTTCTGAGAAACATGAGATAGGCAACTCAGTCAATTAAGTAAGAGTACCAAATGCACATCAAATATGAGCTACTTTTTGCAGAAGATTAGAAGAAAGAAAAGGAATTGTACATAATCCACCTCTTCCACCACCATTTTCTGTTGTATTCTCTATATTTCTCAGCTAGAAATTAAACCAAAGGTCTTCTGTCTTAGTGAGGGATGGGATGCCCAGGTTCCTAATCCTGCCCAGGCTGAAGACTACTTCAGCCCCAACCCATTACGCAGCTTCCAAATACCTTCTGTGTTACCTGGAAGTTAGCCTCAGTTCTCAGAGCAGCAATTTAACCTGCTTAAACTGGAAACTGGAGGAAATCCTCTGTGAATGCCTACTGCTTGCAGATGCAACGTGCTAAGCTAAGGAAGCATGTTTGGGATCAACCCACCAGCCCCAAGCAGAGCCTTTACCCTGGCAGTGTCGCAGATGTCTTCACTGCCACTGGACTTTACCCTAGGGGGAACCACCGAGGTAGGGGAACGCTGCTCTTCTGCTTCCACCACAACTTTACAGCAAGATATAGAAAAGTGAAAACAACAACAACAACAACAAAAGATTCTCCTTCTAATTGAAAACACAGTACGAGCTTAATGGTCTTTGAAGTGTGTGTGTGTGTGTGTTTCGTGGGGGAAGGGGGAGAAATGGATCGCTGTAACCAACAACACCCCAAAGGACTATAAATCAAACAGCATACAGCTGTTGGTATCAAATATAACTCCTTTCGCACTACATCAAAAAGCTTTAATTAACAACTAATTTATTCAAGTAAAAAAAAAAATTCCCTTGCACCAAATAATTGTATTATAACTTGGGGACTAGACTGTGTATTTTCCCCCTCTCTAAAGCATGACAGAAGAGGAAATTGAGCCTTTAGAGAACAGCTAAGTAGAAAAATGGATCAAAGATTCAGAGGGCTTGTTGATTGGCTTTTTGAGTCAGCAGAGACCGAATCAGCCCATTTAATGAAAAAAGCCATGCGGCAAAGTCTGTTTGCTCTAGGACCTACTTTTAATAAAAACGCGTATAAAGATAAATGGCAGCAGCTCAAGCCAGGCACGGTGCGGACAGGTGTTGCCCAAGCTCCCCGCGCAGCCGTGTCAGACCTGCTCCCTGCTCCGCGCCTCCGTGCCGTGGACAGGTCCCGTGGTGCAGGTTGCTGAGCGTGCTTTGCTCTCTGCTGAGCGGCCAAATGTCTGCAGGGCAGCCGGTTGCTGTCTCTGAACATGCTTGCTTGGGACCTAAACCACACTTGAACCCAAAATGTGAAAGGCATGGCTGATATCCCACTGCCCTGCTTCCCCCCTTACTGCTCTTTTAAGAGCCGGCGTGGGCAGAGCCTGCTCTCGAGCACGCACATGCTCCAAACCGGAGCGGTGCCCGGAGCCCCGCAGCACAAACTGGGTCACATCCTCACCTGCTGCAAGCAGAAGGCAAGACTTGGAGGGATGGTCCTCCTCTCTTTTTTTTTTTTTTTTTTCATCCCTCCAGAACATTGTCCTAGTGACGACTAACTAATCTCTGGTGGGGTAAGGTAAGTGCTATTTTCCTGCTCTAATGGCTAATGAAACCGAAGCCAAGTAAGTAGTTTACTGGTTGTCTCGTCTTCGGGGCCCCATCATGCACGTTTTATGGTTCCTCTGAGTGCAGTGAAGTTCCCCATTAATGCTGCCATTGATTACAGTGTACAATCTTCGGGGCAGGGACTGTGATTTTCTTTTCATTTGCTTAATGAAAAGCGCGCTGCCTTTTAATTCCTCTGCCTTTGGTTGCCTAGGTGCTGGTGGGAGCCCTGATGGCAGCGCAGAGGGGTGCAGCCGTGCGGCCGGGCCACGTGCTGTGCACAGACCAGCTGAGCCTGACGCAGAAGACCCGGGGCTGTGGCTTCAAAGCCTTTCGCTGAGTTCAGCCCCCCTCCGCAGCCGTGCCTGGGTGGCAGCAGTCCGCCGCAGTGCGCAGTGCTACTCTGAAGCCTCTGCGAGGATGTAGGAAGTCTAGTCAGGTTGTGAGACGAATGATTTTCAGTAGAAAAGGTTGCAAAAAAAGTATTGGGTTTGCTGCTGCGAACACCAAACAAATAGTGCAACACATACTGTCCAGCTCAGAGGACATTAATAACGGCAAACTGGTAAACTGATTATTTGAAGTATGAGATTAAATCTTTGGGTAGAGCATTCTGTCCGCACGTATCTGGCATTACACCGTAGCAATGTTTTGAAAGGCAGGCAAGATTTATTTTGCTTGGTGTTGTGATAGCTTTATCCTGTTAGACCTCAAAGCTAATAATGTTCAATAAAATCACACTAATTTACAAAGAGCACTCAAAAAAGATTTAAAAAGTGCTTAAGAAGTCATTAGCTTAAATCTTTTCACTGTATTTCAAACATACAGGTATATACCAACATGCCTTTGCTGTACAGATTTGAGAGGTGATTTTAACAAGTGATGTTGTTCAAACTTTTAAATCATGACCTAAAGCTTTTGCAAATGTAAAACTGAAAAGATCTGTATTAGTGCTATAGACAGATGCTGTTAAAAAGTCTTTGCTTGATTAGTTTAATTTGGTAACCCATACCCCTGAACATTGAGCTCATGAGCAGAATAGATGCCAACACAAAACAGTACCCCAGTCCTCATCTCCCTGCAAACAATAATTATGCCATTAAAGACTTGAACATGTTAGATACGTTTCCCAGCCACCAAGAACAGTTCCCAGCCATTCCTATGGATCAACACTGGTTGCTTAAGAGAAAGAAAAAACAGAGAACATGAGAAGCCATGGCTGCCTGGAGTGGACTGATGACAACCTGACAGCCAGATACTCACCTGGGCTCATGTCCTGACTCTCCTAGTGACTACAAACACAAAAAACACTTCTTCTTTTGAATTCTCATGTATAAAATGAAGACATTCATCTCTGTGTGAAATTCAATGGGCTGCGATGCTCAGGTTCCTCTGGGCATTACAAATTATGAAAAAATTATAATTTTCCAAGAACAATCTTCCTTCCTCAATAATCAGTTTAAGCCTAGCACATAAAACCTGACAACTCTATGCTGGGCTTAAGTATCTTTTATTGACTGTAAATTGTCTACCTCCTTAGAAATCTAGTTACAGAATATAAATACACTCGTGAAATATCTCCTTGAAGTTAAGTAAAAAATACAGCATGCAACAGTAAGACCCAAGGTAAAAGAAAGCGTGCTAGCATATGGAAGCTTTTTGTATTATTATTATGGTGAAAACTAAGCACCAAATTCGTGTTCTCCCTCACCTGGAGAATCCGCTTCCTTTCTAGCCAGCTGGGCAAAGAGCGAAGTAAATGAATTCCAGCAAAAAACTGATGCAAGTGGAAAGCGTGTACACTCTCTGAGGACTGCGTGGCAGAACTGGGAGATTGCGGTCAAGGGTTTAAGGAGGATGCTGGGCTGCTCTTAGCTGGAGGCTGGCTGGGGTCACCAGGGAGCCATCGCCCTGTCCCCCAGTATCAATGAGAAAGGCCATGTGAACATCTCCAAAAAAATGCTCTCCCTCACTGGCAGCAGTTCGGGAGCAGGGGGAGGCTAGGGAAGTTTCTTAAGCCAGCAAAATCGATAACTTGTTGCAGTTCGGGTATGATTGAATCACACTTTTAGAAGAGGAAATAAATGCCTTGTAAAGCAGAGGGACCTTTCCACCGCTGCGTGCTTTCTCGTGGCGGCAGGGCAGTTTCACTGCCGCAGAGCCCTCGCCTTGTTGCCGGCCCACTTGGGGCCAGCAGACTTTGCTCCAAGGAGATGCGCAGGAGGATGTCCAGGAGATGCAGAGAGGAGGGCACACTTCAAGCTAGAGAGGCTTTAACCATGGCAGCATCCTTCATTTCTCACATGGTTTGCATTTCACACCCTCCTTCTGTTTCCTGTTTGCTTTCACTCCTTCCCTTTCTTACCCCCAAACAATAAAGGCTCAATGGTAATGCAAATGCAGCTCTCCGCTTAAAATTCTTGAGCCAAGAAGGCAGTGTGTCACCCATATTTATGAGCTCTAAATGGCTTTTATCAAAGTGAGGTCGCACTAAATCACCCCCAAGCTGTCATAAATACAAATGACTCGACATAGACTGCAACAAGCCTTCGGGGGAAAATTATATGATCTGCTGTTGCAGTTATGGTATATCACACAGCGAGCTCATATATTTCCACTGGCAAGGTAACCTGATCCTTCAAAGGACACTAATAGGTGAACGAGGGACAAGAGAAATAGTGAATCAAGCGGCGTGTGCCCGTGTGTGTGTGCACGCACATGTACATGCACCTCAGAGCTAAACCCAGGTTCCTCTCCTGAATGGAAGAAGAAGTCCTTGAGGCCTGCATCAGGAGGTTTCCCTGTGGCTGTCCAAATGGAGCAAGGAAGCCGTTAGCCAAGGGAGAAAGATCCAGGGGTGCGCCAGGGTATTTTCCATTTAAAAAAATTCATGCAAAAGCATGAAAATTATTAAGATATGAACCAGAGCTATCCAGACTCCAAAGACTGGACCACTTCCCAGCAAATTAAAAGAGTCGTTCCTCCATCTCAGCTGGTGAAGCCTAGGACTATAACAAAGTCTACCACAGGGTAAAAAGGAAATCCTTGTAAAGGTGGCATGAACTGGGCAGTGGAGGAAAACAGCATGAACTCCTGAGATAGCAGGCACTAATTAGTTCTCTTCTTTAACCTCTCTTCCATATATTAAGTGCTCCTCATACGTGCACGTACACAGACATAAACATAGAAACACACACATGCATATATAAAGGAGGAAGAATCCTGATCAGATACCACATAATCCATAGGCAGTGGCAGCAATTTGTGGGAGCCTCCAGAGGTGGAGTTGAGGACAGTCTATCGTGCACTGTTCCCATTTGGCTCCTTGCAGACAGCCTTGCATGATTTGACATGACAGTGTGTAGGCTTGCATTCAATGGCCCTTCCTACAGTCACGCTATGCTGTTGCATCAGCTTACATACAAAATAAGTCAAGTCCAATGAGCATTATTTCATTTTTTTATATCTGGGATGAAGACAGTGCCTCTGTCTGCTTGGCAAACCATTACAATGATAAGTCAGTTTGGTTTTGCTATCTCTAACGTAATAGAGGCAATATGCCAATTTCAGCAATCCAGGTCGGATGTGGGCATTTATAACGGTACCCTGCTTGGAGAATGAGGTCTCTAACATTAAATTATGCATTTTAATTAAAAGCTGAACTTAGAGAGCTCGAACTACTAAACTTGATTTTCAACAGCCATGAGCCTGGTGGGAAGCAAGTGGCCAGCACTGGCATTTTCCATTGTTGAACTTTTCACAATCACTGCTCAGAAAGCCTGCTCACTTCAGAGCTGAAAAGATGGCCCAATGAAGATGCACATTTGTGCAATTTATCAAAAGCATGCCAAAGTGGAGGATAGGAGTAAAATGGTCAGAAATCCTGTGCTGAACTCCTTCTGCCGCAATGTTTCCCCCAGGTGGATCATCTCATGCAAGTGTTGGGGGAAAGACAGACTTGTCTGAAGCTGAGGGACAAGGGTTATCAGCTGTGTCCTGCCTGCTGGGAAGCCTGAAGTCAAATGGGAAAAGCCCAAGGAATATGTGAACTAAACACACTGCCTGAACTAGCTCATTGTGTTTCAGAAAGAACTTCACCATCTTCCACAGCTGGTCTCTTGGCATGAGCTAGCACTCTTCAGCTTCATGGGTACAGGAGAAAAAATAAAAGACACAAGGCGTTCTTGCAAAACAATGAGGTGGTGGCAGGCTGACCTGTGCCGATGGGTCAAGCACAAGGCTCACCATCTGAGAAACAGCACCTGGAAGCCGTCCAGCCGTCTGTCCGATGTGATTAAAAGCAAAATATGACATGCTTCAGAAGAGGGAGAAACAGGATAGCAGGTCTGGGTTGCATAACATCATGCATTTGTGTAACCAGTCTAAACAGAGCGTGTGAGTCGACCAGATGTTTTTCATTTCAGTGTACAGCACGGCCGAGCAAATCAGAAACCAACAAGCGCCAAACACAACGGTGGCTTTGCCAGCGCTGCTGTAATCGGAGCTCGACAAAGGACACTGTCAACCCCAATCTCTGGGCAGGCAGGTCAGCCTCCTGGCTGCTTAAAGAAGCCAGCCCATTCCTTACGCTCAATACCTAAGCTAAGTATCAGTAGTAGCTAGTAAACATGGGGTCAGGGCTCAGTTATTGAGTCAGCTATCATCAGGAAAAGAGCCAGCAGCTATGTGTATATGATTTGATTCCTTCTGGGAATGGGCCATAAAGGAAAACACATTTATTTAGATAGAGCTGGATACTGACTTTGCAAAACAAAACCAACCCACATGAATATGTGGAAAGAAAATTGATCGTATGCCCTCATTTATAATTATTCTGGTTTGGAAATACTCACCTTCTGTTCAAGGACCAGTATCTTCCACCTCAGACAGAGGAGGTATGTTTGGTCAATGCTCTGAAGGGATGACCAAATTTCTGTGCTAAGGGCCACTTTTATTCCCACAGGGCCATTGCATAGAGCTGTACATGAATCAGCAAACCTTAGACAGGGGCAGTCTGGGTCTATATTCCCTTCCACGCACACACCAATGTATGTAGTGGATTGGCTCACTGACTACTCGGAACTCTTTGGCACCATATAAACAACACACTGTGCAACCTAACATAGCCTTGGGACACTAACCGGTCATCTTTGTCTTAAACTTATGTAGATTAGAATCAGTCAACGCACAGAAGCTGCACTGCTTTTACTACATAGATAGAACTATACTGGGGTAAAGAGGCTTCTAGAGTGCAGTTATGTGAGAATGGGAAAAAATACAGGCATCCTAAATAACAGAACTGTGCACAATCCAGGTATTACATGACTTACTGTTGTTACATTACACTGATAAAAGCATGCAGTGTTGCCTTGGCACAAAAAGTGTATTGGTCTATAAAGACACAGCCCTCCAAGAAGTACCTGTGAAAAACACTACAGTATGTGTCCTAAGTGCATTAAAAGTTTGACATCAGATGGCTAAAATTAGTGAATTTTTAAAGATAAGTTGCCTTTTCTGAACGCTCTCCTCAATTTTCACTCTTATTTTTACTTATAATATTGAAGCAGATATAAAACCAAGGCTGTACAAAAGGGATATGGCCAGAAAGCCTGGAGGCTGAAATCCTCTTCCAGGTCCATAGCAGGTGGCATAGCACAGCTGTGCAAGCCACAACGAGGTGCTTACCAGCTTTCCACTTCAATAGCTCCAATATCGAGGGAGCAATCTTTTCTCATGTCCATTCAAAATACAAGCAAACTCAAAGTTTAAAATCCTGTTCATTGGGAGTAAGGCAGCAGCGGGAACCAGAGTCTGAGTCCCCCTTTATGCATGCCAACAAGCACAACAGCAAGGAGGGATGCTCAGTTAATAACCCTGATGTGAATGTGTCTGTGTTCTAATACAAGTCGTCCCCCAACAACCTGATTTTACCCACAAAAATAATAAAACTAGTAAAACCTGATAGAACAATTTTCATAACCTCTATGGAAGCGAAGCTAATGGTCCTAAAAACTCCCTTGCGATGGCTGGGAGAAATAGAGGACGGATTTGCCTTGGAGGAACAGTATAAGTTGTAACCTTCCAGAACCCCAGCCTTCATGCATTAAAGTGTTTTTTTTATCCATTCCTTTGACTCACACTTCTCCCTGGTTTTCCAGTCCAGCCGTTGGACTCATTAGCCATAACTGTCCCAGTTTGCTGGGAACAGAAACAGCATTTCCTACAGCTATTCAAGTTTACAACATTTAAAAGATTAGCCCATATTTTGGCCTTCTGAAATATGACCACCAACATCTGGCCAATGTCTGGCTTATCTGGATCTGCACATCCAATGTGCTTCTCTTGATAAAAATTCCCAATAGCACCTTAGCTGGGGATTTATTTTTAAAGTTTGGATTTTTTATTTTGAAGCTCAACTGCATTTCAGTGGTACAAAACATGAACTAATTTGAATGCCTAATTGAATCTTTTGTTACCAAGCAAGGGTTGTTATGCTGACGATGAATGAAACAACTGAATTAATACACCTATGCAAGCTTCAGCATAGGCTAAATGCAGTCAAAATATGAGTACTGTCTTCCACTACTTCTTTTAAGCCACTGCATCCCATTAAAAAATTATGATAATGATTCTTCCAGACTCGAGTCCTCTTTGTTCACCTTTCCTTTTCAAGCTTAGCTAAGGGGTTACAGCAACTTACCCAGGAAATAATTAAACTGATGCTTGTTCTATGATATGTTCTGTTCTAAATAATGTTATATTTTAAACTTCTCTGGGGATACCTCTGTTTACTTGTTTCTTGAGGTGGGAAGAAGGATTACCGCCATTTCCAGCAGACTAATTTAACTATGATTTGTAGCAACAAAAATATTTTTAGTTACAGCAAGTGGGAAACGATGACAACCCAAGCATACTCTTGGGTATTCTTCTCACCAAAATCTCAGAAGGAGAAAATTTCTACCTTAAACAGCCTTGTAGTAGCCACTGCTTCTAAAAAAGGCAACCTGAAACTTGCAGGGAGGCTTCAGTAGCAGACAACTGGGGCATTTTTTGGTCCAAAACACAGCAGACAACGTGGTGAACACAGAGGTGATTAAATACTGAGTGGAGCCATTACAGCTGATGAAACTTCAGTTTGGGATCTAGCCAAAATCAGCCTCCAGGTAGAGTGGACTTTCAGTGAGTTAATCAGTCAGTGCATTTGCCAAAGACTTATCATTTAAAAAATCTGTGAATTGCACTGGCATAAATGAATGTCCTTGCTATTATGTGAAACGAGGAAGGTTCATCCTTAGGAAGGCTGCAAGAACCTGCTTCAAGTGCACCGGACTGTGATTTGCTTTCAGGTAGGCTTCAAGAAACTGAACTCATAACCAGAGCCTTTGGGTTTGGGAAAGACATTCACAGAGGCACGTTGTGGTGATCTACCTGAGCAACGTAAGATGTCATGCAGGCCTTTTAGCAAATGCAGAGTAATTCACAGATTCATAGCTCTTAAGGCCAGCAGAGACCTAAGAGGATGAAAAAACTGAAGCAGGCTTGAGGAAGGGGTTACTGCTACCCATGCACATCCAGCTGCTTCTTGTCTCTTCTAGACAAGGACTGCTGCTGGCCCAGTTTTGCTGGTGGCCTCATTATCTGAGTGGGTCCTAATCCATGTCTTTATTCCAACAGGGCTAGGGATCAACCAGATGAAGAGTTAAAATGAGAGAGCTGAGGGACTGACTTTCTGAAACCACGGGGACTGAGAAGGCACAGGAACAAGCCGTCCAGAGAGCGACCTGCGCATCCCAGGTCTGTCACAGACAGAGCAGTTTATCTGACCTTTCGTCTGGGTTAGCCAAGCTGACCACACAATTTTGCCCATGTATGCTCTGAATCATGCTCAGAAATTGCCTGGCTCAATGAATCTTTCAGAAGGTCACGCAACCTTGCCTGGAGACATGAGATGGAGAGAGCCCACGACGAGTTTTGCTCAAACAATCGTATCACCCTCGCTGTTCTCAATGTGTTTACCAGCCCTGATGCATCCTGCCTGCTTACAACTTCCATCCGCTCGTGTACCTGTCTCTTTGGGGCAACGCAGAGGAAGATTCAAGAGATGACAAGCTGCCTAGCACAGCCCAACAGAGAGGTCTCACTGCTATATGATAAGGAGCCAGTGTTTGGAATGTACAGCAGGAAAAAGAAGCAAAAAGACATGCACACACACACACACACGGTGCCATTGTGGTCTCCCCCCACAGAGCTCCTTTGTCCGCCTGGCTGCAATGGCCCCCCATAGCCCACGCTCCTCTCTGTCCTCCTGACCCCTCCTCTCGCTCCATTCATTCTTCCAGAATTTATCCCGCTTCTTTAACTCGGCATGTGTCTGGGCAGATGTCCAAAAAACCTTCCTTCGGCAACAGGGGGGAGGAAATTCCTCCAATTCAGCTCAGGCTCTCTGCCCCCCCACCTCTGCTCTTCGCCTTCACTCTCCCTCTTTTTCTTGCTCCCTCTTCTCTTTTAACACTCTGAGTGATTGATAACGCTCGCCTCGCCTCACCACTGCCTGCTTGAATCCTTTCTGGCCGGCATCTGCAGCCCCACAGGGAAAGCAACTCTCCTAGACGGTGGGATGTTGGGGACCCCCTTCGGTTCTTTTCACAAGTTAAATAAATAAAAGGGAAGAGGAGAGAAGGGCAGGAGAATCTGCAAAGGGTTGCAGGGGGGGAAAGGCATCAGCTCGCAAAAGCCCTTGATTAGGGCAGGTCCAAAGCAAACAAACAAATTAAACACAGCTCCTCTGCATGCCCCTAATTCTCCGTCTGCCATGAATAAGTGAGGGAAAGCTTTGTTCTGTTGTTTTGCATTTTGGGACCGAAAGAGTAGGCTTCTGTAGAACTTCTTGCCTCTTGTGATGCCGTCACGATGAATGGTTTTGTTGTCTTAAATTCACACTTTCTGGATCCATTCATCTCCTTGAAAATCTTGGATTTCATTTAAAAATAAATAAAGCTCTACTTGTCTTTCTAATAGTGGAAAGAGGCTAGACAACACGAGTCCTAACACCCTGCACATCAGAACCAGAAAATATATCTAATGTCTGTGTCATACCATTGTGCATTGTGTTTGTACATACATGCAAAAATCTTGTTTTCATATTGCTCGAAGTATCCACTAGATGCCATGTGAATGTCCAGATTTTGATTAGATTTTTACACTTGCTTTATAGTCTGGATTTGATCTGGGTTTGAGGTTTGAAACTCATTAAAACTGAAGTTCAAGTTATGTTATTTTAGCATTGTATATATGTACAATATATACATCCTGCATGTAACAAACTCCCACTAAAGCAGTGACTTCAAACTTAAAAAATACTATTAATACTATCATGAACTGAAATGCAAGTGCCACCTCACGACCTGTACCAGGACCAGAGCACCACTGCACTGGGTAGCACATGCTGAGATGGAGAAGCCCTGAGGAGGTTACAGAAGGATGGGTGAAAAGGAAGGACTGTTACCCCCATTTAACAGGAGTTTGGAGAAGGACCAAATTTTGAAGAGAAGGATTCATTTTATCAGGCTTAGACATCCAAGTGCCTACTGGTTCTGGGCTCCATCTATAGCCACCAAACCACTATCTCCAGAGAGTTGTCTAGCAAAGACCTCGAGTGACTGTCTCGGACTTGACATGACTTTGGGACTTGCAAGGCTATGGCCCTTGAATCCAACCAACACCACCCAGAAAGTCTCTGGCAGAGCTGAGATTTTAGTCCATGTATCTTATCTCCTAGTCCAGCCCCTAGCACAGACAGGAAAAAAACCTCCTCTTCTTAGCAATGCTAACTGTCTTCTCAGTAACAGAAAATTGCTCCTTCAAACCAGGAGAAACAGATAGCATAAACTCTTCATATTTTATTAATCAAGATGCTGAATTTTGAGGCTGTGCTTGAAAATGAAAGGTAGATTTCCGTGACATGATAATTCAAAGTAAAATAAACAACTCACTGGCATTTAAAAGAAGTTACATTTAAACCTTAATAAGATGAAAACAAAACATAATAATCAACAACATGATTTTATTTATTTATTTATTTTTAAATCAAGGCAAAAGATCATCATGACAATAATACCTGGGAGAACTCTGCATTGAATATTTATTCCTTCTTAGCTCTTTAAGCTCTCAGAGGCCCTGCAGTAAGTGATCTCCCTCTCCTGGGCCTGGAGGACACTTGACATTCCTGGGTAGGTAGCAATCTATCTACTGCAAGCTGCTGACTACCTCGTCAGGATCTGGGGAAGATAAGTCCTCATTTATTTATTTGAAACAACTATCAAGTGCTACTGGGAGATTTCAGATGCATTGCCTTGTCAGATGTGCCCACACTCAAGGTCTCCTAATGTAAAGCTAGTAATTACCAGAGGTGAAATATCCAACACAAACACCCAGCCTACCAACCAAGTACACACCCAGCATCACAGAATGACATATCCCATGAAAATAATAGCAATAATAATCCATTTTTCAAAGAAATTTCCTGACAGAAGACTCGCTTCCCTTGGAGGTAAGTGCTAATGTTGTCCCACAAATCCAACATGACCTTCACAAGTAATTCATTGGTATCTGAGGGAGGCCTGACTGTATAAAGGCTAGCAAACTCAATTGTTTTGAGAGAAAACAGTAAGCTTTTGATTTCTGAGTTTCCCAAAGACCACTCAGGAGCCTGAGGACTGCCTTGGTGAGGAAATTATCTTCAAGCTCCTGAAAAAGTCCAAGATGCAGAACCGCTCGTGTTCTGTCTCAAAACATGGTGTCAGCTGACAATTACTTGTGCTTTTTTCACCTCTGCATTTATCACACAGAATTTGCTGTTTTAATACCACAAAACACTAGGTAAGAACATACCAACATGATGAATTCATCCCCGCTGGGCCCTGGGTGACCTACTGCTAAATGGCAACTCTCCACTTTGTGTTGAGAGAGGGGGGACCTCCCTGATCTGTCGGTGGCAGCAATGCTTATCTGGTGTCCTCTTTCCGGACCTCTTGTTGCTCTCAAATGTGAGGCCACTACAAACAATTTCAAGCCACATATTTGGAAGCAATATGGGTTTATAGTTTCCAATCAGCCCTGTAGTCTCCGACTGGCACCATCTCCCCTGTGCAACACATCCCCATCCCTTTAGGACTGTCTGGGTCACCCAAAATCCCACTGCCATTGCTCTGCTCCATACACCCATGGCAGGAGGAGCTGCCCCAAACCAGCAGACACCACGCTCGCGGATGCTCTGCGGGGACAGCCAACCGGATTTCAAAAGTGGTTTAGGGCCTCATTAGCCTCCATTTGTGCCAAATCTGAGGGGCATCACCCCTGTAATTAATTGAAGTCTTTGACAATGCAGCTTTCTTACTTTTGTTTCCCAAGAGCAAACTTGGGTACCATGCTCTGTAAATGGTGCATATGTAAGGGCTTCTTAGAGCCACTGGTAAATGAAGGTGGAGAAGTGATTGTAAACACATTGGAGTCAGTTCTCCTTCCTCTCCTTGTACTCCAGTCATACAGACCATCTTTCTTTCCATCTGTGAGCCAATGTTCCTGAATTTTTTACTTGCAGAATCATTGGAATTGCCCCCAGGAAAAAACAAAACAAAACAAAAAAATGAACAGGACGTAAGGATGTATTTATCAAAATCTATGCCCATAAAAATGACTGCAGGCTTTGCTCTGAATGGACCCAGTAGGTTTTAAACCATTTTGCAACTACTAGCGGCTAAGGAGCCATAATGTCAGTCTCATTTGTCATGGGTGCAGGGGGGAATAAATGGCCATTACCAATGATTTGTTTATGATTCCACAGAGAATGCAAAACAGAAAAAAG